>CANSZD010003264.1:2752500-3352500 GCA_947648045.1 Beta corolliflora | reverse complement strand
GAAAAAACGAAGGACTTCTAAGTATACTCCATCTTCCTTTTAGTACGTAGACCGAAACACCGCTCAATTACATTTCTTGCCCTTGCGTGTTTCATATTAAAATATTCTTCGGCGCTAACGGGTCGTCGATCCGTCCATTCCTTCAAATGGTATCGTTGCCCTCTATATGGAGCAAGAAACCCATCACAGTTGGTATAACCCGCATCAACCAAATAATAATTACGTACCTTCAGATTTACCAAACAAAAAATTACTAGCTACCAAAATTAATTAAAATTATAATCTAGAGTTTTACAATTAAAAGATTTACCTCAAGGCACTCTAAAACCATTAGGCCTAGAAAGAGTATTGCGTAAGACACAACATCATGGGCCGATCCCTCCCAACCCGGAAGCACATAAATAAATTGCATATTAGGTGCACAAACCCCTAACACATTTATGGCAATGGTCCATTTCCTTGTTCTATACTTTCCTCGTTCTTGAGAAGATACATGTACATTAATGTACGTCCCGTCTAATGCCCCTAAACAATTCTACAAAAATAAAAATGAAAGTAGCTTATTAAGAAACATAAATGATTTCCTAACAAATCTCTAATTGAAAGATAGATAAGTGATGGATCAATACCTTGAAAGGTTTCCACCTTTCATCATCACAATCATTATGGGAGTTGGTTTATGAAGTAGTTGTTCATGCAACTTCAAGAAAGCCCTTAGACAAAGGTGAAATTGTCGGCTCACTGTTCCTCCACTTCTAAAGAAATAATGTCCAATCGACCTATTTTTCTTATGATGTGCTAAAGTATATAAAAACATGGCTACGATCTCTTGAAGAGTCATGTTTTTTGTTCCACTTAAACCTCCAATATCTCTTAGCATCTCACATATAATGTTAAAAGTACGCCTATTAACACGAAGTTCACTCTTGCATTTCACATCATTCTCTTTATATAATCTGCTCAAGACTAATAAGCGTAAAAGTTTTTTGTCTTTTTTTTTTCCCCTCAATCGAACACCCCTAATTGTAATAGTACTCATCATATACCATATCCAATACATCATCAAAACTATAATAACCATCAACATAACTAGTTGAAGTTGTTTTATCCTTCTTTTTCTCCCTATGGAATGCATTAGCCGATAGAAACCGGCTAAACAATAGTCCAAAAAAAAAAAGCAATTGCAAAATTGACTCGAAACCTTATAATGAAAAGGAATTGCATATGAGACCAGAAGCGATATGATTGTTAAAGTATGAACTTTACACAAAACTATATTGAGTGCATATACAAATACAACATCTTAACACAAGGAAGCATCACATGCTTTTAAAACAGAGTTTGTAATATTATGCAGCACCATACAACAATGCAATCGTAAAATAGTGCAAATTACCTTTTCAAAAAAAATAGTGCAAATTACAAGCTCACAACATACTTTGGTCAAATAGTGCAATTTACAAGCTAACAACATACTTTATCTCAGCCCAAAAACTCAACACAACAAGATACACAAACCCAATTTTCTTATCCAATACTCCTTCAAAACATCAGCAAACTCATCTTTCTACGGGAAATCATTTGGGTGGGAAGCCATAATTTTGGTAATACAATTGACAAAAACCAAAGTTCACAGAAAATTAAATCACTGTACAAATAAAAAAACCCAAAAAACGCAATATTTTGGTGAGAAAAAGTGCAGAAAATTTAGGAGTGAGAAGACGAAGAGCTAATTAGGGTTCTATCAATCAATACAAGCAAGAAATGATCAAAGTAAATCAGATGGGAAAATCATCGTAAGCTTCATCTAAACAAGATCTGACAAAATAGAGATGAAATTATCCTGTAAAATTCAAAATTTGAAGCCCTAATCTAATTTCATAGCTATAACATAAATTAATTAGGAAAAATTTAAAGCCCTAATCTAATTTCGTAGCCATAACACAAATCAAACGCTGAATCGAAAATTTCAACACCATAATTAGAATTTGATCAAATTAAAACTCGCAAATTGTTGATACTATACGAAGAAATCAATCAAAATTTGCAATAAAAAACTTACACTGATGTTAAAGCGTGAAAGATATGCTGAAAAATCGAAATGCTATGATGAATTCTCAACAATTTCCATTATGAAGAGGAGAGAGAATGGGTGAGCAAAAGAGGAGAGAGAATGGCTGCTACAAGGGTTTTGTTTGAGGAGTGGAAACGTTATTTGTTTCCTTAGGTTTTTTACTGGAAACAATTTGGGGGGAAGTGTTTCCCTCAAGTAACGGTAATTGTTACTTTACACACTAACCAAACACGTAGAAACGGATTTTGTTACTTGAATCCATTTCTTATGTGAAAAAATTGATACCAAACACCCCCTAAGATTGCTTATTTGTTGCAGGTTTGTTTTTGGACTCAAATATATCCCTCTCTCTACACATCTTCTTCGCCCCTCTCTCTCTCTCTCTATCTCTATCTCTCTCTCTAAACCTCCGCACTGTACTTCTACCACCAGTCCACCATCATAGCTCCCTTCCACCGCCATGTTTTAGTGGGGAAGCTTTCTTCTATTTCTTTGTTCTCTATCTTTGGCCCCTTATCTCTCTACAAATGGAAAGTTTGGAACTTAATTTGAAGAATTTGATTTCCTAGACGGCAGTAATTGAAGGTATAGGATGAAGTTTTTACTTAAAAATTGGAGTTTTTTTCTGGTGAATTATTAAACCATTGAGATAATTGAAGGTGGAGGAAGAAAAAATAGGAGAAGAAAAGCAGATTTGGATTTGCAATTGAGGAGGTGAGTTGAAAAGATTGTTTTTTAAAAAAAACACTCTGTAATTATTCATTGGATAAATTTTTTATTCCGATTTCTTATTCCATGAAAAAGATTGTTTTTTAAACACTTTTTTTTTTGAGAAATTATAGTTCGATTTGAATCATTGTGAGAAAAATATATCTTCATTTCCTTCCGTGAATGCACAAAAACATCACACAACTTTTTTTTTTTTGTAAATTTTGTGAGCGTTATTTTCGAGAACTCAATTTTTTCCTTTCAGAATTATTCTATAGTTTGTGCAAAAATGTTAAAAACACTCAATAGTCTATAGTTAACAATCGAAATCTTACTGTAGATTTGTTTATCTTGATTGTAATGCTCTATTTTATTAGTTCTTTCGTAAGTTCCCCGAAAAAAAACAATTTGCAATTGAATATTAGTAAGTAAACGATTTGCAATTGCACACCTATCTTTTCATTGGTTTCTTGATTCACCTTGCAAGTGCCGTTCTTTTACTGATATTTGGTTGATGAAATTAGTCGATTGCACTGATGTGAATGATACTTTTCCTCTCCTTCTGTCGTGAATAAATTTTGCACAAAAAACAGTATCAAAATCATTAATTTCGATTACGCTGAATTTGTTGTGAATAATAAAGAAACACCTTTTAATGTGGGAGAGAAGTAACAAAAACCTTGTAATTATTTGCTTGACAGTCTTGAAGACATCTGTTGCTTCTTATGTCTTGTGGAGTATTTGTGCAAAGTATATATCCTCCATGAAATTCACACTGAAAAATTGAATGACGTGTTTATCGATTTAAATTGTGTAAGTTGTTTTTTATGAATAAATCACTGTCTTTTATGCTATGTGATTACCTGATCTTGGTGGAATTATAGTATTATAATATATGTTTTTTTTTTGCCGTGTTTTTGTGAATTTTAAAGAGGATGAACTGAAGTGGAGATTATGCGATAATAGGAAGGAGAAGAGGATGACTGAAGAATTGTTGTTCAGTTATTTTTGTTGCAGTTAGTTTTTCCCATGTAAGGGATTGAGATGGGCAGTTACAGTTTCCTTGTTTGCACGTTGTATATTCTTTTTTTAGTTTCCTTTTTTTTGCAGTTACATTTCTTTTACAATTTTATTTATTTTTTCTTTTTTCTATTTTTTGGTGTCATACCTCTCTCGACATATATATATATATATATATATATATATATATATATATATATATATATATATATATATATATATATATATATATATATATATATATATATATATATATATATATGTATATTAGCTTTTTATGCATGCTATGCGTGCGGTGATATTTTGGGATTAACTATTGCTCGGTAATAAAAGAATCAAAAATGAAATTATGAAAGTACGTATCTAAGATCACCTCTATTTGGTGAGTAAGAAAAATTTAAATACTTACAAATAGTATTTAAAAACATTTTAATAAGTAAGTATAAATGATGAAATTGCATATCCAAGTAAAAAAGAAAACTGAATTTTTTTTGGAGTTTGTGTTTGTAATTAATTTTGTATTATGGAAAAAATTATTTGAGTTTGAATATGAGTTGTCTCTGTAATGAGAATGCCGTGTTTTTTTATTGTCTGTGGTATTAATTTTTGGTAAGTTCTTGATTATGAATTTTTTTAGTCGATTGGATGTAAATTTAATTTGATTGAATCTTTTTTATTGGCGAGTCCGTTTTTGGAGAGACGGTCTCACGTTAGTGTTAACGTGAGACATGTTGATGTCATGCTGACATTACGCGAGTGCATCAAACCAGCAGCATAATTAGTTAAGCGCTTGGACCTATTAGTTATGCTAACCTTAAATTGCTTCTAGATGAATTAGTTAAGCGCTGAAGTATACTCCCTCTGTATTTTTTTATCTTTCTCACTTGGAATCTTGACACTATTCACAATTAGAGAGAATCTTTTAATTTGTTCTCAATATATAAGAAAAAATATAGTCATGTGGGGTCTTGTTTGATTCGTCTCAATGAGTAGTTTATTAATATCCAATTATTATAATTTTTACTAATATGTAATGAAAGATATTTAAGGTAGAATAAGTGCATTGGCAAACGTGCAAAGTCAAAGTAGGAAAGATAAAAAATACGAGAGGGAGTATTAGTTATGCGTTGAATTATATTAGTTAAGCGTTCAAGTATATTAGTTATATCATAGAAACTAGATTATAACGCATTTTATTTGCCCTAATTTCATTATCACGCATAAATCATTCTATACTTCTTCTCTAATCCATCGATAAGCTGTTAAACCTGCATTGTTTTCCCCCTCCGTTCTCTGTCCAAATTACAACATGGCGATTCAATTGTTTGATAATTTGAGATCCACTGATTCTTCCTAAAACCTACCTTGATTACAAAAAGTTGAGATCAAAACTTGTTTTCTCCTCTCTTCTATGTCTAAAACATTGCGATTCAATTGTTTGATGATTTCAGATCCACTAATTCTTCCTAAATCTACATTGATTATCCGAAAATTTTGAAACTCACAAATATTGCATTGATTTGTTGAGATCTAACCTCACAAATACTGATTATCCAGAAAGGTACGAATCCGTTGTTCAATTTGAATGCAAGTAAAATATTTGTATCAAAAATCACATTATGCAGTTTCAATTTCGCAGGAATAGATGTAACCTAATTGCTTGGATGGAAATTCAATTACATCAAAATCCTCTACATGAGGAAATTCAACCTATTTCATCCTCTAATGCGCAAGGTAACTCCCCTTGTACTATGAATTCAACGAGAAAGGCATAAAGAAAACATTAGTTATCACTTTCTTTGTTTTAGTGACTGGAATCACATTGTTTTGGTGGTACAAGTATCATAGCACATGTTTTTGTGAATCAGAAAATTAGTTATCACTTTCAGATCTTTAGTTGTTAGTTGTTGTGGATTAGTTGAATTCAACGAATTTGCTGTTCAATTTGAATGCAACTAATTTAATTTAACTACATTGCCTTTTATCATAACTATCTTGGAAGTCGAATATATAATTGCAGAAATCATAACAGAAGATGACATAAAAGGATCTTTAGTGGGCTTTACTAGGGCTGTTCACAAAAATCCGATCCGGCCGATCCGATCCGCGATCCGGCCGATCCGATCCGCGATCCGGTCGATCCGATCCGAAAATTCGGATATCCGATCCGATTTTTGAGCTTTTGGATTTTTCGGATTCGGATCATAATTTTTTTTATTTCAGATATCCGAAAAATCCGATTTTTTTGAAATATTAAAATTTTCTAATTTTTGGAACAATACGCTGTTCCCTGTTTATTGCTCTAAAGACTAAAGTAGTAGTACTTACTGCCTCAGTAGGCAGTAACGCAGTAGACAACAACTTACCCAATACTTGAGAGTTGAGCGGTTGAACTGAACCCTACCCCAAAGGCCCAAACCCTCCTACCGGGCTACCCCTCCGCTCAGCCGTCGCCCAAACCAGGCGCCCCCACCGTCGCCCAAACCAGGCGCCCCACCGACCACCATCCCCCTAATTAGTCCGGCAGTTGTCGCCTACCCCAGCCCCGCCCCAGCACTTGTCTGTCCCTAGTGATTCATGGTCGCAGATAAGCAGTTGCTGCGTGCTGGGCCAGTCGTCTTTCATGGCGACGGCCACTCGACCTCCCCAGTCCCCATTTGGTTCATTTCGACGACTTCTCAACTCAAATCAGCCCACATGCTGCCACCATTGCTGGTGGTTGCTTGCAAATGGAGTATTTTTAATATATATTTTTCATATTTTTCGTTTTTCATATTGAATTTTTCGATTTTGAGTTATTTTGTTAAAGAAAAGCAAAACGAATCGGATAATCCGAATATCTGATCCGAATTTCGGATATCCGAATTTCAGATATCCGAATTTCAGATATCCGAATTTTTCGGGTCGGATACGGATCGAACTTTTGGCGATCCGATTTTTTTTGGATATCCGAAATTTTGGATCGGGTCGGATCGGATATCCGAAATGAACAGCCCTAGGCTTTACGAGGAAAAATAAGGAGGAGATGTATGATTTGCATCACAAGCATGCTACTGTTCTGGAATTTTCAATCAGGAAAAGCACAAAAAGGAGAGAAGTTGGAACAAAACAAATCAAAGAACAATATTATGTGTGTTCTTTCCATGGAGACAGAAGGAAGCCAACAAATGGAGACACAACGACACAAATAACAACCACAAACCAGGAAGACAATTCTTCTGAAATCGTAACGAAAATGAAGAGAAAAAGGCAAAGACCAACTACAAGAACAGGTTGCAGAGCTGCAATGAGAGTCAAGCTCAATAAAGGAGGAGATTTCGAAGTTAAGCATCATGTCCTAATACATAATCATCAACTCACAAAGCCATCTTGGCAACATTTGCACAGGTATGAAAGTTGAATATTGAGATTAAAATTATGAAAATTTTCAATAGTTATAAAATTGTGAGCAATAGTTATGTTTTATCCGACAATAGTTAACCAAACATAAAATTTCAGGTCCGAAAGAAGAATAAGTGATGATAAAGGCAAGGTTATAGAGTTGATGCTAGACTCTAGAATCAGACCATCTGATTCATATAGATACATGTGTAATGAAGCAGGAGGTGAAGAGAACGTTGGCCACACTGTTAGATATCACATAAATTATGCTCATAGGTTGAAAATGAAAAAAATTGAGGGAGGCGACGTACAAACTATGATTGACATGCTATACCAAAAGGCAGCAGATGATCCTGATTTTTTCTTCAGAGTCAGATTGAATGAACATAATCAAGTGGTTAGCTTGTTTTGGAGGGACTCCATGATGAAGAAAGACTTTAAATTTATGGTGATGTAGCTGTTTTCGACACAACTTATCGCACAAACAAATACAATTTAATATGTGCTCCATTTGTTGGTATCAACAACCACTGGAAGAATGTCATGTTTGCATCCGCATTCATAGGTGATGAGAAAACAGACACATTTGAGTGGGTTTTTAAAACGTTCAAAAAATTAATGCAAGGAAAAACGCCGGTAACTATTTTTACTGATCAAGACCAGGCCATTGCCAATGGCATTGCAAGGGTAACATTCTCATTCCATAATTACATCTATGTTTCTTTTACATACAATTAGTTATTCACTGAAGTTAAACGTTTAATACATATTAGTTAACATTAAAAGTGCATTAGTTAATTAAACAACATCAATAGTTAACAACAGTGGTCTATCAACTATTGTATATAGGTGTTCCCAGAAGCAAGGCACAGGTTATGTCTATGGCATCTACTTAAAAATGTTGTTCTGAGATTTGGAGCAATGAAATCAGATAAAACTTTCACGGATACATTTAACAAATATTTGAAGGGTTACAAGACAGAAGAAGAGTTCTCTAAATGTTAGGATAAAATGATTGAAGACTACGAGCTTGAAGATGACTCTTGGTTCACCAACCTTATCACAATAAAAGAAAAATGGTGTACTGCCTTGAGTAAGGATTTCTTCTCTGCGGGAATACTATCTTCTCAGAGAAGCGAGAGTACAAACAATGCAATTGGGTTTAAGGCAAACAAAACAACAACCTTGACTGATTTCTTCCACATCTTTGAAGAGACAGTAAAAAGGTGGAGAAGTGTAGAGAGAGCTGATGAATTCAAATGTGACACATCAAGAGTGACCTCTTTCTACCCATTGAGTGGAATGTTGAAGCATGCAACAAGTGTATACACACACACTTTGTTCAGAGATTTTGAGCACTAGTTTGCCATGGCAATGTCCACAAACACTTACTTTGTTGCTGTTTCACCTGACAAGCTGTCTATCATGTTTGAAGTGAAAGAAGAGTTTGACACAGATTCGTCTCAAAGGGTAATATATACTGCCCATGATCGGACGATAACTTGCACTAGCAAAAACTTCGAAGAAAGAGATCAGATCACTTTTGGTACAGAAAACTTAACTTTTGTATTTGAAAGTTTAACTTTTTATATGAAAAATGTAACTAATGTCTAAATGTTATTAGTTAATAATTTCTTCGTAATAGTTAATTAACATAATGTAAAAGTTATGCTGCCAGGATTGTTATGCTTTCATGCCTTGAGAATCATGCACATGCATTCAATCACAACAATACCACATAGGTATATTTGCAAAAGGTGGACTAGATTTGCAAAGAGTGAAGTGTGGAAAAGAGAAATGGATAGAGAAATCTCTGGAGCAATTACAAACAAAGTAACCCCATGGAGATCTGAAACCACAAGAAAGTTCTACAATCTCATTCTTAAAAGTCAAGATAATGAAGATGCAATAAAAGTACTGCAAGAAGTCTATGAAAGTACTGTTGTAACTATAAACAAAGTCTTAACTACAAAACCAGTTGTAGAAGAACAATGCTTATCAAGTACAACTACTTTGGTTATTTTAGACCCGGATCGTGCAAAAACAAGGGGAAGAAGCGCAAGGAAGAAAAGTCATTTCTAGAAGACTAAAAAAACAAATTCCAAGAACCAAACTGAAATTGGTACATTCGCTCCAAATGCTAGGTTGTTTTAAGTTCTTTTTTCAGGTTGTCTTTTGTATTTGACATTTTAGATTTTATGAATTCGTTTATATTGAAACTAACTGATGCTCAATAGATCTTAACTAATTATAGAACAACACTAACTAATGTACTGGATATGTTAACTAAAGAAAAATGGTAAGTGTACATATAAATTAACAGCTCTAAACTATTGTGTTAAAATACTTAACTAATTCGCCAAATATATTAACTAATATATCATGAATATAGTATAAGTGTTCTAGCTTGTAGTATAATATCCAAATTTTAGACTTTGCTAGTATTATGAGATTTTAATTCCAAATCTAGTTTTAACCAACAACCAAAACAATCTAGCTAATGTACATCATATGTTTTCTAATGAAAAATTATAAATCTACATATAAATTAACATCTCTAAACTATTGTACTAAAATACTTAATTAGTTAGCCAAAAATATTAACTAATTAGCCAAAAATATTAACTGATATATCATGAATATAGTATAAGTGTTCTAGCTTGTAGTATATATCCAAATTTTAGAGTTTGCTAGTATTCTGACATTTTAATTGCAAATCTACTTTGGTTTTTAAGTTTTATTGCAAACCTAATAAAACGGCATTTATAAGGTTTCAGCTTTGTTTGTGGGTAATATGGTGAACGAATTGTACTAACATAATTATTAACTAATTAGACAAAATTATTAAACTAATACGCCAAAAAGATTAACTAATATATCATGAATAGAGTGTAAGGGCTAAAGAACATCAACTAATCCACAAAAACCAACAACTAAAGATCTGAAAGTGATAACTAATTTTCTGATTCACAAAAACAAGTGCTATGATACTTGTACCACCATAATAATCTGATTCCAGTCACAAAAACAAAGAAAATGTTTTAACCATCACATTACACATACTAAAATAATAAAGTTTCAATATCTATACAAAAAAAAATTCTTAACCACCATTAACTCATTCCTCCTTTTCTTCTCCTTCATTCTGGTCATCACCATCATTGTTCTTCTCATTCTCTCTTTCTTCCACCCTTTTTGCATTTGCTTTTTTGTCCCTGGTTTTTTACTTTTTCTTCTTTGCTTCTTCCTTTTTTCGCTCAAAATTAAATTGCACGTCTAATCTCCTGCTTTCTTGAGTTGAATTCTAAAATTTTGCTTAAAACTTCATCCCTGATCTCATTAATATCACTAAGGACAAGAGAAGCACAAATCTCACCCCGAATTGCACGCCTCTTAAAAGGCTACAAAAGAAGGAAATAAATTACTTTAAAACAGTCTAAAACTAAATTTGACAGCATAGAAAAAAAGAGCATGACAAACCTTGTCAATAGAATAGGCGAAAGCATAACCACAAAAAGCTTGCATATGCACCATTAAGAAAATACCACAATCCACATTAGGGATTGATGACTGCCATGATAACTCAATAGGCTCAAACATATATATATTCAAGCAATTCTTCTGCTAATGGGTGCTTCTTTTCTTTGAGATAAAGACTGGAATTCTCACACTATAATGAAAGATATTTTAGAAAACCCAACATTTTGAAATCTAGTAGGAATAACAGGATCATAACTAATAAAAAGAAAATCCTAACTAATAAATAAAGGAAGTTAACTAATCAAGGTTATATGTACCAGAGTAGAGGCATAAGTTTTGTAGATCAGCATGCCATCGTAAAGACGATTGTCCAAATATTGTATTGTTTTAGTACAAAAGTTCACAACCACAAGATCGAAATGTTTCTCAAACAACAAAGGAAAGAAAACCTGAAACACAACGAAAAACATAATAAGAAGAACAATACATATGCTTCTATAGAAATCATCACAACACATAAAAAGAAAAATCCATAGTGATTATTACCAAGACAGCTTTGTGTAGATCCCAAGATTCATCATTTAAATGAGGATTTTTTGATTTTTACCACCTTTTAAAATCACCATTTTTAAGATAACCACCTTATAAGTTAATTTTTTTAAATAACCACCTTATATGACCTAAATCTCTTTAAATACATACCAATTGGCGTATTTCGTCCAAGAAATCGGTCTTAAATAAGGGTTTAAACCTTAAATACATTCTAGTGAATAAAGGTGGAGGTGATGAAATCGTTCTTAAACCCTTTTTGAGGATGATTTCCTTGACGAAATACTGTTGATTGGTAGGTATTTAAAAGGATTTAGGTCATATAAGGTGGTTATTTAAAAAAATGAACATATAAGGTGGTTATTTTGAAAAACATGATTTTATAAGGTGGTTAAAGTCAAAAAATCCTTTAAATGAACCCAACAATCCCATGATGATTTTAACAAATCATAAATCCCAGATTCACTTTCTCCCTCCATTTCTTTCAGCACAACTTCCTCGAGTTTTTGCTACAAATTACAAACATAAAACTAGAATTTTAACCAAGATATCCCTCATATTAGACTAACTGGTTAAAAGTACAAAAATGAGCTAGGTTTGAAAAGGATTAAAAATACTTTGACATACCGTGTACTCAACTCCAAAGAAGAAATGCAAAGGCGTAGATGGATTTGAAAGAGCAATGTTGTTCAATAAGAAGGACCAACACTCAACAACTAAACAATCAACAAATTGATCTGCACTTAAACTTAGAATCTCTTCTTTGGTAAGAATGTGAATGTCACCATATTTAACAAGTGATTCCATGTAAAGTTTATAGAATGTCCATGTGCAAAATAAGTTACCTAATCTAAACAACAAGTTAACTAACAACAACAATAAAATAAATGTTAAAAAATGTATATAATAAAGTAAACTAATTCAGACAAAATGTTAAAAAAAAGGTATATAATAAAGTAACTAATGGAATACAGTAGTTCACTAATATAATAAGTTTGGATTACTTGAGTCTAGGGATAATAAGTTTCACTAAGCTAAGTTTAAGAATAATCATTTAGTGAATAAAGTTAACTAATGCAGACAAAATGTTAACAAATGTATATAATAAAGTATCTAATCCAATAAAATGGTTTCCTAATATAAAATTACAATAGTTCATGCAAATAACAAGTTAACTAATGCATACAATGAAATAACTAATGTTGTAAAAAATTTAAAAAACGTAGAATATAATTGATATAATAAAAAAATAATAGACTTACATCCTTTGACAACGCTTGTATTTCCTCATTAGTTGATACTCCATCAGGAAGCACGAACTGAATGACACGCTGGTTAAGAGGAAATGAAGTACCACGTTGCTCAGGATAAGAACCACTAACACCTGCACCGTCCATAACAGAAGGTTGCTCATTGGCAACAGTAGCCCCAAGAGGAGGTTGTTGAGCAGCGTCGGCAACAGGGTCGACAACCGGTGGCTGTTGAGCAGCGTTGGTGGCAGAACAAGCACCATAACCCACCCAAGCACAAACTGGATAAGTGTTCAAAACAACATGGCCATTCCCAAACCCAGCCATACTTTCCTCAAACACTCGGGCACTTACAACCTCATCAACCCAGTGTTTGATTAATGGCAAATCAGTAGGGGCAACATTGCCTTGGAATTTGAGGTAGTGCAAGTAAACAATTTGAAGAAACAACAAACACCTACCCAAAAAATCATTTTTTTCATTCCTCAAATAACGTATACAAGCTTTACAAAGACAATCAAAAACATACTTACACCAATCTAATTTCTTGATGTTCTCAACATTGTCAACAGCTTTCAAAAGCTTCACATCCACACTACGATTTGAAACTGGAGAAAAAAAAGTGCCAAACACATATACAACAAAGAACTTCTTAAAAGCATCGTCCCCTTCCCTAGGCTCAGCACACATGGCATTATAAAGAAGATGCAAAGGAATGGTATTATCCCCTTCAATACCAAATCAATCCTTCCACTGAGCATAAATTTCCCTATCAGGATGTTTAGCTGCTCGAGAAGTCTCCACAACATCACACCCAATCTCTCTCGGCAGACAAAACACATCAAACACAAAATCAGAATCTAACTGCAACATGTAATCACTTCCCTCACCAATTTTCAACATACGACTATAAGGATTGAAATTCTTCACCAACCAAGGCATTAAAATCTCTGAAAATTCAGTCAAACGTAAATCAAGCAAACCACCAAAAACCAATTTCTTTAACAGCAGAAACTTGTTCCGTAGACAACTTAGAAACCAACTCAACAACAGAATGTGGACGACATGAAGTAACAAATGACCTGCAACATATTTGCAACATAATGTTCAAATAGACAAACCATCACAAAATCATGTAAAATCATAACTAAATCATGTGAAACCATAACTAATGGTATAATAAACATAACGCCAATCACATATTAACTAAAGAACGAAATGAGCTAACTAAATGATGCCAGACCATAACTAATAAAGAAAAGTAATATTCGTTTATAAAATTTCAAGAAATCTCAAACATAGAACATGATTTACAACTAATAATTAAATAAATACGACTAATAGTATAATAAACACAACTAATAAGACAATAAGTACAACAAACTTATTAAAATACACAAAAAAACAAAAAAAAAAGTAAAAGAGAACAAACCTAGGGATGTCAACAGATCCTTCCCCACCACCAACAACTGAAAGTGGTCCACTAATTGGATTTTCCATACGAGATTTCTTCACCTTTTTGCTACAACCATCAACATCAGCGTTATCATCCCCACCAGGGCCCTGTTGCATGTTGGATACATCTACAAAAATGACGAGATATCAGACATAATTGTAGCAAGAAATGCCTAAAAAATGAAATGAAAGAGAACAAACCTTTCCCTTCGCGCTTTCTTTTGACCACAACCATAACCTTCTCTTTCTTTTCACTGGGTAAAGAACGCTTTTTAACAATTTCTTTCGCTATCTTCTTAGCAGGTGCAGAAGCCTTCTTGGAAATTGGTTTGACATTAGCAGGTGCATAAGCTTTCCTACCACTCGAATAGTGTTTCTCCGAAGTCGATTGTTTCCTCCCCATCTCAAACCCTAAAACCCGAAAATAAAAGAAGAAAAAACGAAGCAAGAATAAAAGAAAATGGAAGAAGAACAAAGAAAAGTAGAAGCAAAAGTAGAAAATGGAAAAAGATCTGGGTTGAAAATGGTCGAAAATGGTGGAAGTATGAGAGAGTTAGAGAGAGAAATGTCAGGTTCTAGAAACATGAGGAATGAAGAAGAAAGTTCAAATTAAGCGCTTGGGCTCCGTTCAAATTAAGCGCTTGGGCCTGTTGTTACTGCTCTTGGGCTCTGTTTTCTTCTGCGCTTGGAGTGCGTTATGTTGGACTTGGACGGTCTCACGTTAAGACTAACGTGAGACCGTCTTTTATAAGAATTTGCGTTTATTGGCAAGTTTATGTGATTGACCATTATATGAGTTGATTGGGTTTAATAAAGATTTGATTGAAATTTTTTTTGGCAAGTTTATGCGTGTAATGGTTTTTGATTTACTGTTGGAGGGTGTAGTTGGATTGTAATATTCATGTTGTGGAGGGGTGGATATGTAAATTCATAGGGGACACCATTGCTCCCCCCTTGGCTTATATAATAGAGATAAAGTATATCCTTACTCAAGTTCAGTTGGCTGATACATCCTCCATTCTAGAATAAGTGCGACACTTATCATTTTAGTAAGTTTTAAAATAGTTGCAACATATCCTTATTTGACAAACAGGTTATTTCTATCTCTCTCCATATTACATGAGTCACTCACTCATTATATAGGCACCTTAAAACTTTACTTTCCCCTGACCCTCATGTTGCATTCATTATAGAACAAAGAAATTATTTCTTTACACAAAGCTTTTATCTACTTATTTCTTAAGTCCAACATATATGTCGAAGAGTCTTTATAGATTAAAGGGCTTAATCTAGTAGAAAGATAAGAACGATAATGGCAAAAAAAATTATTTTACTAAAACATAATACCTCTTCTCTTTTAATTACCGTTTGACTTTCACACTTGTTAGTATATAAAATTTTGACCATCAAAATTGAAGAAATTCTTGGCCTCTTATTTCCTTTAGAATTGAAGTTGAGCAAAGTTTCAAACATTCCAATTTCTTTGATAACTTCCTGATTGTTAATTGGAAACCTTAAAGCTTCAATGTTGTGATGAGCTTCTCAACATTACCTACTTGAGAAGAAGCTCAAGCCCCCCCTAAATGAAGGAATAGAGTAGGCAAACCTTCCCATTCTTAAGGCTTAAGGAAGGAGGAAAAAGTAAGGAAGGAGAAAAAAGCCTCCAACTGAAAAGCCCTTCAAATTAAATAATGCGAGAAATTCCTAATCCATATTGAAACAGAGCATCCGGAAGCAATGTTGGGACAATGCAAGCTGCCCTAAAAATAAAAAAGTAATTATTCTCCAAAAAAAAAAAGGTAATGCGAGAAAGGTTTTAACATAGAATATTAACTCTCTTCAATGAAAAGAAGTAAAAACTACCAACATGAAACACAGAAACATAAATGAATGTAAAGGAAAATAATACAAGAAAGGTTTTCAATCCAAGTATGTAACTGGGCATTGCTATTCTTCATTGAGCACTATATCTCTGACCAGTAGGGGTGAAAGTTCGGTGTACGATTTGGACATAGGCCTAGTCCAATCCGATCTGAACAAAATTTGGATTTCAATTTTCCAATCCGAATTCAATTAGAGTTTGAGTCCAAACCAAACCAATCCGAATTTTCGGACGATTGACTGAATCCGATCCGAAATATCCAGTTTTTTTAAACTTCATTTTTCCGACAAAGTAAATTACGCAGCACCAAAATAAAGTTTTAGATAGGCACGAGCATCAAGTCAGTCAGTTAGAGTTCATGGGAAGGGGAAGACCGCCCGATCATTTGGTTTTTTTTAAAAAGAATCTGTTAAGCCCAATTCTAATTATATAATTCAAGGCCTATCTACTATTCAGTTATTTTAGATTTTTGGATCCAATCACCCTCAAACCGATCCGATCCGAAAATCCAATTTTTCAAAAAAACTCAATCCGAATCCAATCTGGACATAGTTTGAGTCCAATCCAAACTATTAATTTAGTTTGGATTGGATTGGAATTTCGGTTTTTACCGGAATAACTTTCACCCCTACTAACCAGAGAGGCGCACGGAGTATAACTGAGATAAATCATTGTGCAATCGAGCAGGTACCTTCGGCACTAAAAGGCATGCGAAGAATCTAAAAAACTCAACTCTGGATCCTTGAAAAATTCGAACAGATAGCACGAATCTGACTGGCGGAAGCGCACAAAAGTTAGAATTGAAAAGGAGAGGGGATCAAAATTTTACACTTTATGATCTATAACATTTGATAGTTTTTCATTAATCGCATACTTCATCTGACAATGACATGTAGCTCCACGAGCACTTTAACGGCTACTGAAGTACAGAGGCAACAGCAGAGGAAAATGAGTCGCTGCTCTTCGCAATATATGGTTTCTAATTCACTGTCAAGGACGTGATGCTCGACATGGAACAATTTTACAAGAAAACCTGTCATTTATACAGCAAAATTATATCCAACGGTAGCACTTGACCTTCACACCATTTTCCAGCTCGAAATCAATTCAAGAACAGTTTGAGATGTGCAATATTCTTCTAAATGCTCTGTATGCAAAAATTCCCAAAATCCAAGTTGGATTAATTGGAACCAAAATCTTCTATCTATTCGTCATCCTCTGAATCTGCAGTAGCAAAGAGAACCTATTAGATTGCAGAGAAAAAGAAGCAAAGGATAATCATAATGAAAAGAAAGGGTGTAACACAATTCAAAATTTGCAATATAATGTACCTTTTACGACCTAGCTGATCAGGAAACGAAGCTAAGGGATGCTTCTAAAATTCCTCCAAGTTATCAAACAGTTAAACTTTCAAGGAGGGGTGCGTTGGGCAATTGCTATATATATGAAGTATATATATAAGTTTGGCACATAATGCACACTAGACATGGGACACCTGTCCTCATAATTTGTGTAAGAGGAAATACAAGAGGCTCCCAGCAAGAAAAAATGAAAGCCCTCAATAGGAAGCAACATTCCAGAGTTCAGCTGATTTCAACCATCTTCTTTCATTGTTCTATTTATCTTATCTTTCAACTAACATCGCAATCATTTGTCTTCTTTTACATAAATTATGTTGACACAAAATTCTCAATGATTGGTCCGTTTGTTAACAATATATTGTCACAAAATTCTCAGAAAGTATCTTTGAACGAATAAGATACTGAAAGTATTGGATTTAAGATCGACAAAAAAATCTGTAATCATTAGAAATATTAAGTAGCTAGTATCTTTTTATTTATTTAGGTAGCTGCTTTTTTATTTGATTTAGGTTTGACTTCCTGAATTTGTCGACTTAGTGGTGGCTTCGGAAGATTGAAGAGTTTTTCTCTTAGTGGCTTAGTTTTCTGTCTCCAGTGAAGGACTATGCACGTGTTTTACTTCAAAATAGGTCTGGGGTTAGGCCAGGTTATGGAACTATGGCTAGGATTGAAATCTGCTCATCTAGTTTTGTTATCGCTGAAGTATTTCATCCCAAAGGTATGATTCGATTTGTCCACTTGATTTCTATCCTTAAAAAGAAATGCACATAAACTCCACATACCATATTTTATATTTATCATCTAAATGCCAAATCATAACCACAAAAAATGATAAAGATGGACCAAATACAGATGAAATTCACAAGCTAAAGCAATGGTTTACTAGTAAATACTAAATACATTGACCACAAATTTTTTCTAATGGATTCATATAGGGTTACTTTTATAATCTACTTATACTAGTTTATACAAGAAATCAACTTAGATATGTGGTGGACCTGATCCATATAAGAAATTAGCATAGCATAGGAGCACCATAGCAAACCTACTTTGTATAATGTATGAACATATAAAAGGTTGCACAATTTTTCTTCCGTAGACTGATCAAAAGACATTTGTTATCTTGTTAACCCATATACATAAGAATTTCAAAGATCATGCAGACAATTGAAGTGCTAGAACAGCTACTTTTTCCATTTTAAGTTCATAGAGTACCTAATAATGTACTGACTGACAGCTTCACAACGATATATACCAAATAAAGTAATGATTCAAAGGTTACGACAAGTATAGGATACATAAATAATTGCTTCAGAAACAGTAATTTGCTGTCCATCATAAACAATTAATTAACTAGTTACAGTTTTAGGGTTTTTAGGTTTAATTAGGGTTTTTTAGGTTAATTAGTTAATTAATTAACGGAGCACTAAAAAGGGCATTTTTGGTATTTTTTGAAATGTCAGGGGTATCTGGTGAATTTTTTTAAAGGTCAGGGGTATTTGGTGAATTTTGAAAAAAGTGGGGGTATTTGGTGAATAAATTTATTTGTCAGGGGTATTTGGTGAAAAAACCGTATAATATACTATACTCTAAAATGACTCGTTTTCAAAAGCTACGCACATATAAAAGATGCCAAAAGTGAAAACAGAAAATGAAGCTCGAGACTGGCATCAATCGCACATCAGCACTGACAATCTACTCTAACCCACGTGTGTACTCATTTCAGACTACAGCTTCACTTTTCTTTTTCTTCTACATTAAATGAAATCTGACATGCAACCAGGAGCACAATGCATTGCACTCTAGGGTCCATAATATGAACTGCCAAAGTTGGGGAATGGAGAGAGAAGGAGAGTTACCAGATCTTATATCTTCCCCAACTTTTCCTTTGTTTTTCAGCTGCCGCATTATCATTGAGCATATGAGAATCCACCAGTACACATGGAAAACAAGCAGCATCAACAACATGGTATTGAAGACATAGTACATAGATCTTGGATAGGGTTCCGAAAGCTTCAAGTAATCACAGAGATCATAGCTGGGAAGATCAGGCAAACAATGAACAAAACGATACTATTTAAGCAAGGCACTGACATCTGGAAAATCTACATAAGAAACAGACCTGGTAGCGCTTATTACCCAGAAAGGAAAGAATATTAGCCGTAACATGAGCCATGAAAGAGCAAATAGACCAAAGCACACACTTGCTCCAAGCTCTTTCTCAGAATATTTAAAAACTTTAGCAGCTTCCATAAAAACATCACTTGCGTCATGCAGGGCTAAGATAATTGATCCAATCCTGAAAAACCTGTGAGACAAGCAGAGGTGATCTATTATCTCAAGAAATTATCTGATACACATTCCCCCCCAAATAAGCGGAAAAACTACTAGTTCAAACACATGCTTTAATAGATCCATGCGGCCATTCAGACTTATTTTAGGGTGAAAAGGGTGATAGGGGAGTTAGGTAAACTTCAATAATTTTTGTGTGCTTTACATTTCAGAATGATACAACTTGAGCAGTTGAGCTCCTCACTACAGTCCAAGAAGACATTATAAAGTGAAGAATCCTGATTTCAAAGATACCCTATAAATCTAAGGATTGTTGTATGAAGCAAATGACTTCGACCTTCTATTAATCTTTTGCATCTTTTTCATTGGAACTTCATCTTCAAATTTCTTATGCTAGGTTTGTAAATGCAAGGACCTCAACTTTACATCAGGATCTTTTGCTTCTCCATTAAAAGCTCCAAATTGCTCCACCTTGCAATAAGCTTTGCCCTAGCCTCCACTGCTTCATAAGTGCAAGGTCACTTACAAATCCCCTATAAATTCATGGCCAACTTTTTTCTAAGAGAGGGAGAATGATGCATATTGCAACGAGAAAACTGAAGAACATACTATTATGCTAGTTTTAAAATATGTATATCATTCAGATTTTTTTCCATATATATACAAGAGGGTTTTATAATGTCAGTAAATCACAGAATATGAGTTTATTATAATTAGAAACTAGCATTTGAGTATATTAGGTTATTAGAATGTTCTCTCACTTTTCAGGTCTCCAACATTATGTGGGAACATCAATAATCCCAATATAGTTTGTTATTAAATGAGGATAGAAATGTTCTCCATCAAAAAGTGCAAAGATGTTTCTTGTAACTCTTACAAAATTACATGCTCTTCACATGCACTCACCAAAATAGGGGAATTTCTAAGAGATCTAATCCTTTAAAGTTGAAAAGTTACCTCATTTAAAAGATGCAAGAAAGGGAAGACTAGTCTTCAAGACAAAGTAACCAACACTTGGAAGAAAATTATTATAATGCCACCTTGAAAAGCAAGCAGCGAAGCTCTGACGTAGATTATCCAACATTTCCGAATTCAACAACTAGCTACACTATGATTCACCCTTTCTCTGTCTATGTATTGGCACAGTAGGCAGTCTAAAGCACTCCCATTCCATGTGCTTATTGCCAAAAGCTATCATCCGCATCTTTTGACAAAAAGATGGTTAATTCATCAGTACCATAGATATTTCTTCCTTAAAGTCTTTCTTAATTATAAATTACCAACCCAAGTGCCTGAACTAAGTCTCTCTTGATAGGTAGAATTGTCAAAAAAAAAGAAAAACAACCAAGAATGTCACTGTCACCCATGTAGACAGCTATAGCCTATAGAAATCATCAATCGCTACATGGCTACATCTATCATGCATCCATCAATCCACAAACAGGGAAAGGCAGACGCAAGAGTCACTTCAACACATGGCAAGTAGAAGATTGCATGGCACCATTATATGTGGATGTTACCTCTATCTTCATTACATTATGTCCCTTATCCTTTTCAACCTCCTTACCCCGCCTCTCTAGCTCTTATTAAAACCCACATATTAGAGTTGTCTTTGATCATCCTAATACCTACACAACCTTTCTATAGTTGCAAGACGTCACCCACTTCTCATATGTAAGAAAAGATCTGATGACTCTGGAGGAAAAGTATAACCATCACAAAACAAAGTGTGCAATATAGAGAAATATGAGAACAAAACCAAGGAAAATCAAAAACTTAAAATAGCATAGATTATTTTCTGATCATTTATCCAAAAGTGAAATCCATATAAAAACTTGGCATAGCAAGACACCACGAAACCTTTGATAACTGAAGACCCAAATTTCTCGACGTAAAAGTAGAAACTAATCCTTCTAAAGCCAATGCCTCTCAGCTTTGTTGTGAAACAACGCTTTAACAGACATGGACATTTTCTCCGGAAAAACGCCAAAACCTAGAGAAACTGTGCCAAGAATAAAGCTTGATACTGATAGATGTTCAATTATGTCTCAGGAAGTAAATCACAAGAGACATAATTGAAACAATGCACCCTAGATGGCTTATACCTAAAATAACTAGTATAAGTCACATAAAAGCTTGTATTAGCATCCTAGCATCATGCCTTTATCTCAAATCACAAAGAGCACAGGCAACATGGTCCTAAAAATATCTTTAGCATTACTTTTCCTCGTAAACCTAGAACTTCAAATCAATGCTAATTAAACTCAAGTCACCAATGAACTTCTACTTACAGCCCTCACTGCATACCAAGTTACTGAAAGATGATTCCAAACCAATCCTCAATCTTGACCACCAGAAAACAAGAGACCAATCCCTACAAAGACTTTTCGTGAATGAGAAAACATAGAAGGGGACTGAGGGAAAAGAAAAAGGGAAGGGGGCCCGGGGGGGAGCACAGGTAGGTTGAACTTCGAAGGCTAAGGTACTCTTGGTTTACACTAAGTCAAATAAAAACCAGTATTAGCATCCTATGAAAACGCCTTCACTTCAAAATACCCAATGCTAAACCCGGAGATTTAGTTTAAGGTTATCATACTTAAACACCTTTAAACTTGTGCCTAAAGTCCTTGCACAGTTGCACACCAAGAGATGATGCTAGATCAATTCCCAATCCTTTTCACAATAAATTAACAAAACCACTCTAATGAACTATTTTACCTTCTCATCCCCTTTAACAAAGATCTTATGGACAATGTCAGAGATCCATTGGATATGAAACAAAGAGGGGACTGCAAGACTGCGATGCTAGATCAATTCCCAATCCTCATAATAATAAATCAACAAAACCACTCTAATGAACTATTTTAGTTTCTCAGCCCCTTTAACAAATTTTTTATGGACAATGTCATGTCATAGATCCATTGGATACGAAACAAAGAGGGGACTGCAAGACTACGATGCAGCCAGAGATTTAGAAAAAGAACTATAGTCTATCCACAGAGAAGGCAGCCAAGGAGCAACCACCCCCCTCCCCCCAAGCAAAAAGAATCGCAGAGAAAGAAGTTTAAAGGCGAAACTAAAACAATATCCACTGATGCTATCAAGAATGCAAAGTCAGCAACAAGACTATCCTCAAGATGAAATCAATTGATGAAACCTACTAATTACTATTCATAAATGAACTCATTAAAGGCCAGAGAGCTAACACTATAGCTAGAAGGGCCGAGTGTTTCCGGTCGTTCCGATACTAAAAGTTTTCCAAGCAAAATATAGGCAGAGGGCGGATGTGCAGGAAGCTGCCTTATCTTAAATGACACCTCAATAGAAGATTATGCTTCTCAAATGCCATCAACCAACACTTACTGAAAACAAATACACAACTGATACAATATGAAGCAAAAGTGTTATATAAAATATTCGTGTCAATACCCAGTGATATAAGAGTAGCCTATAAGCATAACAGTGATCACATGATGAGACATCATCACTGCAAAATCCTTCCTTCGAGTTTCCCATGTAAGAAGGGCAGCAATGCTGTAGACATAGAATCCACATTGGCACATATAGAAAAGTTTCAAAGGAAGCCTGGAGCAATAATAAAACCAAGTGAGCCACATTTGAATAAAGTCTGGAAATCATGTGAGCTATATGAAAAGATGACCAAAAACACAGCAAGACCCTGAAACCAAGAGCAATTTAATGTAGCTGATTCTAATTGCATATACAATCAAAGTCTATGTCAAGACATGTCAATAATATGATTCATAAAAGCAAAAACCAAACCCTCACTCATCAATCTGTTTCCAAGCATGTTAGTGTGCAACTAATATGCTAAAGATGACAATCTCCACTGTGTAAATTTTCTTTTTTTTTTCTAATAAGTAATATAGAAGTATACTTCCTCTAATCTGATTCAGTTACAACATGCGGGGAGGCACACAAATTAAGGAGGGGAGAGAGAGAGAGAAAGATATAAAGGGAACCCATGTGATGAGAAGAGAGATGGAGAGAAAGGATATCTTAAATAGGTAATTTTGGAACTAAATTGAAACACTGAAAAATAGGAAGTGTTGCAACTTAAAGGAGAATGGAAAAAGTATTACATAGACACCAAGGATGTCACCGAAGTGCCAGAATATGCGTGTTCTCTCTATTAAACAGTCCGAGAGCAGGATTAACAGATATTACAACTATTTCAACGAACACCAGAGGAAGACTGAAAAAGAAAGCAATACAGCAAACATCCCCTCACAAAGAAAGCAGGGAGATTATTTCCCAGCCAGTAACAAAGTGGAACAACAATGACATACAACACTTAGAAGTAGAACACAGCAATATACGCTATTCAAGTTAGCAAATGGATGTGGTATTCACAATCCTATAACACTCCATACAAAAGTAGCCACATAATACCATTTTACATGACGTTGTCTTAACTCTTAAGTCTTAACACCATGGAAAACGGAATTAAACAACAATGAGCCCAGGAATTATTCAACTTATTTTACAGCATGCAAAAATTGAAAATGCATGTCCAAGCAGACATAGGATGCTAATCCGGAAAGGGGGGGGGAAGGCACTCACGAAAGCTCTTGATTAGGCCATCCTTTAAAGTACTCCTTTGTATCTGTAAACCATGGTTCATTATAGGTAATGCGAAGAATTGATGCCTCCACAGTAGCATAGTAAGTCAGCTTCCATAGTGATTCAGAGCACTTTATGATTTTTGCTTGTGTAGCCTCATCAAACTTCAGTGGTGCAGCTCTTCCTTTACTTAACAACCATATTGATAACCTCTGAAATAAAAATGATGTCAGACAATCCTTGATTGAATTTAAGTATTTGGTCATCTGTCATTGCAGTCCTAAAATTCCAAAAAGGAATTATGATGGCATAAATCAGATAGCTGATTATCCGATCCAAACGAGGAAGATGTAGACAAAAGCGCAGATTCTATTCACCTTTTTTAACCCCCCAACCCTTCTCTTTTAAGGTGGTAGACTTCATTATCTTAGTCAAGCATTGCTGTCGATCATGTCATATTATCAGTATAAGAGAAGACACGAAGTAACCACACATAATAGCAAGACTATCCAATCGAATAGGACTACTGATGGAATCACACAATTAACAACGGATTAAGACCACATCTCCTAACACTAGAAGCATGTTCCAGCCTCCAGTACCTCCTAACAGGCCTTTGTTTTGAAGTTCTAATCTCAGTGAGGTAAATTAGGCCTTCAAGAGGCAAACCAGACAGCTAAAGATAATACCGGGGGGGGGTCAAGCCACCCAAATTCCAAGTCATTCTATCTCGAAGCAAATAATTAATACACCATTCTTCAGCTACTAATTGCTGCTAGTCTTAGAGACAGCACATTTCTACGCTCAACAATTAAGATACTAGACTTCATGTGTCACATATAAGTTATAATACACTGTTGGAGATTATGCAAAATCTATCTTGAAATTAGTATTAAGCAAAAAAAGTCAATATAGCGGAGCCAAGATTGAAGTTAGAAGGCAAGGGTAGCCAATGGAATATAATAAAGAGAACGGTGAAAACTTACACGAAATACAAATTTGTCGAAGACGAACCTAGCACCAATGAAGAAAATGGAGAAATATATAGCTATAAGGAAATGCCATGTATCTGGAACGCTACTGGATTTGAGGAAAGGATCCATGGAAGAATCAAGAGCTTCAAATTATTATCTCTCTTCAGCCACCCACAAGATGAATGCACTACGCATTGATTCAAATCATGAAGAAAATTCCCATATTTGAAGATCCAATCTGTCCTATGTATCTGAAACAAAAAGGCCAAGGACGGCTCCAAATTTTGTAAAGGATGGCCAATTATCGTTGAACGGTCAACACATAATAAAAATGTACTAATAAGGCATTCAATTCAAACTTACAACCTATAGCTATGGGAGCACAGACATGAATAAAAATTACGCCCTGGGACATTTGACACAAACTACAACCTTCAACCCAATGACTTTGGAAGATTCGTAAGCCTTGAATGAAAAAGCTCGAACTCGATTAAGGGTGCCTTGGCTCTCGAATTTGTTTTTATTACTAAATACAATATTAGAAACTCCTTAATGTCTCAGATGATGCTTGTCGACAATAAGCACGTCAGAGGAAATCAATTTTCGTGCACCTATCGAAATATCTTGGAGCCTCAGCCAGAAATCTGGGAGCCTCACCAAAATCCAAACACCGAACCAATAAATTGTTCATTTTTCTTCAAAACTATGCAAAAAGAATCACTAACACTAAAAGATCAATTTGAAGTCCTCAAGCTACGACAACGAAGAACTGAAAAACCCTAATTCGTCACTGATAAAAAATCCAATACTCTCTGAAATCAAACCATCAATCTATAATTACTGAATCATCAAGTAGAAAATCCAAACAAAATGACATAATCAATGTAGTTTAAACCTAATAAAATCCTTAATTAATTTTGACAATATACAACATTAAGCATATAAACAATTTCTAGTTGCAATGATCAACCTCCAAAATCGAACAATGAAACAAGAGCATAAACTCACCCAAGATTATTTCGCGGTTTCTGCAATTCTGAATTTCCTGGTCAAATTTGTGGCAGATCCAAGTTTCCAATGTTAAAGCTTGTGTAGGAGTAATGAAGTAAAGTAACTCCCACACGAAACTTCAAATGGAAATTTGGAACGGATGAATCTACTGAGAGAGACAGAGACTGAGAGAAGGGGGATTGTAACTTTTGCAAGGAGCGCTAGGAGGTTTTGTTTTATGTAAGAAAGAAAAAAGAGTTAAAACAACTTTTCACTCCAATAGTTCAATTAATCTTCTTAATATCATACATTATTTATTTATTTAGAAAACCCAATAAAAGGGGCTTCATGATAGATCGGAGCGAGCAAGATAAAATACGGTATTAGGAAAGTCACTATCCCACACATACTCACCCATCTCCATTAGACGGAAGATGAGCCATAGTATGGGCGGCATTATTACCTACACGCTTAACAAAAGACCAAACAATATCCTCAAATTTATTAGCTAAAATAAAAATGTCTTCTAAAACTAAGAAAAAAGTGTTCGCTGCAGCCGGTTGCATGCTTAATGCTTCAAGCCCACCTGCACTTCATTTAACGCCACTCCCGCAACTTCAGCAAAGCTACGGGGTCCTCCCTTCCCCATTCCTCCCCTTGTGCGAGCTTCACTCACCTCTCGACACATACGCGAGGCATATTCACATGTATCTGGAGGCTCCACTACCTCACCCACCATCACCCACTAATTTCTCGCATTCCACACCGCCCACATGTACGTTATGAAGGCTTCCCATTCATCCTCCTCAAGCGCTTCCCAAACCGAATCCAACCAATCAAGAATGGAAGCGAAGCGGCCCCCAGCTGCTTCTTTGAATACACTCTCCTGCCAACTAGCTCGAGTTAGGCTGCACTCCTTAAGGCATGAAGGGTTGTCTCATCCCCTTTCCCACACACATGCCACAAATAGAGTCATACCCTGGGATTCGCTTATGTAAACCCTCCCTTGTGGGGAGCGCATTATGACACACACGCCATGCAAACAGTTTCACACGAGGGAGCAATCGAGAATTCCATATGCGGTTCCACATTGAGTGGCTGCTTGAGCTTGAGGTAAGACCCCCTTATAATCATCATGGAAGAGTGCTCGATAAGCGGACTTGACATAATACCCCCATCCTTCTCCAACGCCCAAAATAACATATCTTCCGGGGCACATCGACTAAGCGGGATGCTAAGAATGTCGTTTTGCTCAAAAGGGAGGAACAAATTCGAGACCAGCTTAGAATTCCAACCACCCGAAATAGGATCAATAAGAGCACTCACCTCCGACTCCTTATAATGATCTCCAATCGGGGAAACAACCCTTCGAGATTGAGTACTTGGCAACCACGGGTCCTTCCACACTTTCACCCACTCACCATCTCCTATACGCCAACACATACCCCTCCTTACCACCCATCTAGCCTCCAAAGTCCCCTCTAAGTATAGCTAGGCATATTATCTAGATTAGCCTCCATAAATGATGTATTGGGGAAATAGCGTGCTTTGAGAATAGAGTGGAGAAGAGACTCACCAGCAGTCAATAAACGCCAAGCTTGCTTGCTAAGGAGAGCTCAATTAAACATTTTGAAGTCACGAAAACCTAAGCCACCTTCAGCTTTTGGGTGGCACATCTTCTTCCAGGCGATCCAATGAATCTTCCTTTCACCATTCCTTTGACCTCACCAAAAATGAGATACAAGGGAGCGTAACTCGTCACAGAAAGAGGACGGAAACTTAAACACACTCATAACATAGGTAGGGATATATTGGGCTACACCTTTATTATGACCTCCCTACCTGCCTTAGAAAGAATCATCACCCATGCACTGAACGAAACATATGTCTTAGCCAAATTCACCTTTTACCCCCCAAAGCCATCTCATAAGTCATCAGAGTTTCTTTAACAATGTCAACCTCTAGTACAGTAGCACCAGAGAAGATTATGCAATCATCCACAAATAATAAGTGAGTCACAGCTGGAGCTCCCAGAGCCACCCTCACCCCCTCTAAGCCCTCTATTTTCTTCCACCTTGCAGATCAGATTGGAAAAAACCTCTGCACATAGTTGTAGACACAAAATCGTGTCACCCCATCGAGTACCCAATGATGAAACATACTGTCGTCCTAATTGGTCTGGTCCAAAGGAAGAGCAATCGAACAAGCTAAGTCCAAAAGTATTTCGAAAATATAAAGTCTATTTAATATATCCAAGCCCATTTTTAAGGCTCAATTAATTATTCCTTATAATTAATTGTATATTTAATATTTTAATATTAATTATTCTTGATAATTAATTTTTAAAATGATATTTCGAAAATCTGATTTTTATTCCTGAAGATAGCTGATTTTAGATTTCAAAGGATAGATTTTATCAAAGGATAAAAAAAATCTTAAAATAATAAAAAACCGACCAGAAAGAAAGTACGCGTGGCGCAAATCTGTGCGTCTGGCGCACAATTTTATTTTATCTTTTTGATTCATTTTCAGTTTCCTTTGCCTATAAATACCTCGTTTCTTCGAACGACTTTTCACAATGCTTTACACAACACTTTCCCTACGACTTTCTACACATACTCTCCTATACTCAAACTCATATTCAAACACTCAAATTCATATTCAAATACATTCAAATATATTCAAACGCATTCCAACTCATCAAACCCTTCGAATTTCTTATTTCAAGCTTCAAGATTGCTCATCCTGAAGATCGTTGCATAAGACCCACGCGACAAAGGTATAATTTCTGAGGGTTAATTCCAATTTAATTCTAATTTTACTAACCACCTACTTGTCACGATGTAGATTTTAAAGGGAATTAGCGCTAAACTGTACATTCTTCTCTAAATCTCCCTTTTTTATATTTCCTTCTACATTTACATTGATATTATTCATATGCATGCTATATGATTCAATGCTTTCATCACATCACATGATTATTATTGCTAATCAAAGACCTAAAGAATTGCTCTAATGCCTAATAAGTTAATTGGACAATCTGATTTGGATCCTAGTAATATGATTGCATAATAACATGTCACCAAAAATTAGTCTTTAGTTTGTTTAATGAACCGACTTAGATTAATTATTATACTGCATTAAAACATTGTTGGGTTATTTAATTGCATAAATATAGATTTGAATCGATATTAAGTAGAGGCCATCAATGGGCGAATTTGATTCCTGATCTTATTCGTACCCTCACCCCCGAACTCAATATATGGTTCATTGACCATTATTGGAGTCATGGCGGAGAAATCTACATTGGATAAGTCCCTAAGTTGTCCCTTTGATTTTCTAATATCCAATTAGGTTTATGAGTCTTCCTTTAAAGACTTGTTGGCGACTTCTCTCTATTTCAAAACATTTTTCAATAAAACATTTACAATGAGGTAGTCAAATATGTGTTTATCCCGCGTAGGCGAATAAAAACACGCCTACAATTTGGCGACTTCACTAGGGAGGATTTTTAAAAAAAACTAATTTTTTTAAATGAGTGGGTGAAACTTCAAAAATATGATTCATTCTCTTTTTATGCTTTAGAATAACATATTGTTTTGCATATGCATGGCTATTGTTTAAGCCACCATAAGGACAGTCTTCCTTGCCTCATTATCGCATGTTCTATGCGTGAGGCCACCCCCGGGGGGGCTTGCGTTTTGTTCTTCCGAAAGCTTCCTGAGCGATAGTGCTAGATCTTAGTCATAAGCAAACCTACCCAACCATGACATTGTTCCTAACTTGAGAACTGGAGTACGTCTTACACGTGGCTACCTTTTTAAGCAACGGTACGAAGCGTGGGATCAATCTCTTAGTCATGGACCCTTTTTAGCCTTAACTAAACATGACCATAGTTGAAACGTAGAACTGGACTCTAGGTTGAGAACTATTGCATCCATGTTATATGACATTTGCTTGTGATTGCAATTTTGTCTGTTATTAATCTGTTAAAACGTTGTTATGTGCTGCGCCTAAATCGCGTCTAAAAAAACATCGTCAAAATAGTCCGAACCTTCGTCGAATTGTCAAATTGCATGCCGGGGGGCAGTGCGCCAAACGCACGAAGGTGCACCTGGCGCACCGCTCCTGCGCCGGACGCAATGTCTTCGCGTCAAGTACACGTTGTTGTGTGGCGCGCAACCTTTACGTCTCATGCTATTGCCAATTCGACTATCGTTCAAGGCCAAAAAGCTGTCAATAAATCTGTCATTATGTCATGTTCATCGTCGCATCCCGAAATTAAGTGGAATTAGCCAAAACCTCACCTAAAAGCATGTTGGGGAGCAGTGCGCCAAACGCATTGAGTTGCGTTTGTCGCACCGCTCCGGCGCCTGACGCACAGGCTGCGCGTCGCGCGCAATTATATTGCGTGGCACGCATCCTGTGCATCTCATGCTTTTGTTGATTTAGTCGTCGTGGTGGTCGATCCTGTGTTCTTTCTGTCTGCATTCGTGTAGGATCATGATCATGCTAGGAGTCCCTTTTGTCTAAAAAATGCAACTCACCTAATTTAATCAAAAAATTAATCTTTTCATGCAAGGTTGAGTGCATCCTAAAAAGTGCATCTAGAAAAGTAATCATGGTAGAGTTAGAGTCGTCATGCATGTCTACCTCATCTTCCCTATCATCTACCCCATCCTATTTAATTCGTTTAAAAAAAACATATCTTTTTTCAAAATCAGTCCTACACCCTCTTCTATTCTATCTTTTTTTCGAAAACATTTATTAATCATCATCATACGACCTATTCAAAAAATACATTTTCAAAGTTTATCCATAATCTTTTCCTAATAAAAGATCAAAATAAGGGGTCCCATTTAAAATGAATTTCGAAAATTCTAAGCCCAGTCCAAGTCTATCCCAGTTCATATCAATCTAAGTCCAAACCTAGTCCATTTTCAATGTCAAGCCCATGTGCATCTCCACGCCTAACTTCAAACCAATATAGGACTAAGTCCAAAATCCGGTCCATATAAGGCCCAACTCATATCCTAAGTCTAGTCAAGTCCAATTCCAAACCCATATAGGGCGAAGTCCAAACCATTAAGTCTAGCGAAGCTAGAATTCTGTAAAGACCGCATAAGCAAATCCTGAGTTCAGCGAAGCTACTCACACCTTATGACCATAACGACACACTTTGACCTAGCGAAGCTAGTCATCGTTAAGACCATAACGACACCCTTTGACCTAGCGAAGCTAATCATCCTTAAGACCATAACGGCACCTTTTGACCTGGCGAAGCTAGTCATCCTTGAGACCATAACGGCACCCTTTGACCTAGCGAAGCTAGTCATCCTTAAGACCATTACAGCACCCCTTGACCTAGCGAAGCTAGTCATCCTTAAGACCATAAAGGCACCCTTTGAGTTTAGCGAAGCTAGCCATCCCTCAAGACCATAATAGCAACCCCTAAGTCTAGCGAAGCTAGCATTCCTTAAGTCCACATAGGCAACTTGTTAGTCTAGCCTGCTTAGTCTAATGTAAGTTCCAATGTCTAGTTGCCTAGCTTACTTGCTCACCCGTAAGTTTAAAGTCTAGTTGCCTAGCCTGCTTGCCTTAAGTTAAGAGTCTAATCTCCCTTATTGTCCAGCCTTCCTTAAAGTCTAGCCTACTTACTCACCCGTAAGTTCAAAGTCTAGTCTCCCCTATCAACACCAAAGCCCAATCATGGAGTCCAGTCTGCTTGCATAGTCTAGTCCAGTCCAGTCCAGTCCAGTCCTCATATTTGCATTTGCATACAATTAGGCCCATTTCTATCTCTCATTTCCATTCCATTTCCCATTTCCATTTCCATTTTCATTTCTCATTTCCTATTTCCATTTTCATTTCTCATTTCCATTTCCTGTTTTGAAAATCATTTCTTAAAACCTACAAGCGAGGTCCACTCGATTCTGTTCATGACCGGTCGAAAGATTACAACTTAAGAACGCTTAATGGAGGAACAAAATGCGAGCCTACTCTAAAGCTCATCAAGTGCACTATCACCACCCCGACCTCATATAGAGTCATGAAGATTATTTTTGACCGCCTTCACAATAGAGGCGTGATCACTTCTATAGGGTTTACTCCGAACCCTACACTTGAAAGAAAAAAATCCAAACGATGAAACCTAAACTTATACTTTAGAGAATTCCACCGACACTTAGTGTCAAAAACTATCAATGCGCAGCGAAACATGGTCAATGACAATATAATTCTAACACTTGCTACAACAAGAGTCGGCATCACCAACAACCCTTTTAGGCAGTGCATCAACAATTCAACAGGCTTAGTATTTTATTTCTAGTTTCCGAGGATGAGTCAGAGAGTCCTTACCCTAAGCCATTGTTTCCTTTTAGTCGAGTCTATGTCACTATTGGACTTCACCTATTATAGCCTTTCCATTTTCATTTCATTTTATTTTCATTGGCCTTTCACCATCATTTATGCTTCGAGTTCGATGATGAAACTTCATTTAAATTGTTTCTAATGACCTTGATTAATAAAAAAAATCAAAAAAATGAAAAATGAAAAATGGACATACTTTGGATTAGGAGTTTATTCCCCTCTTCCTTTCATAAGCCATCATGCATAAACCATCTCCATGAAACCAAGCAAAAAATAAAAATCCCTTAAACCATCATCCTCCATGATCCTTAGCCATATAACCTTTCAAAATCAAACTTCCATAAAATAACCTTCAAGCCTTCCAATATCCTAAACCAAAAACTCGTGTTCAAGCCTTACTACATAAAACAAAATCAATGTCAGGCAAAAATAAAAGAGAGTGAAAAATTTAAAAGTGCGAAAAAATGGAAAAAAAGCAAAAGGAAACGCACAGGAAAAAAAGAAAAAAATGCAAAAAAGAAAAAGCCAAAGGCAAAGAAATAAAAAGTCAAGCTAGGGGGCTTGCACACAAGTTCTATCCCTCATTCAAAAATTTCAATCCGTCAAAACCTTAACCCATATAATCCAAATCTATGATCCTACCTTAGCCCAACCAATTGAACCTTCATCAAAACCTAAAACCTCAACCTTTCATATTTAACCATAACTCTTTCTCCAAGGTATGTCCAAGCCCGCTAGGTTGACAACCCGAAAGGGTGGCCTAGGCAAAAGTTAGGGCACAAAAAAAAGAGAAAGAAATCAGATCGAGAACTACGAATGGTCTGATTCTGCAAGGGTACGTAAGAATCCTCATCTCGAGGTCCGGCCGCTTCAATTAAAAAAATTAATCAAGGTCTCATGATTTGATTTTCTAGAGTTCAGAAGCATACTCTTTCTAGATCCCGACATAGACTCGAGTCTGAACCTAGCCACGTCAAAGCCTTTTCCCACCTACATATATATGAGTCACAAAATTTAAACTTTTTATTTTTCAGTCCAAACTCTCCTTTTCCCTGAAGGACTCTCCGACAATTCCATGGTCTCTGGCGATATTTGACTTTTCTTGTATCAACTCCTGAAAGAAGAATCCCTAGTGAAGAACTCTAAATGCTCAAGATAAGATCAAGTACGTTCCAATCTAGGCTCAAAATGCCTAATTCAAGACAAGCTTACCCAAAACGGGGGCTTTCCATATATGTGGTGGTTCCTCCAAATCAAACTCCTGAAAAGTTGTAAATTGCGGATATCACTTGTGGACCTCGATTATTTACCAAAAGAGTTTTCAAAAATTTACCTATCTATCTCTCTACCTATTTAAACCTCCTAATCTTGCATAACCCTGACCTTGCATAACATTCCATCTTTCTTATCCTTGCATAACCCTGACCTTGCATGATGTTTCATCTTCCCTAATTTTGCATAACCATCCTTGCATAGCGTCTCATGCATCCTTAAAGAGTCTAAGTTTGCATCTTTGCATCATTATGTGCAAAGTTATTAAAATCGCGATTCAAATCTTAAAATCTTAGTTTTATTCATTTAGACATCTCACATCTAGAGATTCTATACAATTCGACTAGCAAACCTCGCAAATTTAAATCATGCTAACAAAGAAAATAATAGATATATATTGTTAGTTATTACCAATATAATGGATAAGCAACTATTTTTTCCAACTTTTAGGTCTTTTAACTTATAATTTTAGCATATTCAATGAAGATTGAGTGCAATATCTTGATTATACGTGTTTGTAGAATCTTACGATTCTACGATTCGATTTTACGATTCGATTCTAAAGGTCGTTTCCGATTCAAACTAGAATCTCGATTTTAACAACATTAATTATGTGCCTTATCTGAGTTGTTTGCTCCTAGTTATCGTCCTGCATACTAACTTTATTTTGCAGAAACTGGTGATATATAGATCAGTTCTAAAACTGCAGAGCGTTTAGTATCATACTTCGTCCCAACACCGTATACTTAGACTTTTGGTTTCCTGAACCTCAGTCAAAGTGGGGGCTTCTGTAGACACAAAATCGTGGCACCCCATCGATCACCCAATAATGAAACATATCGTCGTCCTATTTGGTCCGGTCCAAAAGAAGAGCAGTCGAACAAGCTAAGCCCAAAACCATTTCGAAAATATAAAGTCTATTTATTAAATCCAGGCCTTGTTTTAAGAACCAATTAATTATTCCTTATAATTAATTGTATTTTTAATATTAATTATTCTTGATAATTAATTTTTAAAATGGTATTTCAAAAATCAGATTTTTATTCTTAAAGATAGCTGATTTCGGATTTCAAAGGATAGATTTTATCAAAGGATAAAAAAATCTTAAAACAATCAAAAAACAGCCAGAAAGCAACTACATGTGGCGCAAATCTGTAAGTCTGGCGCACAGTTGTGCGCGTGGCGTAAACCTGTGCGTCTGGCACACAGCTGTCTGTCAAGCGCGAAGCTATGCGCCAGGCGCATAGTTTTATTTTATCTTTTCGATTCGTTTTCGGTTTCCTTTGCCTATAAATACCTCGTTTCTTCAAACAACTTTTCGCAATGCTTTTCACAACACTTTCCCTACGACTTCTACACATACTCTCCTATAATCAAACTCATATTCAAACACTCAAACTCATATTCAAATATATTCAAGCGCATTCAAACTCATCCAACCCTTCGAGATTCTTATTTCAAGCTTCAGGATTGCTCATCCTGAAGATCGTTGCATAAGACCCAGGCGACAAAGGTATAATTCTTGAGGGTTAATTCCAATTTAATTCTTATTTTACTAACCATCTACTTGTCATGATGTAGATTTTAAAGGGAATTAGCGCTATATTGTACATTCTTCTCTAAATCTCCCTTTTTTATATTTTTTTTACATTACATTGATATTATTCATATGCATGTTGTATGATTTAATGCTTTCATCACATCACATGATTATTATTGCTAATCAAAGACCTAAATAACTATTCTAATACCTAATAAGATAATTGGACAATCTGATTTGGATCCCAGTAATATGATTGCATAATAACATGTCACCAAAAATTAGTCTTTTGTTTGTTTAATGAACCGGCTAGGGGTGTTAATGAGCTAGGGTGGCTCGCAAACTATTCGAGCTTGGCTCGGTTAAAGCTCGAGTCCGAGATCGGCTCGAGACCCTAACGAGCCGAGCCTGAGCTACCTTTAGCTCGGCTCGAAAGCTCGCGAACAGGCTTGATAGTTTTAAAATTACTAAAAATATTTCATTAATGTTTAATATAAGATAAAATAATTAATATCTACGGAAAAATGGTAGTCTTAAGATCTAAGACCACATTAGAAAGTCAAATTTTACATTTTTATAAGCTAATAAACATCTAAAAACAAAAGGCAATAACAATAAAATTATAAGAGTTGTTTGGTTTCACTTTCCTACTCTCATTTTCCTTTGTCTTCACAACATTATTTTTGTTTTCATTGATAAAAAAAAAAGTCTTATTCAAGACAACCCTCCAATCTAAACCTATTAATGAACAAACATTTTAATTTCGGATAGCTAATTGAATAGTAGTCGATTTATCAACTTTGCTTCCATGAGAATGTTAACATATGGAGACTCATAGTGTTTTCATCGGAGAGAAAAATCAGAGATAGAGTTTTCTTCCAATCTATCTGGAATAAAGGAGAAAAGTCAAGTAAACTATTACAACTTTATTACAGCTTATATGTTACAACTTATATAACATCACAGATGTTGGGGTTAAAGTCAAAAAGAAACAAATATTGCGATTGAATTTTTGCATCAAGAACTCTTTAGAAAAAGGAGCTATAGGGGCAGTATGGAAGCATCAAAGAAGGAACCTGGAATAATAATCCATGAGTCGCACAGTAGGGGGAAAGAATGACCAAGCTTAGAGAAAAAATCATTCTAAGGAGAGAGAAAGTTAGAGAAAGGGGTATTGTTAAAATCAAAACAAGCTGAAATTTCAGTGTCCCACATTGGTAGAATACTATGAGGGTGTGTGGTAAAGGCTCTATAAAAGAAATCTTTGACTTAGATTTCATCTATAGCTGGCTTTTACTAGGCCATGCAATTAGTACATGTTTGGACATTGGGCCCTTAAACTGTTAAATGTTTGCGCCTCACGAAATCTAACCTTGACTTACTTTTTACTCTAGTAAATTTCGAGCTTTTCGAGCTTAGGAACTCGAGCCGAGTTGGAAAGATTTAGACTCGAGCTCGAGCCGAGCCCAATATTTCAGGCTCCACGAGTTTCGAGCTCGAGCCGAGCCCTATTTGGAAAGTTTTCGAGTCGAGCCTAGTTGAGTTCGGTCTCGATTCGCCTCATTAACACCCCCTAGAACCGACATATATTAATTATTATACTGCATTAAAACATTGTTTGTTTATTTAATTGCATAAATATAGATATGAATCGATATTAAGTAGAGGCCATCAATGAGCGAATTTGAATCCTGATCTTATTCGTACCCTTACCCCCGAACTCAATCTATGGTTCATTGACCATTAATGGAGTCATGACGGGGAAATCTACATTGGATAAGTCCCTAAGTTGTCCATTTTATTTGACAATATCCAATTAGGTTTATGAGTCTTCCTTTAAAGACTTATTGGCGACTTTTCTCTGTTTCAAAATATTTTTCAATAAAACCTTTACAATGAGGTAGTCAAATACGCGCTCATCCTGCGTAGGCGAATAAAAACACGCCTGCAATAGTATAAACAAGTAGGGAGACAATGGATCACCCTATCGAATACCACGCGAAGGGGAAAGTTCCTCCGTAGGACTACCATTAATAAGCACCGAAAAAGACACCGATTTAACACACTACATCACCCTCGAACACCAAACTTCATTTAACCCAAATTTTCGCATCGTAGCCTCTAAGAAATTTCATTCCACCCTGTCATACGCTTTCGACATATCCAGCTTAAGAGCCATATAATCCTCTACCTGCTTAAGATTCTTCATATAGAGTAACTCAAAAGTAACCAGAACATTATCTTTAGTAAATCTTCCAGAAACAAAAGCATTTTGGTTCATAGAAATAATACTTGGAAGAAACTTCTTAAGTCTATTTGCTAGCACTTTCAAAACCAATTTATACACAACATTTCAGAGAGAGATGGGACTGAACTCACTCATATGTTCAGGTTTGCTTTTTTGGTATAAGAGCAATGAAAGTCTTATTCAAATCAGGCGGGATAGCAGCACTGTAGGCGCGGATTTTTTTATTCCTTTAATGCCTACACGCGGTGTGAGCGTGTTTATTTGACTACCCCATTGTTAAGGTTTTATTAAAATATGTTTTGAAGTCGCCAACAATTCTTTAAAGGAATAATCATAAACCTAATTAGATATTAAAACGGTAGGGACATCTTAGGGACTTATCTAATGTAGATTTCCCCATCATGACTTCATAGATGGTCAGGAACCAAAAATTGAGTTCGGGGTGAGGGTACAATATAGTCAGGAACTATATTGCCCATTGCTGGCCTCTACTAAATACCGATTCATTACAGAATTTATACAAAAGAATAATCAAACAATGTTTTAAGCACCCTAAAAATAATTAATCTAGGTTGGTTCATGAAACACATAAAAAACTAATTATTTTAGTGACAAGTTATTATGCAATCGTATTACAAGGTTCTTAACAGGTTGTCCAAATTATCTGAATTAATTAGAACAGTTCTTTATGTCTTGTTTAGCAACAATACAAGTGATAAATATTGCAATCAGACATAGAAAAATAACATGTTCACGAATAATAAATAAAAATAATAAAATAAATATTGCAGGGAGTTAGTATAATATATACAATCGGGGGAGCTCAATTAACAATCTACATCATGAATAGAATGTTAGTAACTTCAATAAAGTAATAGAAATAAATAAAGAAATAAAAGAAAGTTAGTTAATTTAGTTGACCCTCAGAAATTATACCACCGTCTGGGGTCGTTGATTTGTACGGATCTTGGAAAATTGAATATTGAGCAAGCCTTATAAAAAAGTGTGGTTCGTAATATGTATGTATTATGGCCGTGGGTATAAAGTTTTTTTTTGCTTTAGAAATCCCAAGGTTACAGTTTGTATTTGAAGATGAGGGATTTATGTTGCTGTAGTTTTATATATATATGTGTAGGTGATGTTGTTTAAAATTAGTTAGGCAAAGGGGTTGACTTGGGTATCTTGTGGAGTGATAAAGTGCTGGTGAAGAAAATAGGATGATGGCGATGAAGGCTAAAGATGATGTGTACGTGGAGTGTCAATGATGAGGATTAATGGGTGTAGACAAGTATGGCAGTAGGGAGATTTGCAGGCGATAGGCGGTGGAAGTATGAGGGAGTGCCGGAGTGCCGTGTGAATTGAGAGTGAACCCGTGAATTATGAGAGAGGGGTTGGGAGAAAATATGAGAGAGATATATATATGTTTAGATAGTTAGGTTGCAATAGGTTTTCCAAAACTAGTACGTCTCTAAAAGATTTTTATTTAAAAAGATTTTAGAAAATAGTTAGTAAAAGATATTTGAAAACAATTTGGAGAAAGATTATTTTTAATAAAAGATATTTTTATTAATAAAACTAATCAATAAAATTAATTAATTCTATTAATTAAATTGGGCTTAGAAAATGGGTTTTATAAAATTGGGCTTTCACAAAACTATTTTTAAAAGGTTTTCAAAAATGGGCCTTTAAAAGGTTGTTTAAAAACGTTTTAGAAAGTGGGCTTAGTAAAACTAGTTATAAAAAAGGTTTCCGGAAATGAGTTAGTAAGATGAGTTAGAAAATGAATTTGGGTTTAAAACATTTTATTTTAGACTCGTTCTTTATTCTTTCCTTGATCCGGACCAATTGGAGCAGGGTATTAGTCATCATAGGGTACTAAATGGGGAGACACGATTATGTGTCTACAGAAGCCCCCACTTTGACTGAGGTTTGTAAAACCGAAAGTCAAAGTATACGTGTCAGGACGGAGAATGATTCTAGATGCCCTGCAATCCAAAATCACCCTTTTGCACCAGTACCTGCAAAATAAGCAAAAGCTTCCGGAACAGACATGTGAAACATATTTGCAAAATAATCGTAAATTTGCAAAAATGAGATGATATATGGAAAAAGGAATCATGAGCTATTATGGTCCGGCTCATGACGGGGTAGAGCTATTATGGTCCCGCTCCAGGGAAATGTGTAGAGCTATTATGGTCCGGCTCACGACGGGATAGAGCTATTATGGTTCCGCTCCAGGGTAATGTGTAGAGCTATTATGGTCCGGCTCACGACGGGATAGAGCTATTATGGTCCCGCTCCAGGGTAATGTGTAGAGCTATTATGGTCCGGCTCACGACGGGATAGAGCTATTATGGTCACGCTCCAGGGTAATGTGTAGAGCTATTATGGTCCGACTCACGACGGGATAGAGCTATTATGGTCCCGCTCGAGGGTAATGTGTAGAGCTATTATGGTCAGGCCCCACGACGGGATAGAGCTATTATGGTCCCGCTCCAGGGTAATGTGTAGAGCTATTATGGTCCGGCTCACGACGGGATAGAGCTATTATGGTCCCGCTCCAGGGTAATGTGTAGAGCTATTATGGTCCGGCTCACGACGGGATAGAGCTATTATGGTCCCGCTCCAGGGTAATGTGTAGAGCTATTATGGTCCGGCTCACGATGGGATAGAGCTATTATGGTCCCGCTCCAGGGTAATGTGTAGAGCTATTATGGTCCGGCTCACGACGGGATAGAGCTATTATGGTCCCGCTCCAAGGTAATGTGTAGAGCTATTATGGTCCGGCTCACGACGGGATAGAGCTATTATGGTCCTGCTCATGGGTAATGTGTAGAGCTATTATGGTCCGGCTCACGACGAGATAGAGCTATTATGGTCCCGCTCCAGGATAATGATGATGGTCCGCAGACCTAACGGTGTGTTTTCCGCTGTTAATACTCCTGAGTACTTGTTGTCTCTCGAGCAAGATTTGTGTGGAGTATAGCATGTTGGAAGAATGACAAAATTGTATTTTTGTTGCGGATTTGAAAATCCGTTAGTTTGTCGCGTGCGATGTCGTAACGAACATTTGAATTCATTTGGAATTGAGCGTGTGGGTTGCACTTGGCTAAGAAGCCCCCAAGCGTGCTGTACAGGACTGTGCGCCAGACGCATAGGCTTGCGCTTGGCGCGGGATGCTGCGCTGGACGCAGTGCGATGTCGTAATGAACATTTGAATTCATAAGGAGTTGAGCATGTGGGCCCCACTTGTCTAAGAAGCCCCCCAAGCGCGTTGTATAGGACTGTGCGCCAGACGCACAGACCTGTGCTTAGCGTGGTATGTTGCGCTGGACGCAGTTTGTTGCATGTTGCACAGCGTTGTCGGTGCGCTGGACGCACCATATATATAGCGCTTGTTTTCTATTGTTAATTGTAATTGTCTGCAAGCCTTTGCAGAATATAACTCGTATAGAGCCGTCTAATGTTGGGTACCTGTGAATACAAATAACACACTGATATACTGACAAACAACTAGGGGACGTGCATGTGTCCCGTGTTAGTGTATGGATAGGAAAAGACTTAACCTATAAAGAGTGGCCTCTAATACTCTAGACTTAAAGGTGCTATCATGTGTGCATACGTGTGTGTGTATGTGTGACTCAATGATTGATGTTAGAATCCTATGGCTAAGGATGAAGAATGTAATGCTTGACACAATGCTTGGATAATGCAGATATGTAATGCAAATGTTGAAATATGACACTAATGCAGAGATATGCCACTATTGTAGATGATATGATTTGATGCTAATGCAGACGGTATAATACTAATGCAGATGATGTGATGTAATGCTTTGATCGTTCCATTAGAGCTCAAATTTTCGTTTAGAAAACTGTTTTTCAAAATGGAGAAATGGAAAGCCCCCAAGGATGATCCACGTAGGTTATGTTTGATTAGAAATGTGTTGTAGTTGTTACGGGCCTAAGTGAGCCCATAGATCTCGTATGGGTCTGGAGCCCACAATCTTCTGTATGGACTCGTAATGAAGTCCTGATCAAGGTACACATGGAGCCTATGAAAGAGGAGAAATGGGAAGCCCCCAAGGATGATTCATTTAGTTAATGGATGATGTTGGAATTGAAATTCGTTGTAGTCCTCGTAATGCTTGAGTTGTATATGCTTCGAATTTCGTATGCCAAGGGGCCTAAGCGAGCCCATAAATAGATGCGATGTTGTATCCGTGTGGGTTTAAAACCCAAGATGTCATATGTGGACTCGTAAATAGGCTTAGATTTAGATCCTATGATTTTCTGGGTGGACCAGTGATGAAGCCCCCAACAAGATGGAGTTGATGAAATATCCAACTTGATTGCTTGATTTTGAAGATATCTCGTCACGCTTAGCGGAAGTTTCGACCGAAGATTCCATATAGGGTTCCTAAGGTGAGAAGACAAGAAATGCCAAAGAAAGAAACGCTCGAAAGATGAGGCGCGGTCATAACGCTGAGTGTTGAAAGGTTATGCTAAGGTGGGCTTAGAAGCGATAATGTGGCTGAGAAAACGGCAAGGGATAAGAATTAGAAGAGGACGGAGCCATAATGAATTGACTCATGTAATAAGGTAGGCTAATGATGCAGGTTCAAATTTTTTTTTTTTCCAAATCCCCCCCCAAAAAAAAATTTTTTTACTTTCCCCCCTCCTTTTCAAAAAATAAAATTAATAACCCAAACAAAACTTAATATAAAAACAAGAAAAGGACGAGGAGTTATAAGGGTAGGGATGAGCATTTAAAATTCATGATTTTTGGGCGATCGCGCTTTTCTCATGGGCCTAGGCGAGCCTTAAAAAATATGTTTTGAATTAAAATGGCCAGGCCTCAAAAGAGGTTGCCTACGTATCCATGATGGAATCAGGCCAGTCGTAGCTCTTAGCATTTTAATTGGTGGGCGAGCATTTTGCTTTGGAGCCATTTGCAATGAATTAGGCATTGATTTGGAAGAGGCCTTTGGCAAGGGTGGATAATGACGTAGGTTTGGTTTGGTTTAAAGCGGCCGGACCTCGGGTTAAGGTTTCCTACGTATCTTTAGCAGAATCAGACCATTCGTATTTCAGGCTAGTGAATGAGAAGATGCCCTGACTTTTGCCTAAGTCGCCCTTATGGGTTTTCGACCTAGCGGGCTTGGGTTTGTCTTTTATGGCTTATGGGAATGCGATATGCATGGTTGTTGGTTGTTTATGAGAAGGTTTATCAGAGGTATGCTTTGGCTTGTAAAGGTTTTTGGTTGTGGAGGTCAAGGCCTTTGATGAAGTTCGAGGTTTAGAATTGAAGGTTGAAGGTAAAAGAAAGTACAGTTGACGAAGCTATTGATGGGCTTATCTTCTTCTTTTTGTTATTCGATATTTTGCACTTTTTTTATTTTTTCTGTCATATTTCGCTTTTGCTTCTTCTTTTTTATTTTTGTTTTGGTGCTCTTTTTTACTTGCCCTTTACATTGAATTGTTGTTAAGTGTACTTCCTATGAGGTAGGTTAAAGGGAGAGGGGTGTTATGCATGATAAGGATTAGAGAAATCGTTGCGGGGCAGGGGAGGAATGCCTCTTTTATATATGCTAGTTGTTCATTGCCTTTAAGGCGACAACCGTGATTTTCATTGATGCTCATTAGTACAAGGTTAGAAAAGAAATACTCATTTATTATTTGAAAGTTATGTGTACATGCAATGAAAGGGAAATCCTATATTAGACTGGGCGAATAAGAGAAATGAAACAGAAAATGGAATCTCAAGTCTAGACCCCCTACGTCACTTGGCGAGACAACTTCGTTACTTCGATCTTCATGAGGTCTCTTTCTAAATGAAAAGAGAACATGCATATATTTTTTCGTGTTGATTGGACCTGAGTGAGTCTCAATACTTTAATGAGCGATTGGGCTTATTTCTATGGCATTGAGGTCATTGTCTTCGGCATTTTTGCAGCAGTAGAGACTGTAAGCCTCCTATCGTCTATCATATCTTGGATAAGCTGTTTTAACTTGTAGCAGGAAGCAGTGTTATGTCCATTGCCTCTATGGTATTTGCAATAGGCATCCTATTGTATATTTGCATTACGATTCTCTTGAATAACAGGGTAGTGTGCCTCTACTCTAACGACACGTGCTACAAGATCTACCAGTATTCCCTTCAACCCATCAACTTGTTCTTGAAATGTGTTTGACATATTGCGTATTTCCTACAATGGATCATCCAGCTGGAGATTAAAGTTGGAGTGATGATGGAGAGAAATGAATGGAATGGGAGAATGTATGTTTGTTTTAAAAAAAGAGTTGAGCTTCTAGGAACGAATCTGAATATCCTAAATGCATGATGTTTTTTGTTTTGAACTTTTTTGGATGCACCTAGACCTAATGCATGTATGTATGACTCTTTTGGATGCACCTAGACCTAATGCATGTATGAATGACTCAATCTATGCGTTCGAACCTGTAAAGGCTGCCTACATATCCCAAACGAGGGAATCAGATCGCTTGTAGTTCGGGACTACTAAATGCGGAATGCATGAAATGAAATAGAAAGTATGGATGTAATGAGACTCCTAAATGCCTAATAACTCTAGTTATGCATGAAGTGTATGAATGATGGACTATGCAATGCAGAGGGACTCCTGTATGAATGCACTCCTAATTGACATGAAACTCTAATGACTTCAGAATCCTAAACTTGATAGACTTCTAATGACGTTAGAATTCTAGATTTGACGGACTTTCAAGGATGCTAGAGTGCATGAAACTCTAGTGGACCTAGACTCCTAAAGTGAATGAAACTCGAGTGGACCTAGACTTCTAATATGGATGGAATTCTAATGGATTTAGACTCCTAAGATTGACATAATTCTAATTATGCATGGACTTTCTATGGATTATAGACTTCTAAGATGGATGGGACTCAAACGAATGAAGACTCCTAACATGGACAGAGTTAGACGGGGTTAAGAACTCTAAATGGAGTGAAACTGGATGAGCCTCGACATATGGGTCAAATAAACTTCTAATGGAGTTAGAATTCCTAGGTGGATGAGACTTTTACAACAAGATGGATACTAAAAGGAATCCTAGATGATGTACACAAATGATGGATAATATACATGGAAAGATAGGATAGAGAAAAAGGATGAATTTTAAAAAAAAGATACTATGTGATAGGAAAAAAGATGGAGATTTTTTTTTGAAAAAAAGGTGGAGATAGAATTTTTGAAGTAGATAGGAGATTGAAGATGGGATAATTTTTTTAAAAAAAAAAAAGATAGGAGAATAATTTTTGAAAAAAAGATGAGGATAAAATTTCAAAAAGGATGGGAGATATGGTTTGGTAAAAGGTGAGGATTTTTTGAAAGGTGGATAAAAAAAAAATAATAAATAAACAATAATAGTAACAATCCTAAGTTAGTCATATGTACATTCAATAAAACTCAATAAGAATCACGCAACAACAATGCACGCATCTTGATAGAATGCTGGACACACGTGGGGAACGCCGGGGGAGAGATAGATGCAAAGACCGACTGTTGCGCGGCACGCGAGACAGAAGCGAAACACGCAGACACTGCATTGCGCGGAACGTAGGTCATGCGCGGGACGCAGGTAAGGAATGCGTTGGACGCACGATGTCACGTGGAACGCAGGTGTAAAGCGCGGCTCGCAGACGCAGAACACCTCACCTTTTATCGTTTCTTGATCACGTAAATTTCATTTTGACTCGAGAAATTGTATAATACGAGCAATAAGAACCACGCACATGTAGAGATGCACAAGTAAGATAATCGTATGCAAAGTTCTCAACCTAAAGTCAAGTTCTATGTTTAAACTATGGTCAGGTTTAGGTTAAGGCTGAAAAGGGTCCATGACTAAGAGATTGATCCCACGCTTAGTACCTTTGCTTAAAAAGGTGGCCACGTGTAAGACGCACTCCAGTCTCAAGTCAGGAATAAGAGAACAATGTCATGGTTGGGTAGGTTTGCTTATGACTAAGATCCAACACTATCGCTCAGGAAGCTTTTTGAAAAGACAAAGCGCAAACCCCCCGGGGGTGACCTCACACATAGAACATGTGTTAATGAGGCAAGGTAGATTGTCCTTATGGTGGCTGAACAATAGCCATGCACATGCAAAGCAGCATATTATTCTAAGGCATAAAAATAAGAATGAATCGTATTTTTCAAGTTTCACCCACTCATTTAAAAAAAAATTAATTTTTTTTAAAATCCTCCCCAGTCAAGTCGCCAAATTGTAGGCGTGGATTTTTAATACCTTTAATGCCTACACGTGGTGTGAGCGTATTTATTTGACTACCCCATTGTTAAGGTTTTATTAAAATATGTTTTGAAGTCGCCAACAATTCTTTAAAGGAAGAATCATAAACCTAATTGGATATTGAAACGGTAGGGACATCTTAGGGACTTATCCAATGTAGATTTCCCCATCATGACTCCATAGATGGCCAGGAACCAAAAATTGAGTTCGGGGGTGAGGGTACAATATAATCAGGAACTATATTGCCCATTGCTGGCCTCTACTAAATACCGATTCATTACAGAATTTATACAAAAGAATAATCAAACAATGTTTTAAGCACCTTAAAAATAATTAATCTAGATTGGTTCAGGAAACACATAAAAAAACTAATTATTTTAGTGACAAGTTATTATGCAATCGTATTACAAGGTTCCTAACAGGTTGTCCAAATTATCTGAATTAATTAGAACAGTTCTTTAGGTCTTGTTTAGCAATAATACAAGTGATAAATATTGCAATCAGGCATAGAAAAATAACATGTTCACAAATAATACATAAAAATAAGAAAATAAATATTGCAGGGAGTTAGTATAATACATACAATACTTACAGTCGCAGGGACGAGTTAACAATCTACATCATGAATAGAATGTTAGTAACTTCAATAAAATAATAAAAATAAATAAAGAAATAAAAGAAAGTTAAAATTATACCACCGTCCGGGGTCGTTGATTTGTACGGATCTTGGAAAATTGAATATTGAGCAAGCCTTATAAAAAAGGGCCTTACTAAATACCGCCCGTATTTACTTGAAATCGCCCGTATTTTTTTTAAAATACTCCTAAACTACCCCCTACAAATATACCCCCCACACTCTCTCACTCTCTCACTCTAACACTCTCTCACTCTCTCACTCTCTCACTCTCACTCCTCACTCCCACCATAGCCACCACCACCAAAGCCACCACCACCCCCAAAGCCACCACCACCACCACCGCCACCACCACCACACGGCAACCACCACCACACGGCAACCACCACCACCAGGGCGAGGAAGGCCGTGCCGGCGACCACCGAAGAAACCGACGCCGACCACCACCACAATACGCAAAAAGAATGGGCCCAAGGAAGAAGGGAAAGGAAATCGGGAATCTTCAAATCGGGTTAGTTTTGTAGTTATTTGTGGTAAAAAACAACGTAGGGTTGCCGGAAAAGCCCCACTCCTCGCCGAAAAACGAGGAACAAAAAAAATTTTTTTTCGTAAAAGCGACTCAACGGACGAGAAATCCGTTACCACGGACGGTGGTAACGGACATCTTACCGTTACCACCGCAGAGGTAACGGTTCGGACTCCGTTACCTCTGCGGTGGTAACGGAAAAGTGATCCGTTACCATGGTAACGGATCACTTTTCCGTTACCACCGCAGAGGTAACGGAGATCCGACCCGTTACCTCGCGGTGGTAACGGTAAGATGTCCGTTACCACCGTCCGGTGGTAACGGATTTCTCGTCCGTTGAGCTGCATTAACGAAAAAAAAAAAAAAATTTTTTCCTTTGTTTTTCCCAGGAGGAGGAGGGGATTTAGGGTTTTTTTTCCTTTTTTTTAATTTATGTTTATGTTTATGTTTTATTAATTTCTGTTTTTTTCTAATTATGTTTATATGTTTATTTTAAATAATTTATGTTTGTTCGTAATTTATGTATTAATAATTTCGTTTGAATTAAAAATAATAATTTGTGTTTATTTGGGCTTTTATAATTAATGTCAATAGTTATTTGAATATATTAATTTAATTGGAATAGTTAATATGTTAATTTGTGTGATAATATGGTAATTAGGTTTTATTATTATTATGTTAATGCATGTTAGTAACATGGTAGTATTATTTAATTTATTTGATTTAATTTATTTAATTGTTTAATAGCATGTGATAATAGTATTATTTAATTTTAATAGTTATTATATAATAAGTTAATATATTGATTTGAGCATGTTATTATATTATTAAAATATTTCAATGATATTAGCATGTTATTATTTTATATTAGTAGCATATTACGACTATTTATTGTAATGATATTAGCATGTATTAACATGTTAATTTATATAGGGTATTTGTTTTTATTAGCATGTTTACTAATGATATTAGCAAGTTAATATGATTTATTGTTGTAATTTTAGTTAATTAATTATTAGAAAGTGAATAGTTATATAATAATGCCCTAATTTACTTACTTTGCGCATGTTAATATATTTTAATAATAATATTATGTTAACACCATCACCAATGTTAATGCATCTTAGTATTAGTTTTCCTTATAATTTTAGTTAAGTAATTATTAGAGTGTCAATGGTTATAGATTAGTAGTAATTACAATATAATAACGTAGACATTAAATAAATAATAAATAATTAACATAATGTATTATTAGGGTCTTGATGGTCCCGAGGGATCGACGCCACGACACACTAGATCTCGTGGTGTTGATGCATCTAGTAGGAGGGCGAGGACGATGCTCGGGCTAGCCGGATGCCTATTCCCGAGGACGCGCCCGATAGGCTTTGGATGGGATATTGGGGACGAGCGGGAGTTAGATCATGCTATGAGAGATGACGATGGAGCCGATGTGGGTGAAGCCGCCTCCCATGTGCCCGTGAGGAAGGGTAGTAGAGGGAGGTTTGTTTCGGGGTCGAGTTCGGATCTAGTAGGTCGTCGAGCAGGCTAGAGTCGCTAGGGGATACTTCGTGGTTAGTTACCGAGGCGATGCCTGGGGGCCCACTTGACGGTACCCCGATTCCTAGTTGGCGGGGGGCACGTCGGCTCCCGTATATACCACGATACGACTGCTAGGGATGTTATCTTTGTGCCATAACCGCTCCAGTGCATTTGATCCGTTGCTGACTTGGGGTTTCCCGCAGCAGTCGTTGCAGCGCTTGGATAGATCTTGTATTGCCCAGCTACCAGGGATTATGTTTGGGCACCTTGACTTTCCATTACTTACAGCGTTTGTAGAGCGTTGGCAGCCCGACACGAACACGTTTCACATGCCTTTTGGAGAGATGACGATCATGTTACATGACGTTTGGCAGATCCTACGTGTTCCTATTGAGGGTCGGACCGTTAGTCTTTGTTGGCCGACTTCCCGAGTTCTATGTACGGTTTGAGGAGCTCCTCGGCTTGACTCGTCAGGAGTTATTATGTGAGGACTCACGGGTCTGGAGGAACGGTGGCGTTACCGTTCAGAAGATTTTCGATCACTGCATGGATCAGGGCCGTCCGGCTGACGTGCAGGTTCGCGCATGGTTCCTCCCGTCACTTGGGTGTACCCTCTTCACTGATAAGAGTGGTTCCCGCCTCATGCCCCAGAACATAACTGAGCTGGATGACCTTGATTCGGTTCATACTTACTCGTGGGGCTCAGCTGCTTTGGCGTACCTATATCGTCAGCTAGGGGTTGCGTCTAGAGCGGATAGCAAACAGGTTGCCGGGTGTTTGACGCTCCTCCAGGTCTTGGATATACGAGTACTTCCCGTGTTTCCGACCACGACGAGAGGGCCGGCCTTCAGTGATCATGATCCCCGGGCACGGAAGTGGGATTATCACATCGTCGGCAAGGATTTCGTCCGACTGGAGTCCATTCGTAGACGCTTGGACAACCTTCAGGTTACAGAGGTACGAATATTTAATGCATTAGTAAAATATATATTATTATGTTCTCATATATTACTACTACGTTAGTAACATGAAATTATTACATTTATCCGTTTTCAGGTCGACTGGACTCCATATGGGGATGACCAGGCTGCCATGATTCCGAGGACGTTGTATGTCGGTTTCATACGTTATCGAGGTATCATTGAGCCGTACAACCCGGATCGTGTACTGCGACGATTGGGTTTTGTTCGAGTCATTCCTACCCCTCCTATTCAACTGATTTCGCATACGGACCGAGTAACCCGAAGAGGTATGAGGTTCGGTTCTCGGTCTCGGTGGCGAGTCCGCATGGCGGCGGTTCACGCCATATCTTGGGGGGGTCTCAACGTATCACGGTTGAGACGGGTTACTCGTCGCGGAGAGTGTTCGAGGGAGTACATGGATTGGTTTTGTACATATTCCCATCCTACCCTCATTCTTTGCAGATAGGACGCATATTCCGTCCCGGGCCAACACTTCAAACACCCACTATGTACGCAATATAATCATTTATTTGTTTACTATTTTATATGTTATATTATTGATACATAACATAACATAACTAACTGACTTTTTGCAGTGGATGGCCCGACATTTTGACGCCACGAGAGCGTTCACGGAGGATCGGCACAATGACCAGCGACCCAACACTTCTTTGGCATATGAGATGTTGGCCGACCTCGCTCGGGATTGGGATGCTGCATTGCGTCTAGATCGGGCACGGGACGCTTGCGAGGACGAGCATCATCATGACATGTAGTCATTGCATTTCGGTGTTCTCATTCCATTAGTTATGTATGGGTGTATTATGTAGTAACATTATTGATATTACTTTGGGTGTATTATGTAGTTACATTTTTTGATGATATTACTTTGTTAGGTATATATGACTTTGGTTTTATGATGATATTTATTATTTCAATTTGAATCATTGCAACCTATTGTTTCAATTTGAATCATTGCAACATATTATTTCAATCTCAATCATTCCAACTTATTATGATCCAACATTATAAATTAATATGATCCAACATTATAAATTAATATCATATCAAATACTACTTATTCGGCTCAAATTCAATTATCAAATAGTATTAATAATAATTACAAATGCATTTATCAAATACATTACATAAAATATTACAATGAATAGATCGCACTATGTACTATATACTAAGAAGAGAGTAACTCATCCCATAAAGCGCGTCGCACACCATACAACAGATCCCAACCATCAACACTATCTTCATGCATGTTATGCCACAAGTTATGAATAGGTGGTACCGGTGATCCGGGAAGTAACTCCAGTCTAATATAATGCTTAAAGGTACCAAGATGTGCAATTACGAGTTCGTTAGTTGGACCCACCGTGTATTCAGAAGCACGCCAAGGAAGGACAGTGATACACGGATATAGTTGTCCCTCTGGGCCAAGTCCTACTAAAATGACTGCGGCATTGAACATCTGCGCAATAGGAAACAAGTCTTGCGAAGTAACCATCCAATGAGCCTCAGATGCTGCCCCCCCATTCCAAATAATGCGCCTTATTGCTGCGTCTATCCCATCATAATAAATATGTGTGTAAACATCCCGATGAGCAGCAATCTCATTTGCCATATTTTGGCGGATAAAACCCCAATGGTCTTCACTCCCTAAAAAACAATCTGCAACAGTTCGAAATCCACGATTCCGTCCGCTCGGACATTAGTCCATCTAGTAATGAATGGGCGAAGAATCCCAGGAATCCTGCGGTAAAATGGAAATCCACTAACACCATCTTGTCCATCCACGCTTTCCCGACCTACAACAATCAAATTAATTAACATAAAATTTATCAGTACGTATCAAATAAATGTTATCAATAATCAATACATACAATTAACAAACATATTACCTGTAGAAGTTGACAAGCTCATAACTGAACCTGAAGATCTGCTTCTCTTTGAAGACGAACTGGATGTGTGCTCAAAGCCACTCTTCTTTCGTTTTGTACTTGGGTGATTCTTTCGGCGTGGTCTCCCTTTGGGGTTCTCGACAATATCGGGCTCAAAAGCTGAATCGCCCGGATTACGCAGATGTTCCTCTAGAACCCGGGTAGCGCTCCGCAATACGGCAGGATCACTACTTTGAACCTGCTCAACCAACTCTAAGAAGTACCGAGAATCTTGTCTTTGCCTCGGATACAAACACAGGGTTGTTGACACCATCACCAATGATCAAAGTAGTCCAATAAGGATGTAAGTCCGTCGGTGCAGGACTCTCGTTCGCCTCCATCGTCTCCGTATGGCGCATGCACGGGGGATTGCATGTGTGGTTCTCAACGAGCAACCGCAACGCCGATATACCTCGTAGCCTAACTCCCGCATACGATTTTCCTCATGCAAGAATTGATTCTAAACAAGTAATGCGAGACTCGACCATTTAATTGATACAATGCCTCAGTCTTGTATAATATTCCGTGCCGACGTCGACTTTCCTCCAAATCATTCTCAACCTTCTTCACCGATTTTCTATCTCACTTGTGAGCAATAGAAAAGATGGAGTCCAAGGCAAGTTGTGCTACTAAAAACCCAAGACTTCGGTGCGAGTGTGCACTTTCAACTCGGCTAGTGCACGTGTTCCCAAGGTGAAGTACATTGTCCGTCCATGCCCGCACAAACTTCTCTTTGTACACAAGCCAAGTTGTTTCAACGTATTGGATTATTTTAGGCCACTTTCTGTACACATCTCTCATATTATCAACCTCGGCCTCATAACTCCTCTCGTCGGTCGCGTTGACTATCCGATACCAAGTTCGGCTCACGAATCTCGGACCCGCATCGGTGTTGGCCATGATGTTACTCACTCTAGCCTGCACGTCTTTGTTGATATGCCATCTACATAGCAAATGTGCAGAGTTAGGAAACACTTCCCGGATCGCTTTCATAAGGCCCAAATCACGGTCAGTAATGAGTGTAACAGGGACAACATTCACTCCAATAAGCAACCTAAACTTGTCCAACACCCAATTATAACTATCAGCTGTTTCGTTGGCCATCAGAGCATACCCAACCATAAAATTCTTGTTGCACGGCGTCATCCCAATGAGCTCTAGAAAAGGCATGTTATATTTGTTGGTTTTATATGTTGCATCCATACCAACAACAAGTGGATAAGTTCGGAGGATATTTGCCGAACGAGGGTGCACCATGAATGCTGCAGTCATTGCATTTGTCTCCTCGTCTTGCCTAATCCAGTGAAGGTAGTTGCTCTCTCGAGCAAGGTGAAGGAAGTGTTGCATCACGTCTCTACCATCCATTGCTTCCCTTCTATCCTTTTCCTTCAGGTTGTACAAGTGTCTCATATTTGGATGATCATCGGGAAATTTTTCATTCACAGCTTTCATTATACTAGCAGGCTTAACGTGCGACTTTATCATATCGCGAGCGAATACCTTTGCCGCCGGACTAAGGCCGCTGATGGGTCGATGTCCCTCAGGGTAATGAATGAACTCATGATTGTGCATGCCCCTAATCCCCGTTACGCTTTGATCACCCATCCGGTTCGATCCGGGTACTCCAAATACTCAACCTTAACTCCCGCTCTACGACCACAAGCTTTTTGTCTTTGTAGCTACCCTGTGCTTACACTAAGATCTCTACCTTCACCCCTATATGGTGCGCCCGTTACATTTCATATATACATATTCTCGTCCACTAGGATCGTGTTTATGATTTGACATAATAATCATCACAAACCCGATTTCATTTGCCCTTTTCTTAACCCAATCTTGTAGTTCCTTTTTCTCAGCCCATAGTGTTTCATTATAAAACATGTGATTATAATCTATATAATCACCCCCAAAGTCCGGCAAATAAGCCTATAATGTTTAGCATTTTTTCAATTAGACAACATATAATCAATAATATTATTCACATATTTTAAAACAATATCAAAAAATATTAACTAAATATTCGTTAACAAAATTAACATAAACGGATGTACTATTATTCGCTAATTACAAAATCAATACTAATTATGACGGAAAATCAAATATTAACTAAATGGAACATATTAACTATTAACATTTAATTAATATATTCAAATTAACTATTCACATAAATTATAAAAACCCAAATAAACACAAATTATTATTTTTTATTCAAACAGAAATTATTAATAAATAAATAAATAAATTAGGAACAAATATAAAATATTTTAAATAAACATAAATATATAATTATTAAAAAACATAAATTACTACAAACATGAACAAAACATAAATTTTAAAAAAATAAAAAATAAAAAAAACCCAAACTCCCTCCCCCCCAACCCCTCGCCGGAAAACACGAGGCTAACAAAAAATTTTTTTTTTTCGAAAATGCGGGGCAACGGATAGGAAATCCGTTACCACCGCCTCGGTAACGGATATCTTTTCCGTTACCACCACGAAGGTAACGGATCGGATCTACGTTATCTCGTGGTGGTGCCGAAAAGTGATCCGTTACCATGGTAACGGATGACTTTTCCGTTGCTTCCACAGAGGCAACGGATTTTTGGTCCGTTGGTTACGTGGAAGCAACGGGTTTTACATCCGTTTCTTCCCTTTGGGGTAACGGATTTTCGATCCGTTACCCCTCGCTCCGTGGCCAAAAAAAATTTCCGGCAATTTCAAAAAAAAAAATTTCCAACTTACCACATTTCGTTCCGGCGGCGTTGACGGTCCTTCATCGGACATTTTGCGTCGGTGGTGCTCCGGTGGTGGTGCTCCGGTGGTGGGTGGTGGTCGGCCGGCGATGGTGTTCGGAAGGTGGTGGTGGTGGTGGTGTTAGTGCTTGATGGTAGAGAGAGAGAGCTTAAGTTTGGTGAGAGTGTAAAGTGAGGTGAAAGGGGGAGGGGCATGGGGGGTATATAATGAAAAAAATACGGACGATTTCAAGTAAATACGGACGGTAAATAGCGATTCGGATAAAAAAGTGTGTTTCGTAATATGTATGTATTATGGCCGTGGGTATAAAGTTTGTTTTTTGCTTTAGAAATCCCAAGGTTACAGTTTGTATTTGAAGATGAGGGATTTATGTTGATGTAGTTTCGTATATATGTGTAGGTGATGTTGTTTGAGATTAGTTAGGCAAAGGGGTTGACTTGGGTATCTTGTGGAGTGATAAAGTACTGGTGAAGAAAATAGGATGATGGCGATGAAGGCTAAAGATGATGTGTACATGCAGTATCAATGATGAGGATTAATGGGTGTAGACTAGTATGGCAGTAGGGAGATTTGCAAGGGATAGGTGGTGGAAGTATGAGGGAGTGCCGTGTGAATTGAGAGTGAAACCGTGAATTATGAGAGAGGGGTTGGGAGAAAATATGAGAGAGATATATATGTTTAGGTAGTTGGGTTGTAATAGGTTTTCGAAAACTAGTACGTCTCTAAAAGATTTTTATTTAAAAAGATTTTAGAAAATAGTTAGTAAAAGATATTTGAAAATAATTTGGAGAAAGATTATTTTTTATAAAAGATATTTTTATTAATAAAACTAATCAATAAAATTAATTAATTCTATTAATTAAATTGGGCTTAGAAAATGGGTTTTATAAAATTGGGCTTTCACAAAACTATTTTTAAAAGGTTTTCAAAAATGGGCCTTTAAAAGGTTGTTTAAAAACGTTTTAGAAAGTGGACTTAGTAAAACTAGTTATAAAAAAGGCTTTCGGAAATGAGTTAATAAGATGAGTTAGAAAATGAATTTGGGTTTAAAACATTTTTTTTAGACTCGTTCTTTATTCTTTCCTTGATCCGGACCAATTGGAGCAGGGTATTAGTCATCATAGGGTACTAAATGGGGAGACACGATTATGTGTCTACAAACACCATTTAGAAACTCAACACATAATCAACCATAGCAGGCCCAACAATATGCCAATAAGATTGGAAAAATAAAGGACACATCACATCAGGACCAGATGCTTTAATAAGATGCATTTGATTAAGAGCAAATTTGACTTCTTCACCCGTATAATTCTCTCCGAGCCCTTCATTCATAACCTATGTCACTCGGGGGGTAAACTCATCAAGAGCTCGGTCCACCTGTGTCGGATGTGTTGTGGAAAATATAGAGTGAAAATACCCCCTGCTACACGCCCAATATCCTCCTCCTTAGTGAACACCACTCCTTCATCATCCTTAATGCTACTAATCTTATTCTTTCGTTTTTTATTGGAAGCACACATATGTAAGAACATAGTGTTCCTATCACCTTGACTCAACCACGTCACTCTCAACCTTTGTCTCCAATAAACCTCCTCCATATGCACCATCTTTGCTATCTCCGCACTAGCTTCCTACGTTGCTGCAGCTGTAGCCCCGTCAATCTCCTTTTATTTAAATTTTCAAGTTGCTTTGCCTCTCACTAGGGAAAAAAAAAAAGGAAGGGTCTTATTTGGAAGGGCTGCGTTTTTTTAAAAACGCAGCCCTTCTTGTATGGAGGGCTGCGGCTTTAAAGGAAACCGCAGCCCTTTTAGTGAAGGGCTGCGGTTAACAAGAAAACGCCGCCCTTCGTATTGTATGAAGGGCTGCGGTTTTTGGGCTAATCGGAGCCCTTCACTTTCATTTTTTTTGATTCAAATTGCGCGCATACATACAGTACCCCCATTTCAATTTCCCTCCCTTAGACAAAATTAACGAGCGAACTTCTCCTTGCGCGAAACCCTACCTCCGCCACCACATTGACCCACCACCAGTGGGCCACCACCACGCATTTCACGCACCACCAGCGCGCACCGCCACGACGACGCACCAACTGCATTGACGCCACCACTAGTGCTCCACCACCACGCATTGGTTCATTCTCTCCTCCACTGCATTGACGCCACCACCAGTGCTCCACCACCACGCAGTTGCACCACCTTGCGCACCACCTTGCGCTCCTTCTTCTCTTCTCTCCTCCACTACTGCATTGTTTGTGGAGCATCCCTTCTCTCACTCTCTTTCGGTAAATCCCCTCTCACTCTCTCTCCTCTTTTACATTTCTCTAATTTTTGTTTAATTTCATTGGATTTTGAAATCAACTTCTATTTTTTGTTGTAAAATGTGCTTGTATTAGCTGAAACAATGATTGTAGGGGGTGGGGGAGGGCGGGGGAGGGTGGGTAGGGGGTGGGGGTCTTTGGGCGGGTGATGGGGGAGGGTGGCGGGGGTGGGGAGGGTTGTGGATCTTTGGGCGGGGGGGGGGGGGGCGGGGGCATGGGGGAGGGTTGGGGAGGGCCGGACGGGGGGTGGGGGAGGGGCGGCAATGGGTGGGGGAGGGCGGGGGGTGGGGAGGGGGCCGTGGATCTTTGGGCGGGGGGTGGGGGTGGGGCGGCGGGGGGGGGGAGGGCGACAATGGGTGGTGGAGGGCTGCCCGGGGGGGGGGAGGGTCGGGGATCTTTGGGCGGGGGTGGGGGAGGGCTTAGGTATAATGTAACTATTGTGTAGATTTTTAGGCTTCCATCTGTTGTTGGTTGAATTTCGGAAACGAAAAGGTCATTTTACGCCTACATGGCAAAGAGGGAGTGCAGTGGGGGGGCAGTAGTGGCGGTGGTGGTGGGGCTGTTGCAAATGTGGAGAGTCAGGTCTCATGGCAATCGAAAGCCCATCTAGTGCTCTCCACATTTATAACAGTTCCAACTCCGCCGCTACCAGCTGATGGACATTCCATTGCCATGTGACCTGATTCTCGGGTCATTTTAGGCCTATTTTCGCCTTTCGTGTCCAATTCGTACCAGCTGACGGGAATTTCAGAGGGTTTGTGTAGTGTATGTATATTTCTTGATATGAGATTGTATGAAAACGCAATGTAATTTAGCTATGAAATCTACAAGTTGTTTGAATCGTCATCATATGCCTAGATACCCGTTCAAGACTTACTCATTAGGAGTAAGTCTTGAATAGTCCCCGGTTTGGGACTGTTCTTGGACGTTTGATCTCACTTAGGTGGTGAATGTGTGTCTTCTTTTCAATTCTGAGGAAATTCTTGGCTTATCGTTTCTCTACATTGTTCTCTGGGTACATATGTAGATAAGCAATTATCTACATTGTGTACTTGGAGAAGCTGTAGGGAAATCTTTGCCGGATTTTCCTTAGAATTGAAAAGTTGGCATATATTCACTAGTGAGATTAGACGTCCAAGGATGGGTTAGGTTGGAGTGATAAGGACCTTCGGGTGCATGCATACAATTGAACATGTCACTATCTTAGCTTGCTCTATACGTGTGTGATTTGAATATGTGAGTGTATGTACTTAAATAATGATTGATGCATTATAATGAATGGTTGTGTTTAATTATTAGAGGTCTTCTTGAATGAGATGGATCGTACTTGGATGTATGGTAGTCGTGAATCGATTGAGTTTGTGAAAGGGGTCTCAGAATTTTGTACAACTGCATTACAATATCAAACATCCTCTGTAGCAGTCGATTTTTATTGTCCTTGTGTCGATTGTAGAAATGTGAGCAAGGTTAGTAGTATACATGTGGTTAGGGAGCATGTCTTTCGCCGTGGGTTTAGGCCTCAATACCACGTATGGGTTTGGCATGGTGAGCAGGGGAAGTATATAGGAAGCTCTAGAGTAATGAACGATGTATGTGAAGAAAAGAAGGATGATGAGTTAGGGGATGAGAATTGGGATGATGAGTTTGCAGATGATGATAGGGATCGGGTAGACGAGATGATACACGAGGTTGAAGATCAGTCGTGTAAACGACCTCGTCTTTTTGAGTCTATGTCTGAGGCTGCTGAAAAGCCGTTGTATCCAGGTTGTACAAAGTACACCAAACTTTCCGCGGTGATAACACTGTTCAACATTAAGTCGAAAGCTGGTTGGACGGAATCTCGTTTCACATCGTTGTTGGAAGTTTTAGCTGATATGATCCCTGATGGAAATGAACTGCCAAAGTCGTACAATTATGCGAAGAAACTGATGTGTCCTTTCGGTTTAGTGTACGAGCGGATACATGCTTGTCCTAACAATTATGTGCTTTATCGTAATGAGTATGAGCATTTACATGAGTGTCCATGTTGTGGATTGTCGAGGTACAAGCGTGAAGGAGCCGGAGGTAGTGAAGGACCACCAGCTAAGGTGTTGTGGTATCTAACCATAATACCTAGATTTAAGCGCATGTTCTCAATTAAAGGAGATGCAAAGAATTTGAGGTGGCATGCAGATCGTAGGAAGAAAGACGGTCTGCTCGAAGCATCCGATTCGCCCTGAGTGGAAAAGTATCAACAGGGTGCATAAGGCATTTGGTAATGAGGATAGGAATCTGAGGCTTGGATTATGTACGGATGGCATGAACCCTTTTGGCAATCTCAGTTCGCAGCATAGTACATGGCCAGTAGTTTTAGTGGTTTATAACTTGCCTCCTTGGTTGTGCATGAAACGGAAGTACATGATCTTTGTCGCTTCTTATATCGGGGCCCAAACAACCTGGAAATGACATAGATGTATACCTCCAGCCGCTTGTTAAAGATTTACAGAAGATGTGGAACGAAGGAGTGTTAGTATTTGATGCGTATGCTAATGAGATGTTCACTCTGCGTGCCATGCTTTTTTGTACTATGAACGATTATCCAGCCTTTATGGGAACTTATCTTGGGTATAAGACTAGGGAAAACAACCACGATTTGTGTAGATGACATGAAATCTACACACCTTAAGGGCCTGCAAACATGTGTATATGCGCACACGAAGGCTCCTCGAGACGCGACCATCCCTATCGGTTTAAGAAGAAGGCATTCGATGGGACGGTTGAAGAAGAAGTTGCTCATAGACCATTAACTCGCACCTGAAGTTTATAATCGGGTGAAGGGCATTGAAACAATCTTTGGTAAACTCGCTAGTGAGGTTGATCGACCTACAGGATTATAGAAAAAGGAGTCCATTTTTTGGAAACTCCCATATTGGAAAGATCTAAAGGTCAGACATTGTTTGGATGTCATGCACATAGAGAAGAATGTTTGTGAAGCTATTCTTGCAAAACTTATGAATATTCCGGGCAAGACAAAAGATGTTAAGGCGTCACGACTTTACTTGGAAAAATAGGGGCTTCGACTAGAGTTGTGGGCTCAAAAAAGGGACGGAAGGAAGAAGAAAGTAGTGGAGGAAAGGGTTGATGATGAAACTCAGAAAAGTAAAAAGAAGGTGGAGGATTCAGAGAAGAATTATTTGCCACCAGCTTGCTACACGATGTCGCGTGCAGAGAAACGGATTTTTTGCGAGTCATTGTATGGCATTAAGGTCCCAACTGGCTACTCATCGAATATGAAGCGATTTGTTACCTTAAATGGTGAGTTGAAGTTATCGAGTATGAAATCTCACGATTGTCATGTCATGATGCAAGTATTCTTACCGATTGCAATTCGTGGGATACTTCCAAAGCATGTGAGGCACACCATTACATAACTTTGTTCATTTTTCCATACAATATGCAGCAAAGTCTTAGAACCGTCGACCCTCGATTCCTTGCAGGCCAGAGTAGTTGAAACTCTATGCAAATTTGAGATGTTTTTCCACCCCGCATTCTTTGACATTATGATCCATCTCATTGTCCATCTAGTTCGAGAAATTAAGCTGTGTGGTCCAGTGTTTTTGAGGTGGTGCTATCCTTTTGAGAGATATATGGGCACTTTGAAGGATAAAGTTCGGAATCTTACACAACCAGAAGGTAGTATAATTCAAGGGATTGTGGGTGAAGGGATCAGTAATTTTGTGGCTGAGTATTTTGCTAGTGTTGATCCTGTTGAACTTCCGACATCCCGACACGAGGACAGACTTGAGGGCAAGGGTACAATTGGTTCAAAATTAATCACACCTTCCTTAGAAAAGCGTAAATAAGCTCACTTATTTGTATTGCATCACGTAGCAGCTGTCCATCCTTATTTAAATGAACATATGGAGGAATTACGTGTTAGCAATCCTGGAAAAGGAGTTAGGGCATTGACGCAAATGCATAACAAGACTTTCATTGATTGGTTTCATAAACGAGTAGTGAATGATTTGGATGAAAGTGTTCCTGAAACAGTCAAGTGGTTAGCATTTGGTCCTCGTGAAGTTGTACGCTCTTATGAGGGTTATGATATTAATGGGTATACGTTTTGGACTGAACGTCAAGATCTGAAGTCAACATCGTAACAAAATAGTGGTGTTTCACTTGTGGCGTCATCTACACAATACGCAAGCTCGAAGGATAAGTCGCCTGTACATGCTGAAAGCAATTATTATGGGCGAATACAAGAAATATGGGAGCTGGACTACTGTACTTTTAATATTTGCCTCTTGTGTTGCAAGTGGGTTGACGATAATCGACGTTGCGTAAGAAAAGATGATCCTTGCGGATTCACTCTTGTTGACCTTAGTCGTCTACGTGAAACTGAGGAGCCATTTGTAATTGCGTCACAAGTTAAGCAAGTATTTTTTGTAACTGATCCTGCTGATAATAAGTGGTCAATTGTTGTACCTGGTAAAAGGAGTATCCTCGGTATTGGTGATGTTGATAATGAGGAAGAATATGATGCATTTGAGGACCTCCCCCCTTTTACCTATCCTGAAAATAGTGTAGAAGATGATGTGAATATGTCGGAGAACTATATGCGTGTAGATCACACGGAAGGGATACATGTACTTGAGGATCCTAAGAAACGGCGGAAGGTCAATAAATCATGAGGCATAAACTCAGGTCTGTGTAATTTCTCCAATTTGTAGCTATTGTGTAGATTTTTAGGCTTATTTTTTAGGCTATTCGCGTCCGATTCGTACTAATCGAATTATTTCACCCCAAATTCTTTTTCAACATGATTATATGAGGTATAATGTAACTATTGTGTAGAGTTTTAGGCTTGCATTTGTTGTTGGTTGCATTTCGGGAACGAAAAGGTCATTTTAGGCCTAGTTTTGCCTTTTCGCTTCCAAATCGTACTTATCGAGTCATTTAAACCCAACTTCTTTTTCAACATGATTATATGAGGTATAATGTAACTATTGTGTAGAGTTTTAGGCTTCCATTTATTGTTGGTTGCATTTCGGAAACGAAAAGGTCATTTTAGGCCTAGTTTTACCTTTTCGCTTCCAAATCGTACTTATCGAGTCATTTTTTTTATTTTTGTTGATCTAACTCCTAACTTTTGTTGCATTTTGGGGTCCCTGTGTGCAAGGGGCGGGGCGCGGGCAGCTGTGGGGGGGAGGGAGGGTTACGTGCGGGGGTGGGCATGCGGGGTTGTGCGGGGGTGGGCATGCGGGGGTGTGCGGGGGTGGGTTGGGGGTGGGCGGGGCGTGCGGGGCGTCGGGGGCGGGGCCGGGGAGTGCGGGGGTGGGCATGCGGGGCTGCCCGGCGGTGGGGAGGGGAGGGTTACGTGCGGGGGCGGCGGTGGGGGGGAGGGGGGGCGGTGGGGGGGAGGGGAGTGCGGGGGGGGGGAGGTTGTGCGGGGGCTTGGGAGGACGCGCGGCGGTGGTCTCCCAAGCCCTCCCAAGCCCCCGCACATGCCCCCTCCCCCCCCACCGCCGTCGCCCTCCCCCGCACACCCCTCCCTCCCCCCCGCCGCCCCCTCCCCCCCGCACACCCCCCCCCACCACACCCCCCCCCCCCCCCCCCCCCCACTGCTGCCCCTTCCCTCACCCCACACTGACCCTCCCCCCCCCCCCCACCCGCCCCGCCACGGAACCCTCCCCTCCCCCCCACCTGCCGCCGCCTTGCCCCCCCCACACACAGACCCCCCTCCCCCTCCACACCCCTCCCTCTCCCGCATCGCCGCCCTCCCCTCCCCCCCCACCGTTGCCCCCGCATAGAACCCCTCCCCTCCCCCCCCTGCCTGCCCTTCCCCCCCCTGCATACCCCTCCCCTCCCCCCCCCCACCGCCGCCCCCGCATAGAACCCTCCCCTCCCCCCCCCACCTGCTGCGCCCCGCCCCCTTGCACACGGAACCCCCCTCCCCACACCCCGCCCAACCTAAACCCTCCCCGCACAACCGCTGCCCCTCCCCCCCCACCGCCTGCCCTCCCCGCACACGACCCCCCCTTGACACACTCCCCCCCCCTTAGTGGCAATGTGAATTTTAATTTTTTTATATTAATGCGTATATTTGTACAATTTCAGGGAGATGGCGGAGGTGCATACGGATAACAGCACACTACCGAGGATGAGTCTTTCGATGCGAGAAAGGAACGGGGTAAATTGGCTCGACCTCGCCGTGAAGAAATAAATGCACAAATGCCTAGGAAGTCATTGGCGACGAAAAAGAGAAAAGGAAGGGGACCTACAATGTCACTAGGGAAACACACAAATATGACTTTGGAGTAAGATAATATGGGTCAACCTTGTGGAAAGTGGCGTCAAAAGTATGGCATGCAAGTTGGCATTTGCATTCATAAACTCTCCATTCTGCACTCATGGAAAGAGGTGCCCGAGGGGTTGAAGCGGTGTCTATGGGAAGATACTATGGTAAGCTTCACGTACAATAACGTTTAGTTTCTTAATTATTTAGTTACAACATTTGCGAAAACTAATTTGTGAACTGCGTTTTTTGTAGAATCGATTCAATATCGAAGATGATGAAGCCAAGAAGAATGTATTTCTATCCGCGGTTGCCCAGAGATTCAGAGATTTCAAGGCTAAGTTAGTGTCTGGGTGGATCACTAAGCGGAGGAAAGTAGTAGGTACAAAGAAGAAGAACATCTACGGCGGAGAAACACAAGCCGGTCCTGAGGCTTCACCGAAAACATCATCTGGACCATCCAAATTACCATTTCAGATATGGAAAACTATCAAACCTGAAGAGTGGGAATCATTTGTTGCCAAAAAAACAACCCCACAAGCTATTGTAAGAATATTTTATTAAGATGTAATACACTTAGATCCAGTATTATTGTATAACACCGTACCTAACCTTTGTTTATAATTGTGTGTTTTAGGCAAGTCGTGAGAAAAGTAGCGCGAGTGCAAAAGCTAGGAAGTATTATCATCATTTGGGTGCTCATTCGTACAATGAGGCGAGAGAGAAGTGGATGTTCAGCCATTACCCCACAATAGGGTCGACAACGGCAACGGGGACTAGCTCAACGACGACAGTTGCACAGCCTCGGCGACCGAGATAGAGTCCTCGATTGGTGGTGTTCGATGCATGGGGTTGATGCAAAGGGAAAAAGAGTCTTGCCTGATCCCGGAACACAACAGATAGCCAACGCCATTGTAAGTACAGATTATATGGTTATATAAGGTATATATAATATAACTTGTGCGCTCACGAGCATTTCTCTCTTATCCTTATGTAGATTGGCTTGAAGGAAAAAGAGGCAACTGGTGAGTTCACTCCTAAAGGACACATTGATGCATTGCACGAAACTTTAAAAAAGGACCACAGTGGACGTGTGAGGGGCGTAAGAGGTGTCCGCCTCGGTTTGAGAAAGGTATATGGTGATTAATACACTACAACGACAAAATCGAGTGCAAGTAGTGTGAATTCGGCGTCGGTAGATGTGGAGGCTATGAAAGCCGCAATTCGGGAGGAGCTCGAGAGAGGAGATGACACATAACTTCAACGCCATTTTGGAGCAAATGGGTTTACCGAGCTTTTGCTTTGCGTTCAAGAAGGGTAGTGATATTACACCTAGCCGCCCGACCGGTGATCCACCAACATCTATTGATCAGATGATACCTTTACCTGATCCACCTGTAGTACCCGAGTTGAAGGTAATCACTTAATCCCTTTGCTTTGTTACACAACTATTGTTCTTAAATGCATGAAATTCTTAATATAATAATGTTGTTTCATAGACTAACTATAAATGGAGTTTTTTTTAAAGGAGGAGACACCATGTGAACTATTAGCTCGAGGAGATGGTTATGATAGTTTCATTACGGTAGCTTATGGCCATGCACAACCCCCTAATGACCGAGTACGATTGCATAACCAGTTAGTGGATGATAATCACTATGTGGTCACCCTCAATGAAATTGTGTCTGGTTTCTACGAATTACCTCTTCCGCTGCCGAAGCCAGAAGTTGGTCTACAGTTACTGAATGATGCCCTTGGCAGTTATGTTCTATGGGCGCGTACATTGGTGCGGTTTTCAGATGAGGTACAATGATTAACATATATATATATATATATATATATATATACATATATATTTTGTTTTCTTTTCTATTTCCTATGATAGTTAGTAATATCTTTACTTTTAACTAATTACTAGGTTTGGGGAAAGGCCGACTCACATGACAGGAAGGCAAAGAAGGCATGTTCACCTGATAAGAAGGCAAGTTTACGTGATGAAGGTGAACGAAATGTGTTGAAGGGAAATGTTTCTATGACAAAGAATCCACTTATTATCGAGCCAGAGGTGGTGCGAGGCCTTAGTATCCCATGCTATTGGTTACATGAGTGCGCTAGCGATTTACCCGATCATAGTACAATTGAGGTTCCTTTGGGGGAGCAACAATTCCACTACTTTGAGGAGTCATCGACATTCATTTCTAAGGTCGATATTAAAGAATTCTTATGTGGGGTAGAGTTGAATGTTTCCATGATACAAACATTCATGAGGTAATACATAAGTATATAAATTAAATATACATATACATATGCCTTAAGTAGTTTTCAATTCAACTTCCATAATAAGTAAGTTTACTTTTAATCAATATGATTTCTCAGGTTATTATACAATGAATTGATTGCAACATCTAGTGATGAGTCAATGTTTGGTTGGTTATGTCCAAACATAATACGAGATGACAATTGCTTACAAAACAAAGCCGAAGTGAAAGAGTATCTCAATATGAGTTTCAAAGCATCATCTCTTTTTGGATATCATCAGATCATTCTTGTTCCTTATATTGAAAAGTATGCTTGTTAAACTCGCATTACTTTTATTATTCGATAATTAAATTGACCTATTAATTGTTCTACGATTAATAATAACTATATTTTCTTGTTGTAGGGCTCATTGGACACTGCTTGCGATATGTTTGTCACGTAACGAAGTCTACCACTTTGATTCTTTGCGTCGACAACCACCACGGTCCTTACTAATCAAATCATTGTTAAATAGGTAGCCTAATCGAAACTCAATATATGCGCACTTATTAATATTACACATTATTCATCATCTTTATATATATAAACAGTTAGTACATCTAATCTTATAATAATGTATTGATGTAGTGTGATGAAGCATATTAGTGCAACAGGACTTCGAGCACCAAAAGCTCCTGTTTGGATATCAGTCGAGGGAACATGACTAATTTATTTGTCCTTATATAGAAACACTTTTAGCACATACTACACATCTAACGTGAATGTCATTGGATGCATCCTTTGGTGAACATTTAGTGTCCGCAACAAGATGATGGACTTGCATGTGGCTATTACGTGCTGAGGTACATGTTCGATATCGTCAACCATTGCACTAACGTCGATGATCTTCAAAAGGTATGTAACTTATTAGTATATGTTAGTTTAGATTAGATCGATTGGTAATAGGTATTAATTGGTTTAGAAACCAAAGTAGCACATGCATATCTTTGGGAACGAAAATGTCATTTTTAGGCCTATTTTTGCCTTTTACGCTTCCAAATCGTACTCATCGAGTCATTTAACCCCAAATTCATTTTGAACATGATAATATGAGGCATAATGTAACTATTGTGTAGATTTTTAGGCTTACAATTGTTGTAGGTTGAATTTTGGGAACGAAAAGGACATTTTAGGCCTATTTTTGCCTTTTCGCTTCCAATTCATACTTATCGCGTCATTTAACCCCAATTTCATTTTGAACATGATAATATGAGGTATAATGTAACTATTGTGTAGATTCTTAGGCTTGCATTTGTTGTTGGTTGTATATCGGGAACATAAATGTGATTTTAGGCCTATTTTTGCCTTTTCGCGTCCAATTGCTGTTTCTCGAGTCATTTAACTCCATTTTCTTTTTGAATATGATAATATGAGGTATAATATAACTAGTGTGTAGAGTTTTAGGCTTGCATTGATTTTTGATTGAATTTCGGGAAGGTATATGTCATTTTTAGAACTACTAACTACGGTAAATGATTGAATTCTTATATTATGTGTTTATTCCTTGGTTGTTTTGCAAGGTTTATATGAATAACACACCAAGTTTGAGGGCCTTCACCACAGACGAATTACATGAAGTTCGGGATAAGCTGGCGTCCCACCTTTGTGATGATTGCTTATGATACATTTTGGTGGAATTCGTGATATAATTAGCTACATCTACTAGTTTGTATCAATTCTATGTACACTTTTTACATTATTAAATATACATATTTAAAGTTAATTATTACGTTCAAAAACTAGTCATATATTATTGCAATTTGATCGGGTTTTTTTTTGTGTCGAAGGGAGGTTTTGGGTGGGGGTGGGGTGGGGGGCCGCCATGGTGGGCTCATTTGGGCGGCTATGGGGCTGGTTGGGTCTTTGGGGTGGATGGCGGCAATGGGTGGAGGGGCGGGCGGAGGGTGGGGTGGGGTGGGGGTGCGGGGGAGTAAAGGGGGTGGGGCAGGGGTGGGGTGGGGGGCGGGGGGCGGGGGGTGGGCTAGGGGTAGGAGGGAAGGGGGGGGGCTAGGGGTGGGGGGGCGGGGCGGGGGGCGGGGGGGGGGGGCGGGGTGGGGGGCTGGGTGTGGGGGGTGGGCGGGGGGGGGGCGGGGGGCGGGGGGTGCGGGGGGGGGCGTGGGGGGGGGGGAGTGCGGGGGTGGGCGTGGGGGGGGTGGGGGTGGGGGCGGGGGGGGGTGGGGTCGGGGGGGTGTGGGGGGGCGTGGGTGGGGGGGGTGGGGGGGGTGGGGTGGGTGGGGGGGAGTGTAGGGGGGGGCTAGGGGCGGGGGGGGGGGGGGGGGGGGGGTGGGCGGGGCGTGCGGGGCGGCAAGGCAGGGGCGGGGGAGTGCAGGGGTGGGCATGCAGGGCAGATTTATTTTTTTAAAAAAAAACATAGGAATACGAAGGGCTGCGGTTTTAAGCCTAAACCGCAGCCCTTCACTTAAAGAAGGGCTGCGTTTTCGCCTTAAAACAGCAGCCCTTCACTTAAAGAAGGGCTGCGGTTTAAGCCGAAAACGCAGCCCTTCGGGCTAAGAAGGGCTGCGTTTTTGGCCAGAACCGCAGCCCTTCGTTGTGAAGGACTGCGGTTAACTTTTCTATTGAAGGGCTGCTACGAAAAGGGCTGCTGGCCAAAAACGCAGCCCTTAGGGTTGTTTTGACCGCAACCCTTCCTAATTTTTCCACTAGTGTCTTCTTCTTAAGCTCGCGAAAAAACTTGCCAGACTTCTTCACACTCCACCCTTTCAGCTTACGCGCACACACCTTCAATTTTTCCCCAAAAGACTCCCCACCGTGAATCCACACCGAGGCAATAGTAGACTCGCACTCCTCGTTCACCCAAAATTGTTTGAACCGAAAAGGTCGACCTCCCAAACCCACATACCCCTCCCTATTAGAAAACACCAACTTCAATGGTGCGTGGTCCGACCACCCCCTCTCTAAATTGAACAAGCGAGCAGTATGGAAAATGGACATCCAATTATTATTCGCAAAAGCTCTATCCAACCTACTTTGAACATTATCATCACCTGGCCGACCATTAACATGCGTATATTCATACCCCATCCAAGGAATCTGCCTAAAGCCACAAACATCCATAGCCCCCTTAAAATTTCTCATTTGCTACTCCACCCGCACACCTTTTCCACTCATCTCAAACTCATAAAGGAACTCATTGAAATCGACAAGGCACATCCAGGGTAACACAGATTGAGCCGCTAAAGTCTCTAATAATTTCCAAGAGAGATGCCGATTTTGAGTCTCCGACCACCCATAGAAACCAGTCAACCGCCACTCAACATCACCCACCCCCTCCTTTACCTCCACATCAATGTGATGCACAAACATCGAACGTTGAACAACATTCATCTCCTTCCTTCATAACAACGCCAAACCCCCAGACCTCCCTACTGAATCCACCGCTATCGCATTATAATCTCCCCATTTATGTTTCAACCTTAAAAACTCCCCCGAATTCAATTTCGTCTCTAAAAGGAATATCAAAGACGGGGCCTCCTTTCAAAATAACTCCCAAAGGCAGCAATTGCAGAGGGATTGCCCAACCCTCTACAGTTGAGACTTTAACAACTCATTGGGCCTGGCAGGGTTGGGTCTCACCAACCTCCGCCATCATGCCAACAGGATCAAAAAAACCAGGGGACATAACTATCTTCTTACGAGCCGGAACGTCCCTTTCTACATCCGACTCGTCTACTCTATCACGTTTCTCTCCTACAAGCACCACATTCCTCTCCTCGATGTTCAAACTTCCCGGGGATCGAGCTTATTTCTTCCAAGGCTTCCAGCCACAACTTTTAGTAGGACCTTTTCCTTTCCCTTCGTGCCTCGACTCCAACACAACAATCTCACTTACTGGATGTGCATCATATTCCATCTCAACAACATCCTTACTCCCTATATCACTAGCTCCACCCCCGATTCCCCTTAATCCAGTTCAATTTCAAATTAGCCAAGCGCAAATTGACTGGATCAATTGGGCTTTTTTCCACTAGTGTAAAAGACTAATTTTTGTGATATGTTCATTAAGCAATCAAATTACTAGGAACCTAATCCAATTGTCCAAATTATCTGACTTTAATGTTGAAATATTTATTTAGGTTTTTTATTAGCAAAAGTAAACAGATGTGATGTTAGCAATAATATAAACACATAGGCATGCATATGATCATACATGAAAAATATAATAAAGGAAAATAGATTAGAAGAAGAATATACAAGAAGACATGAATTTTTTAGAAATCTACATCAAAAAAAATTCTTTAGTAATGTCAAGTAATTAAATTGGAAATGAAATATTAAGGACCCTTCGGAATATACCTTTGTCTCCTGGGTCTTCAATAACGATCTGCAGGAGGAGCAATCTTGAAACTTGGATTGGAGTTTATGGCAATACGAGGGTGTTTTTGAAATGTTTTGAAGTGTTTCGGAGAACATATTTGAAGTATTGGAGTCTGGAGATGAATCCGTGCGAATATCATGTGTCTCGAAATCGAATGGAACGAGGTCTATTTTTAGGAAAAATAGAAAAAACGAGATAAGATCAGCGATGTGCGGCGCACAACCCTAATCGCGGCATGCATCACCATGCGTGGCACACATCAGCTGCGCGTTTTTCGGATTTTAATGAATGTTTCGATGTCGCACGTGCTCACCGCTGGTGCGCTGGACGTAATAGGTCGCCCGTCATGCAACCTCAAATGTGGCCAGGTTTTATTTGTTATTCGAAATTAAAATATTGTTTTTTATCTTTCATTAAATATTATAATTTGAACTCGGAAATCACCTATCTAGAAGATAAAATTTGATTTTCATAATACCCTTTAATTTAGAAAATGTTTATTAAAAATACAATGAATTATCAAGAATAGTTAATTGGGATTTTTAAAAAATGGATTCAAAAATACAATTAACTATCATGAATAATTAATTGGGATTTTAAAACTAGGCTTGGAATCTTTTAAGCAAATATATAGATTTTGCGTTCTTAAAAGGATTTTAGGCTTAACTCTTCTGATTGCTCTCCTTTGGATCGGACCAATTAGGACGACGGTATGTAGAATCATAGGGAGATAAATTGAGGAGACACAATTATATGTTGACACTAATGAAATCTGATTTTAGTTTGCACCGTGCACACATGTACGCAATGATATCAAGCCAAGGGTAAGGATTTAATGTTTTTAAAATTATTATTTGAGCCTATAATCTTATTAGCACTGTGCATGCATGCAATGACATGAAGCCAATGTCTGGCCTAATCTAACTTTCTTTTTTCTTTTATAATATTTTAGTAATTAGTATTATCATCATTGAAGATTTGGGTTGAGTTCGGGTCGAGACAGAACAAGTTGGATGAAATCATGTATTTACCGAGTCTAATCGGGTTTTGGGATGACTTAGGGTCCAGGTCATAGATTGTCGTGTTTAATCGGTCGCGGCTTTGTATTTGGGTCAATATAGTCAGATCAGAATATGGTATGTCGGGTGCCGGTCATGTCCGGTTAATCTCGGGTCCGGTCTCCGTCAGGTGTGGGCTGACTTTGGGTCCGGGTCATAGATTGTCGTGTTTAATCGGTCGCGGGTTTGTATTTGGTCAATATAGTCAGGTCAGAATATGGTATGTCGGGTGTCGGTCATGTCCGGTTAATCTCGGGTCCGGTCTCCATCAGGTATGGGCTGACTCTCTCGGGATTAAACGAGGTTCAATTCGAGTCGATATCAATTTGACCCACAGGTTGGGTCTGTTTTTTGCACCTAAAAATTATAAGTTTAGTAGGTAAAGTTTGGTGGGGAAGTACCTAAGAGGCTAAGACCTAGGATCGAACCTCGTCTACACCACCATGCTTAGATGCTTATTTACACCTAAAAACATATATTATTAGTATTACTATTACTATTGATTTTTTTACAGGACTATTATTATTGTTATAAGTTCTTAAACCTTCTCTTCTTGCAACTATTGGTTTTTTTATGGAGTAATTACTAGTTTTTACTTGGCCTAGTGTACTTAATGTTCTAAATTCTAATGTTCATTGTTACCTTTTGCATCGATTTTCTTTTAGGTGCAAATTTTTAGGTGAAAAAATTGAAATTTTATCTTGGTTTTTTCCTAAAACAAAGTCCTAAAATGATTTGGGATTGGCTAAGATGAATCATCATCAGAATTCATTTTTTAGACACGTGAAATTAAAAGAAAAAAAAAGAGTTTAAAGAAAGAAAAAATGAAGGTAAAAGTGAGAGGAGTAAGACGAGAGAATGTACAAAGATTGTTCAATTAATTTGTATGTGTATTAAAATGAAAAAAACGCTTTGTGTATTTGTATGTGTAAGAAGGATGAGGATTCAAATCTCCAGATGAATATTGCAGCCATTTCTTGTAAAATATTTTCACTTCGACGGTCAACCTCTTCCCAAGTAACCCCTTTTAGTTTTAAGAGTTTACTTAAGGAGTAGATATGCTAAGAAAAGGGTGTTGCTAAATGGCCCCCTAATTTTTCTTAGTATCGCCCTGTACTTTATACTTTTATAAACCCACCATACCTCTTCCATTTCCTTCTCATTTACTCTTTTTCCCTCCTTTCTTCCACCATTGAAGACTTCCACCATTGTAAGACATATTTTTAAATCTAAAACCTTATTTCTTTGTGTAAAATTTCAGATCCAACACAAAAAGTACAAATTATAACTTATACATCAAAATAAACTCACATAAATCAGTAAAAATATAAGTAAAAAGCTTAAAACAAAAACAACCAAGATGTTAGAGATCATAGATCACATAAACCACCATAAAATACAGAAATTGCGAGACAATAACGACAAAAAGAAAAAGGAAAAACCTTGCTTGAACATGAGCAATCCGCCATTAGTGTTCTTGCGGCTCCAACATCATGCCTTCCTCTCTTACGAGCATCCATTGAAGTGAAACTTCTGAGAAAATTTAGGGAAAGATAATTTCAAATATGGGCAGACGTCTGTAATAGACACCCCACCATAGGCTCAGGCACCTATCATAGTTTCCTACACATATGGTGAGGCGCCTATTATAGACGCCACACCTATGGTGTAGGTGGCTGCACCTATGATGTAGGCGCCTACACCTATGGTGAGACGCTTATTATAGATGGCCCACCATAGCTGCAGGCGCTTGAGCCTATGGGGGGCGTCAAATACAGACATCTGGCCATATATAATTTTTTTGATCTTCGGCGATGTTGACGGTGATTGATCTGCGATGATTGTTGATGATGGTCCAACAAGTTCTGATCTCCAGCGATGATGCCCAACAATAACTTAGAAAAGGAAGATGGAGGAAAGGGAGTGCAAAGGAGAGGAGATAGAGTGAGGGAATGGGAACGGAAAGGCATGATGTTGATTCATCTAATTATGGATTTTCTCAATACCAAGAAGATTCAACTCCAAACAATGAGGTCGATGGTGATGATGATGGTGGTCAATACCAAGAAAATGATGATGATGATGATTTTGTTCAACCAACTCATTCCTTTTCACAATTACTATCACATTCTCTCTCTCAACCACCACCTCCCTCACAACCACCACCCACTCAATCACAAAACCCACCTACTGCAGAAACAAGTTGTGGTGGTAAGAGGGTTTGGGATCCAGTTGAAGATGAAAGTCTTATCTCAGCATTTATGTACAGTTCTCTTGATAAGGTGGTTGGGACGAGTCAAAAGAAAGGTTTCTTCTGGGGAAAAGTTTGGGAAGCTTTCGAGACAGGAAGAAGGGCTAACCCAACATAAATTGCTCCAAGAAATGTGGATATGGTGAAAGGTCGTTGGAGTAGAGTTGCTCCACCGGTTTTAAGGTGGGCTACATATTATGATGAAGCTCTTGCAAGAAAGAAGAGTTGTCAAAACGATTATGACGTTCCTCGATAAGCTCATTTATTGCATAATAGGAAACATGGTAGGTTCATCCTCGAACATGCTTGGAAAATGTTGAGGAAGTTTCGTAAATGGAGGTAAATAGTTTCAAAATCAATGGAAACTCCACATGGTCGCCTTAAAGCTCTACAAGAAAATGTGGATTCACGTGGAAGCGGAAGTAGCGGTAAAAGGCCGAGAGTTGATGGAAGTGACTCAATACTCGAGACATCTATCAGTGGTGCAGGAGGTGAAGTGGAGCCATAACCCTATGGTGTGAAGAAGGCGAAATCCATGCTCAAAGGGGTGGATGTGAAACAATTGAGTGTTTCAATTCATTTAATGAACGACTTCGGCTCCATTCAGAGTCTATGAGTGAAGATGTTGAAAGAGAAATGGAGAGGTTGGAGGTCGGAAAACAGAAGGTTGCTCTAAAGAAACAACAAATGGAGTTGGAAACCAGGAGCTTGAACTTGCAAGAGTATCATAAGATTTGGGACATGCTACATACATTGTCTATGAAGGAAAATCGAGCATCGTTTGAGGAGGCAATGATGCAACAACTAACAACATGGTTTCAGAACTATAAAATGGTTTAAGTTTAATTTGTGTTTGAGTTTAAGTTTAAGTTTATCTTCAAGTTTAGTTTTGTTTAAGTTTAAGTTTATGTAAAAGTTAACATTGTGTTTAAGTTTATGTGTATGTTTAAGTTCAATTAAAACTTTAATAATAAAAAAGTGAGTTTATGTTTATGTTTAATTTTTGTTTAAGCTTAATAAATATAATATGAATTGACATCTCAATGCAGCTATTGTTATGCTTTTTCCATTATTGTTATGCTTTTTACATTATTATTTTGTTGTTTATATTATTGTTCTGCTTTTGTGCATGTCATTGCTTACACTATATAACCATAGCATACTTGTCCAGCATTTGCTTACACCAAAACTATCAAAACTAAACACATAAGCAAATTTACAGAATGAACTCCTTCAAATTAAACTTTTGCTCTTCAAGTTCCTATAGTTCTGAGAAGGAAAGAAGATCATCCCAAGAAAGATGTGATCAAGAAATAGATCATTTATTAATTAATGTCGTTCAACCAACTCTTATATCAACTGTTACGCAACACCAAGGAATAGAAGAGCAAAAGTGAATGACGAGAGTGAGGTACATCACCGCTCTATTTGAGGCAGGGAGGAAGGCCATAAACGATTGTTCAATGATTACTTTGATGAACAACCAGTCTATGTTACTCCTTTATTTCCTCGAAGATTTTGAATGCAGCGATATGTCTTTCTTCGGATAATGGAAAGTGTGGTTGCAAATGATGAATGGTTCATTCAAAAAAAGGATGGTACTACACGGTTAGATTTATCGCCCCTAAAAAAGTGTACAGCCGCCATTCGAATGCTTGCACACGGGTTAGCAGTGGACATTATTGACATGTATGTGCGATTTAGTGAAAGCATAGCTCGATTAGCATTAATGAAATTCACGAATGGCGTTATCAACCAATTTGCTGCCGAGTACTTGAGACGGCCAAATTCAGATGATTTGGCTAGACTACTTCGATTTGGCGAAGAACGTGGATTTCCAGGCATGATCGGCAACATAGATTATATGTATTGGGAGTGGAAAACTTTTCGGACGGAATGGAAAGCATAATATCAAGGAAGAGCTGGTGTTGCTGCTATAGTTCTTGAAGCTGTTGCTGATCGTGACTTATGGATTTGGCATTCTTTTTTCGGGTCACTAGGTTTGTGCAATGACCTGAATGTTCTTCATCGATCCCCTGTTTTCCAGGATGTTTTAGAAGGTCGAGCACCACCCGTGAACTTTAAGGTGAATAGTAACTAATATGATAAGGGTTATTATCTCACTAATGGTATATATCTGAATTAGGCAACTATCATTCAATCAGTTGCATGTCCTCATACTTGCAAGGACAAGTTATTTACTCAACACCAAGAAGGAGCTCGAAAGGGTGTCGAGAGACCATTTGGGGTGCTGCAATCTCGGTTTGCTATAGTTCGGAAACCTTTTCTCGCATGGGATGAGGAAATTCTCAATGATATCAGGTTGTCTTGCATTATCATGCACAACATGATTGTGGAAGATGAACTAGATACATATGCACACTACGCAGATACTATTAAGTTTACTAGAAACACCAATAATAATGACGACCAATTTGACATGATCGGATTGTAGATATCAACATTTACATGGCGAATAGAGACGCAATTGAAGATCAACATGTGCATCAATCATTGAAACATGATTTGGTTGCCAATATATGGCGGATGTTTGGCCGTAACGCTAAATTTATTTTGTTCTTGATTCGGTTATTATTTGTCACACCACTTTAGCCTATTATTAAATCAATGCAATTTTAGCCTTGTCAACATCTATATGTCTCTTAATTAATAATATATTTAAAACGCTTATTGTATCTCTTAAATTAATTTTTAGATCGCTAATTTTGTATGCATGTAAGATAGTGGTAGCTAATTCCGTATTTAATTATTAAAAACGCTAATTACGTATGTACATTAACTAATAATAGCTAATTATGTATTTAATTTAATTATTGAAATGATAATTATAATTTTATTATTATTAGTTTAGTTAAATAATAATTTTTATCAATTATTAGTGGATATTTCATATTAATAATAAGTAAATAATATATATATATTGTATAATGGTGGTTGGTAGCTGGCTGATGAGAGAGAAAAAATAGTTGGGTGGGGTCGAAAAGTAAGAAAGAGAGAAAAAAAGTAGTTGGGATGATTTTTTTTTATGTTTAGGAGGATAGTTGGGAAAAGATTGTGGGGTGATACTTTTTAGAGAGAGAAAGTTATAGAGGGAGTGGGATTATCTTTTTTTAAGATTGTGAATAATGGTGCTCTAACTCAATTTAATCTGAACTTATTAGACCTTATTTTGTGAGTTTGTCAAACCTTAGTTTTGTTTATTTTTGCTGAACTGAACTTATTAATCCTTCTCTGAATTTATCTAAACTTATCTGAACTCATCTAATTTTTTTTTATAAGGATTGAAAATAAGTTGAACAGAACAGGGTCAAGGTCTAATAAGTTAAGCTACGTTTAGATAAACAAAAATAAAACTCAATTCTATTCACCTTATTTTCAATTCTTATTATAAAAAATAAGTTCAAATAAATTGTAATAAGTTCAAATAAATTGTAATAAGGTATAATAAAGATTAATAAGGTATAGTACGTCCAACAAAAATAAAGTCTGACACTCTCACAAAATAAAATGTGATACTCTCATAAAATAAAGTTTAATAAGTTTAGATAAGTTCTTATAATTTGAGTAAGGACTAATAATATTTAATAAGTTGAAATAAATTCTAATAAATTTAGATAAATTAAGTTTGGATAAGAAAAATAAGTTTGGATAAGAAAAATAAGTTGAATGGAAAATGTTCATTCATTTATGGAGTACTACTAGTATCAGCGTGGTAAGGATTGGAGAAAAAGCAAAAGGAGCAAAATGGGAAAACTTTTAGGTGCGCATAATTGCACAGTAGCAGTTAGTAGCAGCAGTGATGGGGTAGTGCCACGAGTCCATGGTGACATTGGTTTACTGGGTTGCTGCAACTCAACGCTACGAAACCTATACACCACAAACATCAAAAAGGTCCTTATTCATCACACTCACACACTTGGACGGCTCTGATTTGTTTCTACTCCCCTTAATCAAAGGTCAAATATTTCTGCTCTTCTATTCTCTAATGATGCTCCCACTCAGCTGTCAAATCTTGGCTTTATTTTCACGCAACTTTTTAATGATGTCGGCTAATCACTAATGCCTATCTTCGGCTTGTTTTGTTGCGGCTCAAAGCCATGCCTCGATAATTAGTTTAATTGGAATGCCCTTTTCTTTTGGACTGAAATTAATTGAAAGACTCAATTTTTTTAAACTTATTATTTTCAGTTCAGTTCAGATTCTCTCAATTTAAAAGAACAGGGCCTCGCCTAACTGTAATTAATAATCAGTTGAAATTCATATTCTTCAGTAGACTAATTTGTAATTAATGTGGTGTGGCTGCCTCTTTTTGAAAAAGCCAAAGCTTAGTAAGCCACAAAACTCACAAATTTGACGTCAACTATAGAGGAGAAACACAAATTGAGGTTTGAGGACATGTATTTGATTGGACATTGCTCATAGTCAAATAAAATTAATTGAGGTGGTAAGATGTCAAACTTACTTGGTACCACACTACAACCATGTATATCCAAGATGAAATCTCATATTGCGATTTTGTAATTTTTTCGAAGTGGATGTTTCATTGAATGGAATTTTGAAGGTGGTCCTAATAATTATAATACTTCCTCCATTTTATTTTAATTACTACATTGTGTTATACACAAGAGTTTAGGTAATCACTTTCAAGCTTTTTGGAGGATATTTTTTGACTCATTTAATGTAAAATAATGGGGACGAAACTATTTTTTCACTTTGACATTGTTGTATAAGTCCCACCCATAATGTCAACCCATTTAGTCCAAGTCCCACCAAGAAATAAGTACTATTTTTTCATTTTTCTCCATTTTCAAACTTATGGAACAAAAAAAAGAGTCAAACTATGACTATGTGCCAATAACATTAATAGGAGCAAAAGAATGTCAACCCAATTTTAAGGGAAAATTGGTTGCACTAAATGGGTCAAAGTGTTGTCTAAATTATTCCATAAGTCCCACCATAAGAGTTATACAACAATGTCGAAGTGTTATCTAAATTATTCCATAGGTTTCGTCATATTGTCATATATTGATGAGTGCGTCTTGGATGTAACATGTTATATCATAACTTATTGTGTAACAAATCCTCACACGTACATAATGTCACATAATGACGCAGACTCGAACAAAAATGACATGAACTACACAAATAATGACATAAATTTGAGGTCATCTTGTTGTTTATTTCATGTCATTTGAGTTCGATTTTGATGTCATTTTGTCATTTAATTCATGTCATTTGAGTTATATTTTGATGTCATTTCACTTTTATTTGATGTCATATTGTCATTTATTTCATATCATTTCTGATTTATTTATGTCATTTCAGTTTTGTTTGATGTCATTTTATCTTTTGTGTCGTATGATGTCTGATCTGTTTCATGTCATTTGAGTTTTATTTGATGTCATTTTGTCATCTATTCATATCATTATTGTTTGTTTTATGTCATTATGTCACCTAAACAACCAAAACCACCACCCACCTCACCTTGCAACCACCCCTACCACCCTTCACCACCAACTGACCCACTCTACTCGACCCCAACACTGAAAACCCACCTCATCATTATGTCATTTTGTCTTTTGTGTCGTATGATGTCTGATATGTTTCATGTCATTTGAATTTTATTTGATGTCATTTTGTCATCTATTCATATCATTATTGTTTGTTTGATGTCATTATGTCACCTAAACAACCAAAACCACCACCCACCTCACCTTGCAACCACCCCCACCACCCTTCACCACCAACTGACCCTATCTACTCGACCCCAACACCGAAAACCCACCTCACCATCAACACCCCACATCCCCACCACCATGAGTCAACACACCATCATTGTTTTCGTGAGGTTCACCCCAACACCACCTGTATCTTTTGTATCTTTTATGGAAATTTCTTATTCTTATGTTATAAACCCTAGATTCACAGCAAATCTGAAAAATGAAGGATTATGAAAACCAAACCCCTCAATTAAACTACAAACTCAAACAAGAGAAGGAAATTGGGAGTGAGTGTTAGGTTTAGAGAAATAATTATTTATAGAAGAACTCTACCCGCCGCACTAACAACAACCTCGATTCCTACGCCACCACTCTCGCCGCTGAATATTCCTTTGCTCCCGACATTAATTCGCAGCCAATCTCGCCGCCGACGATTCCTTCACCGCCATGTTCACGTCTCTCTCTTCTTCGCTCTCGCTTCTCAATTTGCTTCTCTCTCTCTCTCTCTCAACGAGGTTATTCACAGTTTTTCTTTTTGATTGAATTTATTTCATTTAAATTCAAACTTTTGGTTTGATTTTCGATTTTTGTTTCGTGTGTTCTTGATTATGCAGTTGTTTAATTGCTGAAACTACAAAGTATGTTGTTCCGAAGAGATTCAGAATCGTAATCTCGAAAGAGCTTCAATGACTGATGAGAGAGAAAGAATATCGATTGAGTTTAGCAGGAGGGAGGAGAGATGGGGATTGTGATTTTTGGGTTGTTACACAATAATTATGGTGTAACAGTTACACACAAGAATTTTTGTATGTTGATTTACCTTTTCTTTCTCAATACATATATACAATAATCGATCAATTTATCACTTGTCCGACCGGATAAGGTGGATGAGCATTCAATTCACTTGTTGAGAATTTGAGATAGGTACCTTGGAAGAGTGGGGGACCATTCTTTGCTAAGGAAACAAATATATCAAGCTAAATGCTATTTAAAACATGTAAATTTCACTATTAAATTAAATGGTTTTTTAAATTATAGCCAATCGATTTTGAGTTAAAGATAAGGCTAGTTAATAGGTTGGATTTCAATTCAGATAGATAATAAATAGGTTGAGAATCACGCGGCTCAAACTTATTCATTAAAATAAACAAGTCAAAAAAATCACAACTAATTTAATCTATTTTATAAACGAGTTACTCATACCCATGCATTATCATCGATACTGTATAAATAAATAAATAAATTATTGTCGTGACAAATTTACAGTCTTCATAACCTATCTAATATGTTCTCTTCACCTGAATTTAACTGAACATAACTTATTAGTCCTGATTAGACTTGATTAACCTTTTTTTCTTTACGTTTACACCTGATCAGACATGAAACATATTTTTTAAGGTGAAGAAATTAATTCCTTTTAATATTTCTTTCGATCAAACTTATACACGGGAATTTTTATCATACACCCAAGGTTAATTTTTTGCTCATTGCTCATTTGAAACTCTAAATGAGCATAATCACATGATAGGTGGAGCTCCAAATGAGCAAAGAATAGCTTTGGGTGTACCCGGATGTATGATGAATGCACCCACTTATACACTTATCAATATAATCTTTTCAATTTTTATTTATTTATGAGTAAAACTGTTCAAAGTAAGTCACTGTTAGAGATATCAACTCTTACATACCATGTTTAATTCAACGATTTAACATGTCAACCTCATTAATAAATAAGCTGAAAATTTCAATTTTAACTCGCTTATTTCGGATTAGATTCAGGTCGGCGAAAACTTTTTCCGCCTTGTTGAAAATACCCTCTACTTTTCAAAAGAAAAAGACTACCTGACAAACATTAGAGAGAAAGGAGCATTTACGTTATCTCACTTACGTGGGATCCATCCCTTTTCCTATCTTACTTGTCAAAAACAATTTGCTTTAGCCATGTTCTTACTATATTAACCAAGCAAGACTTGGTCTAGTGGTAAAAGTTTGATCTCATGACTTTAAAGTTATGAATTCAAACTTCACTAGAAGCTCTTTGGGAGTGAAGATTCCCTTACCATCTCCCCTCACTCCCAATGTGTTCAACCGGCGAAGCTAAATGATTATACTTTCAAGAGGTATTTGTTCAGAGGTTCCTTTTTACCTAAAAAAGAAATCAAAATACTTAATTACTTTACAATTTAATTATCATGCACATGGTGTAATTTGATTTCTTTAATAACCATAATAGTCATTGAGTAAAAGGAAAACAATATTGCAATAGTAACACTCAAGAGTTAAAGACCATCTTCTCATAAACAGTTGACACATGTTTTCCACTGCCTTAAAAAACTTCCAATCAAAACACAAACCTTGCAACTGAAGCTAGACAAAGTATTAATAAAAAAGGACCCATAATTATTCCTAATAATAATTTAATTAACCCAATTTTAAACTAATCAAGCAAACAAATTAAAACCTAGTTGCTTCTTACTCTAGTTTTCACTTTATAAGTTCACACTATTTTCTTAGTCCTGTCAGTCGGGTGGTCAGCTTCACGCGGACTGACCGTCAAAGATAAGCTCTACTACTAGTATCTTCCACATCAGGCAATTCTATACACATTACACATTAGACATTAGACATTAGACATTAGACATTAGACATTTACACCTCTCTCAAATATCTTCTTTTTCTCTCTCCATTTTCTTCTTTGAGTTTGCTTTTCATCTTTCCTCTTAATCAAAAACCCACCTGAAATATAGTATAAAATCTTATAATAATTCATCAAGTTTAATCTTCTGCAGCAACTATAGAAAAAAGTGTTGGTTTGTTTAGTATGATCTACACCTTTTTCATTTAATTACACTACCTTACATATTTTGTCCTTTAAAATTCCAGCTTTTAAAAAAAAAACAATCTTCTCTTTTTTTGAGGCAGAAAACAACCTTTTTGTCCAATTTTGCTTTCATCCCTTTTTTGCCACTTCACAGTCTTCAAGATTTTGCTAGAAAATTCACCAAATTTTTGCTAGAAAAAGAAGTTTTACATTTCTGTTATAACACAAATGCAAGATCCATCAACAGCATTTGCGCAACAGTTGAAAGCACCACAATTTCCAGAACAAGAGCAACAACTAAAATGCCCACGTTGTGATTCAACTAACACCAAATTCTGCTACTACAACAACTACAACTTATCTCAACCCCGCCATTTCTGCAAGAGTTGTAGGAGGTACTGGACTAAAGGTGGCTCTCTAAGGAACATCCCCGTGGGAGGCGGTAGCCGCAAGAATAGTAAACGTTCGTCTTTCAAACGTTCATCTTCGGTTTCAGATCAAATCCCGTCTACATCATCTGATATAGTTGTGGGTACAGAGCCCAAACCCGTCCCGATGGTTTCGTCTGAAATCGGGACGGGTTTGGGCTTACCAGCACCAGCAGGGAGTGGAGTAGGGAGCTTCACCTCCTTGCTGGGGCTGGCTTCAGAAGGACAGTTTAATAATCTGCTGTTGGAGGGTTTGGGTCGGAGTGGGTTGAGGTTGGGTCAGGATGATGGAACGGGCCAGAACCCGGGCCTGGAGTTCATGGGTGGGGTTCAGAATGGGGGTGATCAACAATCATGTTGGGGTGCTAATAATACTTGGCCTGATCTTGCTATCTACACTCCAGGTTCTAAGTTCCAGTAAAAATGAATGATTTTCTTGGTGTTGCTTTAATTTATAGAGAGAAGAGAAGGTGATTTTTCTTTGTTTTTTGGGTTTTGATTAATCATCTAAATATAGGAGTTAAATTCCTGGTTAGGGGATTGCTTTATGTATGGTGGATTAACTGCAATTTCTGATTTTAGAAGGTGACATGTTATTTTAGGAACATGAGACAAAAACATATGGATCATACATAGTGTTATTATTATATGTGTAATGGGTAAATGCTCTCTTGATTTGTGTGTGTTGTCATACAAACTATTGGTATGATGCTGGATATTAAGTTTATACTTTTCTGATGAAATATTTATTTACTTGATTGCCTCTATTCTCTATAAGGGGTTCTTCATCCCTTGTGCTCTTGCAGAAATAGTCATTGTGTTCATAAGAAATGTCATGTTAATTATAATCTGGGGTACACTCGGTATGGGTACATATCTAAGTGTTAAATTTGCCGAAGTTCAGTATTCCGGCAAAAGAAATTTATGCTAGAATTGTGTCTTAGAATTAGATACGGATTCATGGACACAACATATATGAAACATATTCTTGATTCCACATTACAAATATGCATATAAACACGTTCTATGTATGCCTATATTCTAGTGCTAGTTAATATTCTTATCTCAAGCCTATTTTCGAGCACATATAGCATAACTTTGTCTTTGTTCTCCCTCATTTTATAGTTTTCTATTCAATTATGCGGATCAAGATAATTAAGGTGTTGGCATAAGTTGAAGTGTCTAGTAAATAAATAAACCGAAGTGTCGAGTTAGGATCTCCATACCCTTATCGTTATCGAAGCCTCCCTCATTGGTGTTTAAGATAATAGAAGAGCCGAAGTAACGTAGGATATGAACAAGATCAGATAATGTAAGCAATTATGGATGAGATTCAATTCCATTCATCACTTTGGATGTTAGTATTTAATTCTTGGAGTGATTTCTGTTCATTATGAAGGCATAATGTATGTTGTTGGATGTTGCAAAATTGAGTCCATATGCATGAATGACTAGCATGGTAGTTGAGCTATTGAGGTGGATGTAAATAGGGGATTTGACATATTTGGTGGTTTGTGAATTTTGTATTGAGGGGAAACTCAAACTTAAGTGGTCATCTTTTTGTCTCAAAGGGCAAGACAGAAGTCCCAACTTGTATCTTCCCTAGTTCCCTGGATATTGTTTTTTATTTTTTGTGATCTGTTTAGGTTGGTTTGGTGGGTTTGTATCTCAACCGTAAGACTACTTACTATATGCTCTTGGGATGTATCATGTTTTTAATAAGTTTAATGTCAGTAATACTATTACAGTGAACTGTTGTTAGTCTCTCTCTCTTTAAGATCAAGTATACCGTTGAATACATAAGCATGATTTTGGTAAGAGGAAAAGTGATGAAGGCAAAATTTGTTATGGTAATTGGAGGTATTTTTGAAATGTAGAAAGTCTTGGGCGGATCGAGTTCATAATAATTTATTATTGTGAATTTGAACTGACTATATCACAAAAATACTGACTATATCAGGAAAAAAAATCAACTATATCAAATGAAAACTTACTACTACCTCCGTTTCTTAATAAGTGCAACACTTTCCTTATTTGGAATAGTCACAATAAGTGCAACCAAGCTCAAAATGGTAAAAAGTTCAATATTATTATAAATATGCCACCAAAAAGCAAGAGGGGACCACAACTTTTTTGTTTCATCACTTGGATTGCTCTACTTTATTGTGGTCCCAACTTTTTCTCTCTACATTCCTTGGTATTCCCCCACTTTCTCTGTGTTGCACTTATTAAGAAACGGATGAAGTATATCAGAAAATTGGTTATATCATACAAAAATCGATTATATAAAATGTGATTATATCATTCAAAAACTCTATATCAAATAAAAACTGACTTCATATGATGTCTGGTTCACAATATGTCATTATATTGTGAACCGGATCCATTTAAGTTTTTTCAATTTTAATGTGGAACTTTTTTGGTATTTGCTTAGTAATATGTGTTTTTGGAAGGGGGCACACACAACAAAGAGAAACAATAAACTTACATTTATCTGGAAATGACTACTAAGTACTTATTTGGTTGACTCAAAAGAATAAAGAACGTACAAATTTCTAAGAACTAGAAACTTTGAAGTTGGTTGGTTGATATAAATATAGGTTGCGTTAGTTCTGGAAAGTTATTCTTTCCACACAATGATGGAAGTAATTTAGCTATCTCTATGTAAGTAGATCGAACTTCCCATAAATCAATTAAATAGTAATTTATTTAACTTTAAGAAAATAAAACTTCCTTGGTAGTGAAACTTAATAGTTACTAGAAAGTTATACTTCCTATATATAGGGGTGTTTTGACAATACATGTAATTTGATCAAGGAAACAACTGAATCAAATTTGGAAAAAGGAAAATTGGTGAAGGCAAACATATATTCACAAATTCTTCAATGAAATGGGTGCATAATAAATTATTGTATGACGGGAAATTTTTTGCCCTAAATAGGTCACTTATATAAAAGTGACCCTTTGAAGATAAGAAAATTACCCCACTTTCACTTATATAGTTCTGATCCAAGTTAAAAAGTTATTCTTTGTTTAAAAATGACTATTTTATTTAAAAAGTGACTCATTGAAATACCTGGTGCATACGATACTAAGTGGAATATATTGTGGTAGTATGAGATGTTATGATTTACGTTGGTAGGGTTGTATCATTATTGACAACTAGTTTTTGAAGTTGTGTGATGCATGCTTCATTCTTTTATATTAGACTTTTGATGATCCGTGTCATACATAGGCTAAAATTTGGCATATGTATACATATACTACTTCATATTTCTTTATCAAAAAAAATTAATATTTTATTTACAAGTTTAGAATAGAGTAAATACAAGAAGTACTTCCTATGTTCTTTTAAGTTGGCTACATATTCTGTTTTATTCTTTTCCTCTAAGTTGGTATTTTGTAAAATATATTTGTTTGTCATTAGGTTTGACAAGAAATCAAATTCTTGTCGAGCACTTCCTCCATTTTTTGTATCTCATAAATTCAATCTTTTGTAACTGTTTTGGGACGTTTTCTAACATGAAATGAAAATATTTAAAGGTGTTTTGCAAATTGTTCTCTACTCAGGAGTGTCAATTTTCTTGGTAATTTATTACAACCTAACTCTATTTTTCCTTTTATATTGGACATTATATATGTACTTCAAATTTCTATAAACTTTATTCATTTAACTCAAAATTTTTTGTATAATATAGCACTCCACTATTGTACACTTTGAGATCAATTCCTCCTCAAATCTATAGATAGTTAAATTATAATGTTATTCTTGCTAATAAATATTTTGTTTTTATTGGCTTCAATGGTATTGGAATACTATATTCTTATCCTTATTATAGTCCATATTTTCTATTGTCTTACTCTTGTTACGGATCGTATTCCTTTTCTTTAGTTGTATAAATAATACATTATGATTTATCTAAAACTTATACTTTTCTAGGTTATATCTATACGATCAATTGATCTTATTGACATACATGTTTGGAAGACTCTCTAATGATATAAAGCCCAGTTTTAAAACTCATGCGATTCACAACTATCTTTTATTCTTTGGTAGCATAACTTATACTTTTGTACTTGAGTGATGCACATATTTTAAATACATGTGATAATGTGATTACATAATTGGTTTGGTTGTCCATTATTACCGCTTATTGAGCAACTTTTTTTTTATAAAGGTAAGGAAAAAGAAGGTTAGGAGACCCTCCGCACGAGGGGAGCTCCAACCTTATCGTTTACAAGGATTGAATGAAGAGCTGAATGAGTACAATTTTCAATACAAAATCTAGAATCTATGAGGTGGCCAACATTGGCAATCCAATCTGTTGCTTTGTTTGCTTCCCGGTAGACATGTCGAATAGTCCAAGAAGAAAAGGAGCCCAAAACCGAGCCCCACGTCCGCCGTTCACGGTCTCTCTTTTTTTTTTTTTAAATAATCAAAATTAATAATTCTTAAATCAAAAAAAAAAAAAAAAAAACCAAAAACAAGACAAACAAAAATAAAAAACCAAAACACAAACCAAAACAAACAAAAAATACAGTAAAAAAAAGCAAAACAAACACAAACAAAAAACCAAACCAAACCCAAAAAAACAAACAAACAACAAACAACAACCAGTACACCAACACACATTAAACCCAACCAAAAAAACACAACAACAGCACAACAAACAAAAAACAAAAACAAAAAAAAAAAAAAAAAACCAAAAACACACGAATAGCAAAAAAAAGACCAAAAAAAACAAAACGACTAACAAACAAAACAAAAAACAACAAAAAAAAAAAAAAAAAAACAAAAAAAAAAAAAAAAAAAAAAACAAAAAAATAAAATTAAAAAATTTTAAAATACTTTTAATTATTTTATTAAGCGGAGAGAAGTATGGATTTCCTGAATGATGTGAGCGATCTGCCAAGGGGGGGACCAGATGCCTTTGATGGAGTTGATAACCATGAGGTTATCTCCTTCGATGAGGAGATGAGTAATAGCGTTTTGAATAGCTAGCCGGACTCCATGCTGAAGGGCCGTAGCTTCTGCCACCGAGACTGAAGATGTACCAAGGTTCAAGGTTGCGGCTTTGACTAGGTTGGCGTCGGAATCTCTGATGATAAAACCTGCTGCTGCTGAAGAATCACGAACGGAACCGTCAAAGTTGAGTTTGAAAAATGGAGATGATGGAGGCTCCCAAGCCACCAAGATTGAAGAAGGGTACTTGGGAGTGGAGGGATGGAGAGAAGAGTGGATTAACGGGGAGCCAGAGGAATTGCAGTAATCAACTGCATTCCTAAGACTCCATTCTGAGAAAAGAAATTTTGCTTTATGAAGAATCCTATGAATATTATGCGAGTCGTTATGAAAGATGATATTGATTCTTTCTTTCCAAATACTCCAAATTAGGAAGACAAATTTAGAAGCGTAGCTTTTATTCTTTTTAATATTAAAAAAAATATATAATAAAGTGGCACTAGTTAAAGAATGGGGCAACCAATCATTAAGTTCTTTAAGCTGCCAAAGGGGGAGGAGCTTGGAACAATGTCCAAAGATGTGATCTATGGATTCCTCCTGGGTGGCACAAAGGGCACAATGACTAAAAGGGATGATATTTCTTTTTGCAAGGATTGCACGAACCCGAAGACTATTATGGCAGATCTGCCATATAAAAATCTTTAGCTTTGGCGGGATATCGAGATTTCAAATCCAACGGTGAGGCCATTTTTCCTTGCTATGTGGGAGGTTATGAGCCAGCCAAGTAGCGGACTTAACTGTGAATAGTCCTGAAGGACTAGGGCCCCAAATAGGTTCATCACGGAGGGAGGCAGACAGTAACGGAATGCCTTTAATGCATTTGATGATGTGGTCAGGGAGAAGAGTTTTTAATTTGAGAAGATCCCAAGATTTATGAGCAACTTAATAAGAGTGGAACTTGTTGAAACTATGATGTATAGCGTATGTATAGCGCATAACACATTTAAGTGTCCCACATTGATAAAACAAGAGAGATGAGTTCACTTTATAAGATAAAGAGGCTACTCCTCCTATTCCAATATGGTTTTAAAATGGAACTTTCTTTGTCTTGTGAAGTGGACTATCTCTCCTTATGATGAGTGCGGCCCAGACCCATATTTAACATAACTATACAATGAAATGCTCATCATTTTACTTGCTAATAATTTTCAATAAGTCTCATCTGTGTGATGGATTGCAACGCCCGTCAGTACTTCGCATACAATCGGTTAAATTAACTCTAGTCCTATATCAAAACTACATAGGGTTATTTCTAATCAACGATCGTGGTTTTGCCATATTAGAATTAAGTTTCTTTCAATTTGATATGTATTTTTTAGTTTATGACTTCTATTCTAGATGTCGTATGACTTCATATTAATGTATGAATTTTCACTTCAAAAAAAGTGATTATATAAATGGTTGTAAAAAAAATATTATTTTGAGTTATCACTTTCCCTAAAATAAAAAGTAGGTTGATGAGTTTAAGACGATGGGAATATTAAAATCTTTTTAGCTAAGGAATAATCATTATCAAACACCAACCCATAAAATCTCTATAAAAAACTTTTGCATATTCCTTAATAAGTTTAAAATGTTGCAAAATTTATGGAAAACTTTATGCACAAAAACACACCTTATGTATAACTAAATTGTGTATTAAGATATCATACTCTTTGGAATTTTGATGCTTTTCCTTTCAAATTGATAGGTTTTGGGAGCCTTGTTTCCTTGTAAAATATGTAGAGGAGAACAGTGATGGATCCAGGATTGTTATATTGGGTGGGCCGAAATTATATAACTTAAAATTTCTTAAAAAATTACATTTCCTTTGTTCTTTAAAATATTGCAATATTTTGACTTTTATGTTTGCTAAGATACGATTTTGACCATTATATCTGATATCTATACTTATATATTAAAAGGTGGTTCTAAATAAGGAACTGTCAACGTGGCACTATCCCTTAGAGTGTTTAGTTCATGTACTCCACATATAATTGAAAAATTAGAAAATGCATGGTATAAGATTTGATCCCATGACTTCAAGCTTGTATACTAAAGTCTTAACCACTAAACCAAATAATGTTCGATATTATAACGTTAAAGTAAACTACTAATAAATGAAAATTATAATTACTCAGGAAATAGTCCGAGCCTAAAATCTAGTTAGTATTTATTAGTTAAAACTATAAAAGATTTTTCTTTTGAAAGTATACATTAAGAAAATTTAATAACATTTTACATATATAGTTAATATTTGCTTTTATATATTTCGTTCAAATTATGGGACTCCAGTTTTCACATTTATTTTAAGGATTTTTTTTTAATAATACATAAAGTACTACTTGCAATTAGGGCTGTGCAAGAACCAGGGTCAGGCCGGAATTTGGACCGGACCGAAGATTCCGGTCCAGTCCACGGTCCATATAAAATCACGATTCCGGGTTTCCGGTCCGGTCCGGTCCAAACCCGGAAAATTCCGGTCCGGACTGGTGGATCGGAATTTCTGATTTTTTAATTAAAAAAAGTTTAAAGGTTAAAAAAAGTATAAAAGTTAGAAAATTAGAAAGTTAAAAACCTACTTTTTATTACTTTTAGAATTATTGTTGCTATAATTATTAAATTTTAATGCAACAACTAATTTATAAATATGTTTAAATCTAAACAATTTTTTTTTTTTAAATACAGATTCCGGTCCAACAGGTCCAAAATCGGACCAGACTGGACCGGACCGGAATTTTCTTGGTCCGATCCCGGTCCACAAAATGTCCAGATTTCGGTCCACTAGTCCAGCTGGTTCCGGTCCGATCCTGGACTGGTGCATACCCCTACTAGTAGCAATCAAGGGAAAGGAAAAAAAGAAAAGAAAAGGAAACCCCTACCTAAACAAATACTAGCCTGAATTTGATAGGCTTCACCTCAAGAAACAAAATATAAAAATAAATTTGAGTTATTGTTGCTTGGTGGGTTTAGGGAGCAGTACCTTCATACATACAACAAAGAAGACAACAAAAATGTAGTGCAAATAGCTCTTGTATTTTTTTTTTTTTTGTTAAAGTATCTTGTATCTAATACTCCCTCTGTATATTTTTATCTTTCTCACTTGGAATCTTGACACTATTTACAATTAGAGAGAATCTTTTAATTTTTTTCTCAATATATAAGAAAAAATATAGTCATGTGGAGTCTTGATTGATTCGTCTCAACGAGTATTTTATTATTATTCAATTATTATAATTTTTACTAATATGTAATGAAAGATATTTAACGTAGAATAAGTGCATTGACAAACGTGCAACGTCAAAGTAGGAAAGATAAAAAAAATACAGAGGGAGTAGAACTCAAACACGGGATGCAAAGTATTACAATTTACGTTCCCGACCAACTGAGCTAAAACATCTCTCCGGTCTATATGTTCAATATCACGTATAAATACTCATTTGGGATCATGGGGTGGGCCATGGCCCGGATAGGCTACCCATTAGATCCGCCCCTGGAGGAGAAGGCAATAAGTCAACACAATTAATTTGCCTAGTATAAAATTTTCATATTACTCCCTCCGTCCCATAATATAGTGCTTACTTTTCATTTTTCACGGGAATGAAGGAAAATGGAATGAATGGTAGGATTTCCAAAAAAATATATTTAATGAAATGCTTTTTTGATACTTTTGTATTGAAACTAGTTATTTATTTTCTTTTTCCTTTAAACAAAATCAAAAGGCAATAAATGTTCCTTGGAATGGTATAAATCAATAAATGGGGTCACATGTTTTGAGAGAAAAGTAGGGGTATTTTGGAAAGTTTGTGTAGAACTTAAGGATAATTTAGTCCAAATAAATTGACAAAAAAGAAAATAGGCACAATATTTTGGGACACCAAAAAAGGAATGTGAGCACTATATTATGGGACGGAGGGAGTACTATTTACTAGTAATGATTTTTTTTTAAATTAAAATTAATTCATTGATTCAAAGTCATACGACATCTACAATAGAAGTCAAACTAAACAAATACATACCAAAGTGAAATAAATACATTAATTCTAATATGACAAAACCACGATCGTTGAGTAGATCTAACACTTCTGAAAACCTTCGTCTTTCACATCGCTGTCTGATGCAACCTTTTACAAGGGGGTATGTCGATCTTTTGTAGTTTTGAAGTAGAACTGGAAATGAAATACTGACATCTGTTGCAACCCCGCACAAATTTCGATCAACAAATTAACCTCTTGAATTACACAAAAAACCAAAAACAAAGTCTCCAAACTCTCACATGGAAAGAGATAAAACCCAATATATGGGTAAATATAACCCAATAATATGGGTAGAAAAACTCTCCATTAGAGAGAGACTGAAGTTTATTAGAAACACTAACATAAAAGACTAGTAACAAAAGGAGAAAAAGGGCTTACCACCGCCCAAAAGGGTGGCGGTAGCCCTTAGGTTGAAAATTAGGGTTTTGTAGGAGAGGAGAGAGAAGATAGAAAAAGGGAAGAGGAGGCGTTATCTTTACTGGTAATGATTAAATATTCATGAAATTATGTAGAGATAATTTAGGCATTTATTCCTAGAAAATATCAGTTGATTCTTTGTGATTTATTTCTATCTTTTAGGTATCTTTATTATCTTAGGATATTTTCTCATATATTAGGATTCTTTTTCATATATTAGGCAGGAAATCAATGAGCAAAGGCCAAGCTTTTCGTGCCTCTAGTCACTTTTGTCATGGTATTAGAGCAGGTTAACAAAAACCATTAAAGTCCAAATTTATTTTTTAGCCATGGCTAGAGATGAAACGCCGCCACCACCCCCTCCTATTATCAAGCCAAATTATCCCTTCTTTCTTGGTCCCAAAGATCGTCCAGGTGACTTTATCAACCCTACTCGCCTCATTCATGATCATTATGCAGATTGGGCTGCCGATATTCAGCTAGCCTTGGTCGCCCGCCGCAAATTTGGCGTCGTAGATGACACTATTACCGTGTCGGTTCCTTGTGCACCGAGTCCAACTGGCATACCATCAACGTTATACTCGTCTCTTGGTTCACCAATGTAGACACAAAATTGTGTCTCCCCATTGAGTACCCCATGATGAAACATACCGTCGTCCTAATTGGTTCGGTCCGAAGAAAGATCAATCGAACAAGCTAAGCCCAAAAGCGCTTCGAAAATATAAAGTCTATTTTATTAAATCCAAGCCCAATTTAAAGGCCCAATTAATTATTCATAATAATTAATTGTATTTTTAATATTTTAGTATTAATTATTCTCGATAATTAAATTTTCAATAATATTTCAAAAATCAGATTTTTATTCCTAAAGATAACCGATTTTGGATTTCAAAGGATAAATCTGATGAGTGATATTTATATCACTGAAATACCTTATTTTCCTCATGTTTAGAGTCATTTTTCCTCTTCATTTATCACTTTCTAGCTTATTTTGCTTAATTTAGAGTAATTGAGTTATTTGTAGCTTATTTGTGAATATTAGTTATTTTGGCTATTTATATATGGTTTGGTAATGCTTATTTGTGTTTGATGTTGAAGGATCCACCTTAGAGGTCTCCATACCACACACCAAGCATAGAGTGGAGCAATTTTACCAAAAATAAGAGCTTTTGGAAGGATTTGTGCATAAGGGTCGTATTCAAACAGCCATAACTTTCATCACACAAAATATTTTTCAGTGATTCAAGTTGTAGATGAAAGTTTGGCTCGATAGCTTTCCAACGAGTGGTCACAAGCCCAATTCCGATGAAAAATAAAAGAGATATGGCTGTTTGAAGCCGGGTGCGTCTGCCAGAACTGCGCGCCCGCTCCGTATTGTCTAGCGCGCCCGCGCTGGAGGCCCAGAAACCTACTGCCTACGTGAAATTGTATGTAGAGCCCGCTCCAAACTATATGGAGCGCCCGCGCCAACTGTTAAAACTTTAGAATGAACTTGCATGGGAAAATCTATGCTTTCTAATTTTTTTATTATACATGGAACCCGTTTAATGATGTAATGTTTAAATCTTTTAAGAGGAAGGATCCCTAACTTTTGAAAGGGGAGAGGGAGAGCTAGCTTCCATAAGCTTAGTTAGAGGTTTTAGTAAGGGTTTTTTTAGAGAGAGAAACTCTCATCTTCTAGAGAGAGAAGTGAGAGAAACTTGTTGAAAGTTTGGATTTTGAAGAATCTAAGAAGGAAACTTGAAGATTTGGAGACTCCTTGCAACTTTAATGAGAATTTCTTACTCTCTCTCATGTTTTGTTGCTTTATCTATTTATGTTCATGTCATTTTCACTCTATTTGCTTGTTCATCCTAGATTAGTGTTTGATTTCATGTTTTTAGTTTGTTATTTAGTTCATCTAATAATTTATTATGATTTGTGAGTAGTTATTTTGCTTGGGAGGGGATGAAGCCATTAATGATATCATGAGCCTTTGGGTCATATTTGGGGTTATTTTGGAAAATGAAATCAAATGAGCAATAGGGGTTTTATTGTTGGTTTTTGTGATTGGCCTCCATGGAAACTTAATTATTAGTCACTTCAATGAAGGATTGAAAGATGAAATTGAAGAGTTGACTCCCTATTTGTTCACTTAACTAAACTTGCATGAAAATAGGGGTTTTAGTTAAGGGATATATTTAGTCATCTTATTATTCATGCTCTTGAGTTGGGGGTTTGTTGCATGAAAATAGGACATAATCTCCAATTTGAGTAACCCTCTTTAGCTTGAAAGAGTAATTAGGGATTTGTTAGATGATCCCTTTGATTCATTCTCTTTATATTACCCCCTTATTTGCCTAATTGTTTTCATGATTGAAATAATTGGTGAAGTCTCCAACCCTAGTTCCTTTTGTTTAATAGTTTTTAGTTGATAATTGACAAATCTCTTAACTATATCTTAGCCTAGCTTATTATAATTAATATTTTCGGTGATTACCCTTAGTCCTTGTGGAAGAATGACCCTTGCATGCCATTATACTTAGGTTAGTGGTTAGTTAGGTAGTTTGATTTAGGGGTTTTGTCCAACGACCAAAATTTCTATTATCAAAATCTCATCAATGGATTAAAAAAAATCTTAAAACGATAAGAACCGGCTAGATCAACTTTGCGTCTGACGCAACATATTGTGCTCGCGCGCAACGTCGATGCCGTACACAAAAACAAAAAACGCAAAGCTAGTGCGCGAGACGCACAAACCACGTGCCTAGCACATAACATGTGCTCCTCGCGCACAAGTTATGTGTCTAGCGCACGAGCTGTGCGCCTAGCGCACGAGTTGTGTGTTAGACGCACGGTTTTGGTTTATCTTGTCGCGTCGTTTTCGGTTTCCTTTGCCTATAAATAGCCATGCTTTCACACGCTTTTGTACTTTTTCTCTACGACTTCATCCCTTCCTAATACACTTACAACACATAATCAAACACATTCATACATTTAAACACATTCAAACACATTCATGCATTCGAATTTCATATTTCAGGCTTAAAGATGCTCCTCCTACAAACCGTTATACAAGACCCAGGCGACAAAGGTATTTCCTGAGGGTCAATTCCAATTTAATTCCTTTTTTTACTAATAATATTTTTGTCATAAGGTAGATATCAAAGGAATTAACACCATTCTGTATATTCTTCTCTAAACCTTCTCTTTTCATTTCTTTTCTATATATTATTCATATTCATATTCATGATTGTATGTTTTAATGCTTTCATCACCTCACATATTTATTTTTGTTAATCAAAGAACTCAATAAATGTTCCAACACTAAATTCAGATAATTTAGACCATTCAGATAGTAACATGTCACCAAAAATTAGTCTTTTGTATGTTTAACGAACCGACATAGATTAATTTTTATATTGCATTAACATATTATGTGGTTATTTAATTGCATAAATATTGACATGAATCGATATTAAGTAGAGGCCATCAATGGGTGAATTTGATTACCGATATAATTTAATTTGTATCTTCACCCCCGAAATCAATCTTTGGTTCGTTGACCATTCATGGAGTCATGACGGGGAAATCTACATTGGATAAGTCCCTAATTTGTCCCTACGATTTTTCTCAATATCCAATTAGGTTTATGAGTCATTCTTTAAAGACTTGTTGGCGACTTCAAAAACATTTTCAATAAAACCTTTACAATGAGGTAGTCAAATACGTGCTCATCTCGCGTAGGCAATAAAAACATGCCTACAATTGGGCGACCCCACTAGGGATAATGAGCGCATCAACACTTATTTTAAACCCCTCCCCCCGGGCCACTCATTTTCTTCTCTCATTATTTTCTTTTTTTGTTGGGAGAAGGTCGGTTATCCTCCATCTCATCAACACTTATTGTGTTTTGCATTAGCCATTTGCATTTCGTCGCATAAGCTACATCTTGCATTATATAGAAAATTAGCTTGCATTCACAAACAAGTAGAGTCGGCAAAATAAATTGAAAGTAAATAAATTAAACGTTCAATACACACTAATGCAAGAGTACAAGTGTTAAAATACATATGCAGGACAACCAACAACATACAACAAGTACATGTTCACATGTGACATGAACATAAGTGCAAGCCTACCAAGTACGAAGCAGTCGATGGCCCTGATCTCCAGATCCTGCAGGCTCATCCACCTCCTCGATCCGGGCCCCACCCTGACTCGTAGAAGGATCTCCCCAACCAGATTCGCTGCCAAACCTAAACTGCTCCACCTGCATCATCATGGGGTTCATCCATGGGTTGAGCATAGGGATCATGAACCCCATGTTATCCATGTTGAACCCGGTGCTGAAAGGAGTCTCCATGCCGATCCTATGAGAAGTAGACTCACGAGGAGTCTGGGTCGAGACCCTCGGCTGGGGGCGAGGCCCACCCTGCTGATGGTGAGGCTGTAAACAAACATCACAAGCATCATAAATCAAACAACAAAAAGTGCAAATCAATGCCAACATGATAAACTACCTGAGGGTGCGCATCTGATCGCCTACGGGATAAGCTCCTCTTCAGCTTTAGAATCCCATGCTTCAGGGAATCTATCAACCGAAGCATATGAGCGAGAAATAAGCATAATGTTAGTCAAAACAGTCAAAAATAAGTATACAAAAAGTTCCTGACTTGCAAATACTTACCGACTGGACTCCCGCCGGCAGAGCATGAACATAATGCAGCTCTGCCTTCGGAGCAACATCGATGGTCTCCTTTATGAGCCCAGGATCGCCCATGTACCAGATTCTCAAGTCCGGAACAAAAGAAGCTCGAGCTCGAGCTGCCTCCTGACAAAGACAACAATTGTCAGTATTTTGATCATGTCAATATAAATAAAATCAAAGAGCTCAAGACTCAACACTGTTGCGTGTGGCGCACGCAGCTTGCGTGGCACGCAACATGCTTGCGTGTGGTGCAAGTTGTACTTTCTGCTATTCGTTTTAGTTGGTTTATTTGATGGTTTTCGATCTATCTTTACATTATCGTTCATGATCACTTTTAGGTCATCTTTTGCAAACAAAAGTCACCTAATTTAAAGATAATAATCGATCTTTTTGTACATATCACCTAAAGTTGAGTCTATCCAAAAAAGTTCATCTAGATAAGTGATCATGATAGAGTTAGAGTCGTCATGCATGTCTATCTCATCCCATCTTATCCCTTCTATACAGCTGTAGGCGTGTTTTTATCGCCTACGCGGCATGAGCGGGTATTTGACTACCTCATCGTAAAGGTTTTATTGAAATTGTCTTGAACTAAATAAGTCGCCAACAAGTCTTTAAAGGAAGATTCATAAACTTAATTGGATATTAGGAAATCGTAGGGACAACTTAGGGACTTATCCAATGTAGATATACCCATTATGACTCCGTAGTTGGTCATTGAACCAAAAGTTGAGTTCCGGGGTGAGGGTACGAATAAAATCATGAATCAATTTCTCCCATTGATGGCCTGTTATATGTGTATAGACGGATATGTATCTTGTGGGAAACCGGATGAAACTTCCAAGCACGTAGTAATACGCTTTCCTACAAGAATTTTACCGACCCACTAGGATCAACGAGTTCACAGTAAACTCTTGTGAGATATGAAGAAGAAAACTATGGAGTTTGGTTGATGACAAACTACATACACTACAATGTGTTTGAAGGTTGTGTTTTACAATGAACAAGGAGAGAATAATTCTCCTTAAGTAAGTATGAATGTTTTCTAACTCTATTTCATATGTGATATCTTCCTATATATACTAGGAAAGATTTGCAGAAGAAAAGCATGAAACCACGCAACCATTCACACAAAAAGGCATGCACCATTTCACGAATGCGGTGCCTCATCAGTATGAAACTGACAAACTGGAGCTTACGCTCCCCTGTGGAGCGCACGCTCCAAGGAGGAGCGGACGCTCAATGTCCCTGTCAAGGAAGTTGGTTCAAATTCCAACTTCCTGACAATTCTGAACGAGCGCTATACTAATTTGCCTTCTCGTTATTCTTCTTTCTCACTACGTTTCATCATACGCCACAACATCGAAACATAATATTATCACACATATCATCAACAGACACATTTAAATATAAATGTTTCAACAATCCTCCTCCATTTATAGTATAAACGCTTCATGAGTGTTCCAAGCCAAGCCCCGAACTTGGTGAATCGGCCAAACTTCTTACTCACATAGGAAAACCTTAATCAATATGCTCCTACAACATGAGCAACTCATCAAGCAACAGCAACAACAACAGCAACAACAGCAACAATAACAACAACAACTAATAATAATAACAACTAATTGTAATAAAAACTAATAATAATAATAATAATAATAATAATAATAATAATAATAATAATAATAATAATAATAATAACAACTAATAATAACCACGAATTTTAAAAAATTAAAAAAAGAGTCGTGACCCAAACGTCTAGGATGGCGTTTCGCCATGGCTCAAACGTCTAGAAAAGATGTTTGAGCCATGACTCAACTTCCAGAAAAGACGTGTGAGCTATGACTCAAACGCGATCCTGAACATTTGAACCAAGGCTCCAATGCTTTCTCGGACGTTTGAGCCATGATTTAAAACTCCACAGATCGTGTTTGAGCCATGGCTAAGACGTCCGCTGTTGGCGTTTGGGCCATCACTCAAACGCCTATTTTGGGTGTTTGGGAAATCACTCGAACACTTTTTTTGGGCTTTTGGGTTTTTCGGCGAAAAATAAAAAATACTTACGAGTGCCAATTAAGTGATCTCCTTTCATGGCCGACGTGACATCAGCCTTTAATTTAGTTTTCAGGCGCATGTGATGACTTTCTTGTTGGTGGTTTGGTGCTAAATATAGTTGCTGAATTGTGGTGGTTCAAGTGGTGGTGTTGGATTGTTCAAAGGAGAGTAGAAAGGTGTGTGAGAGAGATAGAAGAGATGTGAGATTCTTGTAGATAATTTTCAGAATGTTTTTTCACAAATATAAGAAATTTCTTGTGTGAGAGAGAGAAAAATGTAAAGTAATTATCAATTTTTTTTATTTTGAGAATTTAAAAAATTATTCTAAGTATTTGGCAAAAATATTTCAAATTTTAACAAAGTAAATGAAAAAGAAAAGAGGTAGATTAGCTGTCAAAATATGTGGTTATAAGCCTATTTGACTTTGTTTGACTTTAGTAGTCATAGTTTTGCCATGGTCACTGAAGAATCTTCCAAGTCATACCCAATCCAAACTCTCCACAAAAACAATACAGGAAAATAGAACAAGAACACCTATTTCGCTTGCCTTCTTGTGGCCGCACAAGCTTATCGTTTTGGCATTGTTGAAGCATGGGATTTAAAAAATGGACTTATTATTGCCATTGAACAACATATTCAAGATCTACATATTGAAGGAGATAACTAAGTGGTTATAAGAGTTTTGCAAGGGCACTACGCTTGCCCTTATATCATCCAGACCCTCATTGATGACATTCGACAGTTGTTTCGTCAATTTAGATTCTACACCATTAAGCATATATTTCAGGAAGCTAATTGCGTAGCAGAATTTGTTGCCTCGATTGACGTGGACGTTCCAACTGATTCTTCTTTACAAAAATTTGTTTTTCTTGTTTCGTTAGGATTCTCCCTTGAGAGAAGGGTGTCCTAACTTTTCCTCATGTAAAAAAAAACTGTTTTTTCACCATATACCCCTGATAAATTTTTTTTGCTCCATATACCCTTTTGACTTTTGAAATTCACTATATACCCCCCACTTTTTAAAAAAAAATACATCCACTTACCCTTAATGACTAAAGGACGTTAACTCCGTTAGTCATTAACCCCTAATCCCCCCTCTAACCCTAATTAACTAACCTAAACCTAAACCTAAACCTAACCCTAACCCCTAATCTAATACCCTAACCCTAACCACCCAACCACCACCCCTCCCCCACCCTACCCCTTCCCCCCACCACCCCAGCGCCCCCCTTCCCCCCCCCCGAAGCCCCCCTCCACCCCCACCGACCCCCCTCCCTCCGCCCCACCAGCCCCCCCCCCCCCACCCCGCATCCCCCCCTCCCGCAGCCCCCCCCCCTTCCCCCCCCCCCCCCCCCCGCAATTCAACGACCCTTTCCCCGCCAACGACAAAGAGGATTCGATTTCGGGCGGAAATCCGGCGATGACAAAGAGGATTTAGGCGACGATAAAGAGGATTTAAGCCACAAATAATAGGATCGGGCCACGACGAGAGGATTTAGCGGGGTGGGGGAAGAGGGGTTGCGGGGAGTGGGGAAGGGGGTGCGGTGGGAGGGGTTCATTGGGCTGCGGGGGTAGGGGGAAGAGGGGAGAGGGTCTGCGGGGGTGAGGTGGGGTGGGGGAAGGGGGGAGGAGGGGGGTGGGGGGGAGGGAGGGGGGGGCTTCGGGGGTGGGGAAGGGGGGCTTCTGGGGTGGTGGGGGAAGGGATGGGATTGGGGGAAGGGTGGTGGTTGGGTGGTTAGGGTTACTTAGGGGTTAGGGTTAGGGTTAGAGGGGGTTACGTTTAGATGATTTAATTAGGATTAGTGAGGGGATTAGGGGTTAATGACTAATGGTGTTAGACTTCCGTTAGTCATAAGGGTAGTTTGATGTATTTTTTAAAACGTCGGGGGTATATGCAGCCCCGGCCCAAAGGATATGGAGGCCCTGTGCTGAAAGTTAAATATGAGGCCCCTATATAAAAAATTTCAAATTCAAAGATACGTACAACGGTCTCAAAAATATTTATAATATAATTAGATTTTGATTGTTTCTTACAAAATAAGTAGTAATACAATCTTTTATTTAAAAAGTGCTATCCTTCTAACACTTTTGGAAGCGAAATCTTCATAATCAACCTTTTCCAAAATATCATTCTCAATTGCTATCAAGGCTAATCCGTTAAGTCGTTCTTGTGACATTGTGGAACGCATATATGTCTTTAACAACTTCAATTTAGAATAACTTCTTTCTGCAGAAGCAACTGTCACAGGAATAGTTAAAAGGATTCTATATGCAATAATCGAATTAGGGAAGAAATCTAGACTTTTTAGATACTTCAAAATATCCGTAGGTCCCATTTTTTCCACAGGCATGAATTCCACAAGCAATTTTAACTCCACATATAACTCATTACCATCAATGTCAGATTGTTTATTATTATTTGAAAGTGCAGCTTCAAAATTAGCACAAAACAACTTCAGACATGCATCATCTAGTGATTGTAATTTGTGAGAATTAAACAAGAAACCAAAGATATTTTCATATTCTTGCAACTGCTCAAATCTCTTAGTAAGAGAAACAATGGCTTGATCAACAATGTATAAGAAATAATTAACTCTAAATGATTCTTCAGGAGATTGGGTAGCAACAGATGACGTGTTTGGATTCTCGTCAAAAAATACTTTTCGTCTAATTTCACGTCTTTGGGGAAAAACAGGATCTACATTCATCTCAGTGGCAATCTTTTTAGCACTATCAAGGGCATCATTAAAACCATTTTCTCTATATCGCTCAAAAAAAGAAGTCAACCCCTCTACTTTTTCAATAGCAACATCAATTAGCATATCCTTTGATTGTAGATGCTTACTAACCAAATTAACAGCACATAACATTAAGACTATGACAACCACATGAAGTATAAAAAGCTCTAGGATTTACATCTAAAAGTCTTTTTTGCACTCCTTGATGCTTTCCTTTCATATTTGATCCATTATCATAGCCTTGCCCTCGCACGTTATCTATATCAAGACCTAGATCCTTTAACTCTTTTTGCAAAACATAAAAAAGCCCCTGACCACTTGTATCATTCACATTCAAAAATCCTAAAAATGACTCCTCAACACTAATAGGCTTTGAATAGACGTCGACATATCTTAAAATAATAGACATTTGTTCTTGGTGACTAACATCAGGTGTGCAATCAAGAATGACAGAAAAATACTTTGCTTGTTTTATTTTCTTAATAATATCACATTTAATTGCGGAACCAAGCAAAAGTATCAACTCATTTTGTATTTTATGGCCAAGATAATGAATATGAATTTCATCATTAGTAATACGCCGAACATGCTCTTGAATGATCGGATCAAACTCAGACAACATTTCAATCAAACCCAAAAAATTTCCATTACTACTTTGATATAATCGCTCATTAGAACCACGAAATGCTAAATTATGTTTTGCAAGAAATTTTACAATTGAAATAATTCTTAGTAAGACTTTTTTCCAATGCTCTTTTTCTTTTTGTATTTGGTTTTGAGCCACTTTGTCAATAGTTTCATCATTCTTGAATCTAAGACGCAATTCATGCCAACTTGCCATATTTTTAAAATGTTCCATACTTGTCTCGTGCTCTTTAAGCCTTGTACTAATATGTGACCAATCACTATACCCTTCATTGACTAATTGACCTCTTCCTACCCATTTTTTAAATATTTTACAACAAAAACAAAAAACTCTATCAAGTTCTTTCGAGTAAACAAGCCACTCTCTATCACACTTCTCTCCATTTGGTAAGACTCTAGTATATAAAGTAGCACAAAATCGCTTAGAAAATTTATCTTTGGGACCTTTCTCAATAGATGAGTCTCTTTTAGGGCCCTTTGTTGCTAACAAATCTATCATTTTAGGATCAAGACCATCCCATGTCCGTGGATCAAATATATTAACCATGTATGTTTGCCCATCATTGTCATATTCAACATTCATATCATTACTTTCATCCAAATTATTAACTTGAGGACCATTACTATCATCAATAGGATCATTATTTTCATTAACATCATTATTTTCATTTATACCATTACTATCATCAATAGGATCATTATTTTCATTTATACCATTGTTATCATGAATAGGATCATCATTTTCATTAACATCATTACCAACACCAATAGGATCATCATTTTTATTAACATTATTACCAACACCACTAGGATCATCATTCTCATTAACATTACCAACACCACTAGGATCATCATTTTCATTAACATTATTACCAACACCATTAGGATCATCATTCTCATTAACATTATTACCAACATCATTCGGATTAGAGACTTGGGGTTCTTTTACAATGTACTTATCAAGAGCTCCTCTTAGGGATAAATTTAACTCTTCAATTCTCATTTTCTTTTTACGTTTTTCATGGCCCGAATCAAATTTTCTAAACCGAGGTGGCATAATAGAAATAAAATTTAACACAATCACTAAGCAACACAATAAATATTAATTGCAAAGAAAGAAACCACCTCAATTTTTCTATGCAAGTGTTTTCAATCTTCAAAATCAGTCCTCCAACACCAAAAGGTCCAAAATCTGCATTAATCAAATAAAATCGGTAAATTAAAACTAAACAATAAAAATCAGTAAATTAAACTAACCAATACCAATTCGCCAATTTAATTGAGATAAAAATCGGTAAATTAAAACTAAACAATAAAAATCATGAAAATAAAAAATAAAAATTAAACTAAGAAAGTTTAATTACCTGAATTTTTGAATTTCAGATGTGAATTGAGAGGAGATGCAAGTTGTAAATTTATAGCCATTGATTTTTTCCCGTTGAAGAAGAAGATCCGGGTGATGCGAATTCTGATTTCCCGTAGCTTCATAGATGATAGATCCGGGTGATTCTAATTTCGGGTAACAAGAGAGAAAGTAGAGGAGAAGAAGCAGAAGAACTAAAACCCAGCGGTTATCAATGGAGTTTGTGACTTTGTCAGTCTAAGAACAGAGAAAATCGAGGAGGGAAAGCAGGAAAGAGAGAGAATGAGGAGAGAGAAGTTGTTGTACTTGCTGAATTGTAATGACTATGCGTGCTCATGCCTCTTTGCTCACTGCTCTTTTTAATTTTCAGCGCTGGGCCTTTGAATATTGGGCTTCTACTTTAATTTTTTTTTTAACTTGAGGAGTTGAGGCCCCATTAAAATGGAGGCCCTGTGCTGAGTCCCATTTTGGACTTGCTCAGGGCCGGGCCTGGGTATATGGTGAATTTGGAAACTCGCAAGGTTATATGGTGCAAAAAAAAATTTTGTCATGGGTATATGGTGAAAAAATCGTAGCAAGCTATTCAAAGAATCTTTATTCTAGCAAGCTATTATAAAATTTCACTGTACTTTTTCATCCACTAAACTAGTGAGTGTCCCGGGCGATTATCTGGGTTGTCACTTTTCAAAAATTTTGTCTAATGAGAAAAATATCGACGTCATGATGTGATAGGTAATTGCAATAGCTTAAAAGTATTAGAAGGAAAGCGCTAGCTTAACTTTCTACAAGTAATTGGGGTAAGATAAAATATTTACAATAGTCTTTTGTTATTACCATGAAAGTGCTAGAGATTTAGCTACTTGTGTAAGTCTTTCAATGAGATATAATTATAAGACCTTATTATATTTTATTTTGAAATACTAAACAATGATGTTACATAAGATTATTGATGATTAAGTTCTCACTTTTCATCTCAAAAGTCACGTGTTCGATACCTTGTAACCACACAACATTAATTTTTTAATTTAGGAATGACATGGAAATAGAGCACTTGCATTAGAGCTTTAGAGAAGAGTACCACATGGTATATAGACTTTATTAGGCACGCTTTTTAATATATTAGTATAGATATTAAGATAGATAGTGCAAATCCTCCTAGATCTAATACAATTAGTATAAGAGCATACAAATACCAATATGTATTTTTTTTACAGAGCTATAATAAAAGACCTATATGTATTTTCAGCGTCACAAGAACTAGAAGTTTTAGGCAACACTTGTGAACTGGAATCTCATTCTAGCTCCTTATTAGATTTTGCAATTGCGTAGCCAATACATTATATATTTCTCCTTGTATGCCCTGGTTCATACATTGTGCCTAAATCTATAATTTACATTTTTGTTGGAGGTAGGTATTATCCAAAAAATTAATTAATCTCAAGGATTGATGGATAAGATTTTTACCAAAATTATTTTAAAAGTTTCCTTTAAAGCTCACATTTCTTGACTACCCAGTACAACTAATATAATTTTTTTTATAAAAAAGTAAGACTAGTTAATCTTATAAATTCTAATGCTTCTATTTGATATAAAAAGCAAAAAAGAAAGAAATTTTATAAAATCTTAATATCCCACAATCTTTACAGGATTTAACAGTAGAAAAACATCTATAACCTTGTTGAGTGGCCTATCACTTGCTAATTTCCTTATCGCACTTAAGAATATTGTGTTCTCTTCATCTTATATTGTTTGCCACTTTCGAATTTGCGCATTTGGCACAAAGCACTACAAGGCACATATTCAAACGAGGCACCCCCAATTGGCATGGAAGAAATAGATCAAATGAGAAGTTGGCAGTACAAAGATTCCCAACTGACCAAAATCTCAACTATAGTTGTAGGCGTATTTTTATTCGCCTACGTGGGATGAGCGCGTATTTGACTACCTCATTGTAAAGGTTTTATTGAAAACATTTTGAAGTCGACAACAAGTTTTTAAAGGAAGACTTATAAACTTAATTGGATATTGGGAACCGTGGGGACAACTTAGGGACTTATGCAATGTAGGTTTCCCCGTCATGACTCCATTAATGGTCAATGAACCATAGATTGAGTTTGGGGGTGAGGGTACGAATAAGATCAGGAATCAAATTCGTCCATTAATGGCCTCTACTTAATATCGATTCATATCTATATGTATACAAATAAACAACCACATAATATGTTAATGCAATATAATAATTAATCTATGTCGGTTCATTAAACAAACAAAAGACTAATTTTTGGTGACATGTTATTATGTAATCAAATTACAGGAAACCTAACAGATTGTCCAAATTATCTGAATTTAATGTTAGAGCAGTTCTTTAGGTCTTTGATTAACAATAATAATTATGTAAGGTGATGAAAGCATTAAAATATACGATCATGCATATGGATAACAAAGAAAATAAATAAAAAGAGAAGATTTGAGATTAGAATGTACAAAATAGCGTTAATTCCTCCAAGATCTACATTGTGACAAGTAAATTGTTAGTAAAAAAGGAATTAAATTGGAATTAAACCTCAGGAATTATACCTTTGTCGCTTGGGTCTTGTATTACGGTATGCAGGAGGAGCAATCTTGAAGCTTGAAATAGAAAATTCGAAGGTATGAATGTGTTTAAATGTAATTAAATATGAGTTTGAGTGTTTGAATATGAGTTTGAGTATAAGAGAGTATGTGTAGAAGTTGTAGGAAAGCATTGTGGAAAGTCGTTCGAAGAAACGAGGTATTTATAGGCAAAGGAAACCGAAAATGAATCGAAAAGATAAAATAAAATTGTGCGTCACACGCACGTGCTTTCTGGCCGGTTTTTTGATTGAATTAAAATCCTTTTTTATCCTTTGTTAAAATTTATCCTTTGAAATCCGAAATCAACTATCTTTAAGAATAAAAATCTAATTTTCGAAATATCCTTTAGAATTAATTATTGGGAATAAGTAATATGAAAATATAAAAAATGCAATTAATTATCAAAAATAATTAATTGGACCTTTAAAATTAGGCTTGGATTTAATAAATAGACTTTATATTTTCAAAAGGCTTTTGGGCTTAGCTTGTTCGATTGCTCTTCCTTTGGATTGGACCAATTAGGACAACGGTATGTTTCATCATTGGGTACTCAATGGGGAGACACGATTTTGTGTCTACAATAGTATTTTAGATATTGCTTAAGCAGGGAGTTAACATTAAAGACAACCTTAAATTTGACAATGGACTATCCCAACATGAGCCTCAATTTTCATCAGAATTTAGAGTGTTCCAATGAAATCAGGTTAGTATATATGTCAAGGAGTAATATGAAGCAGTTTAATTGCTTGCCTTTGTTCATTAATCTTGCAGCTTTATACACCAAAGTTTGATATGAATACAAACTCTATCTTAGGAAATAATCCTAACTAATCAAGTAAATATACCTAAAGGATAATATCAACAAATATATATCCTAACATTCCCCTCAAGTTGGAGTATGTGGATCCAAAATGCCCAACATGCAAAGTAATGTATCAAACCGAGTCTTCCCAAGTGTCTTGGTGAAACTATCGACCAACTGTGCAGTACTAGGAATATAGAAAGGAGAAATAAGACCATTAATGCTATCATAAAGTACTAAATGATAGTCAACATCAATGTATTTTGTGCGTTCATGGAAAACAGGATTGTTGGCAATATGTAAGGCTAACTGATTATCACAAAAGAGTAGAATAGCTTTGGGATGGTGAACACCAAGCTCAACAAAAGACCTTTAAACCACTTCAACTCAGAAGTAATGACAGCCATGGATATGTGTTCAGCTCCGATAGAAGAACGAGACATAGTAGGTTGCTTTTTCGTTTTCCATAGGAGAATGTTTGAGGAATACCAGTCAACCGGTGAGAGAACGACGAGTGAGAGAACAGATTGGCAAATCTGAGTCACGCCAACCTTGTAAAGTAAAATCACCGTCAGCGTGAAGAAGGATGACCTGGGGTACCCTTCAGATAACTCATGATGACACGCAGGGCAGCCTCTAAGTGCTCCTCACGAGGGGCCTACATGAACTGAGAAACAATGTGAACAACATATGCCAAGTCAGGACGAGTAACCGCAAGAAAAATCAAACGACCAACGAGTTGTCTATACGTCTCAGGTTCCGTTAACAAAGCACCACTAGCAAGACCAAGTTTGTGATTATGTTCAATAGGAAAATCAGCAGGCTCGGCACCCAATAGGCCATCCTCAGCAACAATATCCAAGGTGTACTTTCGCTGATATAGAAACAAACATGTAGAATTCTGAGCAACGTCAATGCCAATAAAGTAACGTAAAGGATCAAGGTCCTTTATGTGGAAGCAATCACTCAAATAGGCTTTCAGAGCCTATAAAGCAACGAAATCATTCCCGGCAACAATGGGATCATCAACATACACCAACACATTAATTTGAATATTACCTTTAGTATAGGTAAAAAGTGAGTGATCAGAATAGGATTGAAGAAAACCATAGATTCACAAAGCTGTAACAATCTTAGCAAACCAACACATGGGGGCCTATTTCAGGCCATACAATGATTTGTGCAATCGACAAATAAGGTTAGGATCGAAGGCACCAAAAACTAGGGGGAAGCTTCATATAGACCTCTTCCTCAAGATCACCATCTAAGAAGGCGTTCATCACATCTATCTGATGAAGCTCTTAATTTTTTGAAGCAGCAATAGTAAGAAAAGCCCGAACATTAATTGTAGACACATAATCGTGTCTCCCCTTTTTAGTACCCAATGATGAAACATACCGTTGTCTTAATTGGTTTCGTCCAAATAAGAGCAATCCGAAAAGCTAAGCCCATAATCGTTTTAAAAACAAAAAGTATATTATTAATTAAAATGGTTCCAAACCCAGATTTAAGATCGCAATTAATTATTCATAATAATTAATTGTAGGGTTTTTCGACGTTATATTTGTAGACACCAAATTTTAAACCCCTATTACGAGTAATAACTTAAATTTTTTGAAAAAGAAACAAACAAGGAAAACCATCTTGCATCGTGAAGCGTGCATCCCATCAAAAGCACGGTTCGCTTCAGAATGCAAGTTTGTTTCGGCACATGATTTTCAGTTTTTGCCTTGATCATACAATTTTGTTTGTTAAGCCGTGAATTCTTGTCTATGTGATTAAGATTCCGGAAGTTGTAATCGATAATTACATTAACGGATTTTAACGAAATGTTTTGTCGTAAAGTCACGCTTGTTTTTATTAATTTGACGAGTTTGTGTTAGATGTTTTAAGTTAATCATTCGAAAAAATGAAAAATAAGTCGCGTCTAGTTGCCGGAAATTTAATCGTCTTTCAAAACTTGTATAATTCAGTTTGCTTGGTGCTCAAGTACTTTAAAATGATCAATTACATCCATTTATCCATTGGTTAAGGAATAAGAATAAGAATAAGAATAAGCATCAAAATCTTTTGTTCTAAGATGATTATAAAGGCTAGAGATTCGTTCTTTTCGGCAGATTCTGGAGCTGCGCCTAGCGCAGCACCCATGCGTAGCACGCATGGGTTGTGCGTCCTGCAAAATGGTGTTGCGTCACGCACAACATGCCCAGTCAACACCCAGGCACGTTTTTCGATTATTTTTCATGTTTAGGAGATATCTAAACTACGTAGGAAGAGAATAATGGACTGAAAAAACTTGATTGCTTCCTTAATGTAAAAGCAAAATGAAATCAAAAAGAGAATAAGAATATTTGGAATTCCCTTGAAAATATGATGATGTAAGTAAGTAAAAATCAGATTTTTTTTTTTTGTTGAAAAATTTGATTTTCTAACTCTAATTCATTACTTCACTTCCCCTATAAATACCCTCCTTCACTCACACTTCATACACACTTGAATTCCACACTACTTCCTGTATACACCAAATTTTGAACCCCTGTTGTGCATAAAATTTTAAAATAAAGATTTTGAAAAGAAATACAAATAACAAAAACCGTCATGCATCGTGGAGCGCATGCCCCGTCAAAGGCACGTTTTGTCTCGGAGCGCGAGTTTCATCCCGTCGTATGGTTTTCCATTTTTGCGTATTAGTCATGCAATTTCGGCTTAGAAATATAATTTTCCATAAGTTGTAGTCAATAACTACAACCACCAGTTTAATAAAATAATTTGTAGTATAATCATGCTCGTCTTTACTAATTTGACGAGTTTTCGTTAATTGTTTTAAGTTAGTTTTTCGAAAAATAGAAAAAACGAGTTGCAATTAGGCGTCGGAATTTTAATCGTCTCCCAAAACCGGTAGTAATCAGTTTTCTTGATGGTCAAGTCATTGTTCATTGGATAAAGAATAAGAATATGTTCTTTAACCACCAATCACATTCTTTTATCCATTAGTTAAGTAATAAGAATCATGAAAAAGAATAAGAATAAGAATCAAATCCAAAGTGTAAGAGCCAAGAATCCAATTTTTTTTCGGAAGATTCGAACTCTGCGCCAGGCACATGATCATGCACCCAACGCACAACAGATTCCTGCGCCCAGGCGCACACAAGCGCACGAAGCTGTGTTTAGCGCAGGACTTTGCATTAGGCGCAGTTGGTCCAGTCAGCACTTCTTTCACGTTTTTCGATGCATTTCTACGTATTAGGATGTATTTAGGAAATAATATTTTCTGAAAATCTGATTTTGCCTCATTGATGAAAAAATCTAAAGAGAATAAGAATATTTGTATTTCCAAAGAGATTTGATGATGTCATTAGGGTGATGTCATTAGGGTGATGTCATTAAGGTAATTTAGGATGGGAAAAAATCAGATTTTTTGGGTGAAAAATCTGATTTTCTACCTTCTTCAAACCCTAATTCACCACCTCATTTCCCTATAAATACCCCCCCATTTTTTTACTTCAAGACACAAAGCTTCAAACAAAAAAACACAACAATTTCACACAACTTCACTTAATTCTACTACTCTCCTCCTCCTTAATTTCTCCATCTAAGCAAATTTATAATTAGTAAGTAAAGAAGTTCATCAAAAGAAAAACAAAAAAGGGGGTTTAAGTTAGTAATTAAGTGGATTTAGAAACTCACTTAGAAATTAAGAAAATCACCAAAAAAAGGTAGAAAACTTTGCAAAAGGAAGTGCATCATTGAGCTAGTAAGGTAAAGTTGAAGTTCTTATTTTTTTTTCTTGATTATCTTCTTAATCACATACTAACTTTCTCTTTGTTTCTTCTTATCATTTTTTTTTAATTTTTGGAGTGATTTGGGTATGTGGAAGTCCTAATAGGTTCCCAACCTTAAATCATCCCACCTAGAATAGTCAACTCTAATGGGGAGACTCTTAGGAAATAATATGTTTATGTGATTTTTCTTAATCAAGTTGTTGTTCATCATTAAAATTTATAAACATGTTTTCATAAAAAAGTTCAAGTAGAGTTGTGCATAAACATCTCCATAAAAAGAAAATGTGATGCTGTAATTGTCGTCAGTTTTTAATTGTGTAGTTCATTTTATTTTTCGTCTGTATTAACTAAATATTTTATAGGATGTAATATTTGTCCTATGGAGTTCAAGATATTTCCAGCAACTGGGATTTGGAATTTCTAAAAAAAGAATTTTTTACAGTTAATTAAAAATCATACAACATTGTTGTGCAAAACTGATTTTGTCCAGTACCACATAAGCTTGTCTTGTCAATAAAGTTTAAAATAAAATCATTTAGACAACTAAAAATATCAAATTTAAAGTAGACATCAGTAGCTTTCCAAAAGCATAAAAATCATATTCATATGAATTTTATACAATTGTATATCATTTTTACAAAAACGTTCATGTAAACCACTAAATTCCAGAATATTAATTTTCTCTTCAGTTAAGAAAATAAATAAAAAAGGATATTAAAAATGTCCTATTCAAGTGAAAATTTTCAGTCTAGTCCTTCAAACTGTCTAGAATATTCATACCAAAATTCACTTTAAAATAAGTTCAGAAAGTTGGATTTCAAAGAACAAATTTGATAAAGGTCTTGTTTTGACCAGTTTTGGCATGAAATTCACCATAATTCGAGTTGCCACTAAAATATTGTTAAATTTTGACACAACATAAGGAACTCACTGACTTATCCATAGGTGTTTCACATGCTTAATTTTACTTTTTCTACAGAAAGTTATGATTTTCACAAGTCAGTACAAGGACAAAAGTGCAATCTGGAAAATAAAATAAAGTGATTAACTCAAGTTTCATAAAAAATATTTTCTTTTCATACGAAAATGTTAATTAAAATTCATGAAATTTTAAGTTTCTCTTAAAATGATTCACTTTTATCATGCAAATAAAAGTCAATAAAAATTGTCATAAAAAATCAAATCAAAGAGGTTAATTAATCTCTAATTTTTCACAAGTTTACAAATAAACATGAATTCCAAAGCCCATTTTGTACATTTTTGTTGTAATAATAGTTTCTTTGTAAATAGTTATTACATCACTCATTAATGAAAATATGAAGATGTTTATGCATAATTTTCATAAATAATTCCACAACTCTTTTTAAATAAAATGAGCAACCAATGTTACAAATGTTGCATGTTGGGCCCAATATATCATAGTATATGAATCAAATGACCCAATTTCAATTAAGAGGAAAAATTGCAAATCTAATTAAGTTAAATTGTATGATGATCCATCTTACATTTTAAAATTTATTCTCCATCTTCAAATGGATCAATTATATAATTTGACATAATTAGAAAGGTAATTATGATCTCCTAATTGATTTTAGGCTGTCACACGTGTCTCACTTTAAATGGCCAAATTCCAATTAGCCAAACACGATTTCCAAATTTGATCTCATATTGATAATTTTTCTCAAAATGACTTAATAATCTTCAATTAAGATTATTTCTAAAAATCCTTCAATTAGGAAGCAAACCTCTTTCCTCAGACCTCTTGAAAATTATAAATGTGATCACTAACTAAGGTGGTTATTTCAATCCTTGATGAATCACTAATTAGGGCGATTAGCTCAACTTTTCATTTAATCACTAATGAGGGTGATTGTCTCCAATCATTGATTAATCACTAATTAGGGTGATTATCTTAAAACCATTTTCAATCACTAATCAAGGTGATTATCTTTCCTTTTAAGTTTAATCACTAATTGAGGTGATTATCCTAACCTTCATTTTAATCGCTAATTAAGGTGATTAATTTAACCCTTCTCATTTAATCACTAATTAGAGTGATTATCTTAAACCTTAATAATCGTTAATTAGGGCGATTATTTTTCCTATTTAATCACTAATTAGGGTGATTAGCTTAAACCTTGAATAATCACTAATCAGGGTGATTACTTCTTTCCTTCCTTATTAATCACTAATTAAGGTGGTTACCTTAATCCTTCATATTTAATCACTAATTAAAGTGGTTATCTTAACCTCATTTCAATCACTAATTGGAGTGATTACCTCATTTTCCAATAGATTTGTTTAATTCTAAAGGTGAGTTATTCATAATCTATTTTCTTTTCTTCCCCAATGAAATTGGCCATTTAGGGTGAGACATAAGATCGAACTATGATGGTTTTGATCCATGAGTGGATTCCAATCCCGTAATGATTGGTACGTAGTGCAACTTCAGTGCTCAAACCTACCATGTACAAATGATATATTGGCCCTCTTATAAATGATTAATGTGTATATGTGCAAATTATGTGATTTTATTTCTTTTGAATAGTCATGATTACTTTAAAATGAAAAATAATGCATTTAATAAGAGCCCGTTATATAGAACGGAAGAGGAGACGAGTTCCAGACGTTCGCACCTCTTAAACCTAAACCCTGAACCCTATCCAAAGTTTTCTAAAACTCATAGTCCAATGAGAGACTTTTGTGGGATTCAGACCGTTAATTTAGACAGTCAAAAATCGATAAAAAAATCTCATACAAGAGAGAAGAAAGCATTAGAAAAGAGAAAAATTTCTTAGTTGAGCAAGAAGAGTAATTAGTAAGTAGGAGTAAAGAAGTTCATCAAAAACAAAAATAAGAGAGTACTAGTTAGTAACTAAGTTCACTTAGAAAATCACTTAGAAATTAAGAAAATCAAAAAAATAAAAACATTTGCAAAGGAATTGCATCATTGAGCTAGCAAGGTAAAATTTTGTTCTTTGTTAATTTTTTATTATCTTCTTTAGTCATCTGCTAACTCTTTCTCTTTGTTTTCTCTTTCCATTTTTTAGTTTTTGGAGTGATTTGGGTATGTGGAAGTCTCATTGTGTTCCAAACTTTGAAATCACCCCACCTAGATAGTCAACTCTAATTGGGAAGACTCTTAGTAAATATGTTATTAATGTGTTTTTTAATCAAGTTGTTATTAATCACCCAAAAAAATCCATTTTCATAAAATTGTAATTTGGAATTATGCTTAAACATCTCCATAATAACAAAAGTGATGTTATAATTATGTAGTCAATTTCAGTTTCATACTTAATCTCACTTTTTGTATGTACTATGTAAATATTTCATAAGATGTAATATTTTTTCCTGTGAAGGACAAGTTATTTGTGGCAACTGGGCTTTGGAATTTCTAAAAAATAATTTTTCTACAGTTAATTAAAATTCATACAAAATTGTTGGTAAAAACTAATTTTTTCCAGTACCATGTTAGCTTGCTCTTTTCATAAAGTTCAAACTAACACATTGGGCCAAAATTAAAACAAGAAACAATAAAGTATACAACAATAGCTTTCCAACAACATAAAAATCATGATCATACAAATTTTTTATAATTTTATGTCATTTTTACAAAAACGTTCATGAAAATCACTAAATTCTAGAACACTAATTTTTTATTCAGTTAAGGAAGTAAATGGAAAAGGGTCTTAAGATGTTCAATTGTCATGAAAATTTTCATTCTAGTCTTTCAATGTGTCTAGAATGCACATACCAAATTTCAAATCGAAATCAGTTTATTAAGTTTGGTTTCAAATAACATGTTGGATAAAGGTCTTATTTTGACCGGGTTTTGGAATAAAAATCACAATAATTTTACTTATTGCTGAAAGCATGTAAAATTTTTAAACATTATAAAGGACTCATAGACCTATCTATAGGTATATCACATGTTCAATTTCATGATTTTTTCAGAAAGTTATAGAATTTTCAAGTCACTGGCAGGTTAAAAGGTAATTTGTAAACTTCAAATAAAATGTTAACTCAATTTCATAAAAAAAAAAAATTCATACGAAAAAGATATCCACAAATCATTAAGTTTTAAGTTTATCTTAAAATGACTCATTTTTATTACATAAATAAAATTTAATAAAAATCATCATAAAAAAATTAGTTAAAGAGGTTAATTAATCTCTAATTTTCATAAGTTTATAAATAAATTTTAATTCCAAAGCCCATCCAAGAACATGAAGATCAAGGATCATCATGGTGAAGATCAAGAATGAATATTTGTATAGATAATATATCTTGTATGTATTATTGTAATAATAGTTTTTTGTAAATAGTTATTACATCACTCAATTAATGGAAAAAATGTGGAGATGTTTATGCATGATTTTTATAAATAATTCCACAAATTATTCTTTTCGATTAAAATGAGCAACCAATATTATAAATATTACATGTTGGACCTAATATGTCATACTATATGAATTAAATGACCCAATCTCAATTAAGAGGAAAAATTGCAAATCTAGCTAAGTTAAATTGTATGATGATTCATCTTGCATTTTAAAATTTTCATTGTTCTCTATAATATTCAAATGGATCAATTATATAATTTGACATAATTAGATAAGTAATCATGATCTCCTAATTGATTTTAGGTCATTTCACGTGTCTTATTTTAAACGGCCAAATTCCGATAAGCCAAACACATAATATCGAAACTCCATTTCAAATTGATCATTCTATTCAAAATGAATTAATAATAATCGTGAAATAGATTATTTATTATCAATCGAAAAGCTTTCCATTACGAAGCAAATATCTCTTTCTAAGACCTCTTGAAAAATCCTAAATTTAATCACTAATTGAAGGGATTATTTAAATCCTAAGTTTAATCACTAATTAAAGGGATTATTTCAATCCTAAATTTAATAACTAATTAGAGTAATTATTTTAATTCTAATTTAGCATTACTAATTAATTAAGGTGATTAACATTGTAATACCCCATATTTTTGAGTATTTATTGAAATAATTAAATATTTATTTTCTTAAATAAATAATTTAAGCAAAGGGTATTTTAGTATTTTCAATCGTTTTAAATATTTTGGCGGGAGATGGCGCCAACATTGGGTTTGTCAAACTTTTGAGATTTAAATCCAAGTCAAAATTTTATAAGTTTTTTTAAAAAAAACATTTAAACAAAATGATTATTTGACAAAAAAAATAAAAAAAAATAAAATTTAAGGTCATGTTGGTCGGTCATCCTTAGTATGGGATGTAAGTTTTGTTTTTTTTAAACTCCCTAATTAATGTGTAGGTTACAAATCTTGGTTTAATCTCCTAATTTATGGTGAATGTTACAAACTATTTAATTTTGGAAATTAAGTACTACCTATTCTACTCCTATAGATACCCCATACCTTAAGCCATCTTTTCCACACAAAAACTTTGAAGAATCCATACTCTTTTACTTCAAGGTTCTTCTTTCTCTTCTTAATCTATTTTGGTTTTATATTTCTTATTCAAGTTCCAATTTTCTTTGATTTAAGAAAAAGATTTTCATGTTTCTTACTTAAAAATATTATGCTCGTGATAGGTCATTCATGTTTAAATTCATGATTAAGTTTAATCACTAATTAGAGTGATTATCTTAACCCTAATTTCTTATCACTAATTACCCCAACCTTAATTCATTTAATCACTAATAAGAGTGATTATCTTAACCCTTGTTTAATCACTCATTAGGGTGATTACCTTAACCGTCTTATTCAATCACTAATTAAAGTGATTATATGAATCCCGTTTCCTATCACTAATTGGAGTGATTACCTCATTTTAAATAGATTTGTTTAATTCTATAGGTGAATTATTCATAACTTATTTTTTCTTCTTTTCTTTTCATCCCCAATGGAATTGGCTATTTAGGATGAGACATAATATCGAACTACGATGATTTTGATCCATGAGTGGATTCTAATCCTACAATGATTGGTACATAGAGCAACTTCAGTGCTCAAACCTACCATGTACAAATGATATATATATATTATTGGCTTTCTTAAATAAAAACTGATTGATGTGTATATGTGCAAAATTCAGTGGCGGAGCCAGGATTCTCAAAGTGGGGGACGGAGTACGGAAATCGGGCATTCGGATAAAAAATTTAGAAAAAAAACACTGCAACACAAATTGTCTAATACTTAACGTTTTACATTCGAAATTCCAAAATGCTTATAGTCTTACAATCCAAAGAGAAATGAAAAAAATACATAAAGTAAAAATGAAAACTACAAATGCATCCTTCGGGTTGTTTTCCCTTAGCCTTGGATTTGTTTGAATTAGGTTAATATGAATCACTTGACATTTCCTAATTAAATTGACAAACATGAATCAATTACATTATCAAACCAAACTCCAATTCAAATATATTATTAGCCCAATTCCAATTCCTAATTGATATTTACAATTACAAAATCAACTCATATTTACAATTTACAAATTACAAATTACAAACCAAATAAACATAAAACATAAATCAACAAATCACGAACAACAACAAATCAATTCAAGTATTCAACCATAACACAACCAAACAATGATAACAATAACAATTCACAAGTCAATCTACACTACAATTAACAAATATTACCTCAATAAAATGAAATCATGCCATGAGTTAGGCAAATATTCTTCTAATCTCCTTGCCAAAGTGGGGGGGGGACACCTGTCCCCATGTCCCTCCTGCTGCCTCCGCCCCTGGAGTGCAAATTATGTGTTTTTCTTTCTTTTGAATAGCCATGATTACTTTAAAATGGAAAATAACGCATTTAGTTTTAAGAGCCCATTCTTTAGAACGGAATAGGAGACGAGTTACAGACGTTAGCACCTCTGAATCTAAACTCCGAACCCTATCTCATCATCGTTTTAAATGACATTTCTTTAGATTGATTTTAAAATGATTTGTTAAATAAATTTGTCCCTATTCAGATATTAATAGGGTAGCGACTTTAAGTTTTCTAAAAATCATAGTCCAATGAGAGACTTTTGTGGGATTTCAGACCGTTTATTAAGATAATAAAAAAATCTGATACCACAATTCCCTTGTGTTACCTTAATTTCTACGTTGTGCCCCAACATTTCTAAAATTCCACACAATGCTCCTTAAACTTAACTTTTTTAATGCGCAATTCCCCTGCATAAATTCAGACTTCATTAATTAATATCATCTAACTTTTGTAATCTAGTGACATTAATTTAACTTACACATAGTTTAATTCTTACAGGGAGTATTTATATGTTAGATTTGTTCTATTAAATAACAAAAATCAAATGAAACTAATGATGCATAGTTAGCAATGGGGGCATTACGCATTAAAAAGCTAAGTTCAGGGGTACTATGTGGAATTTTTAAAAGGTTAGGGTACAACGTAGATTTCGATGAAACACGAGGGTATAAGGTAGAAAAACTCTTTATTGTATTTTCAAACCCATTTCAAAAAAGCCCAATTAGTTATTCTTGGTAATCAATTGCAATTTAGAAAATATTTCTAAATAAAAAGATATTATAAAAATCAGATGTTTATCTTTAAGATAATTGATTTCCGAATTCAAATGATAATATTTAATAAAGGATAAAAATAATCTTTTGATTTCGGATTAAATATAACAAAACCGCTCAGATTGGCGTTAGGTCTGGTGCAGCCTGTTGCGCATGCGCAAAATCAAGGCAGTCAACCTGTTGACCATTCATGGAGTCATGATAGGGAAATCTACATTGGATAAGTCTCTAAGTTGTCCTAAGATTTCCTAATATCCAAATAGGTTTATGAATCTTCCTTTAATGACTTGTTGACGACTTCTCTATTTCAAAAGACTTTCAAAACTAAAACCTTTACAGTAAGGTAGTCTGATACGTGTTCATCCCGCGTAGGCAATAAAAAAAAACCTACACAGAGGCTCCGATTTTCAGCAAAAATCGAAGCCCTTAACCATGTATATTGGCTCCGATTAAAAATTGGAGCCAATAAGTTTTGTTATTGCCTGCTACGCAAAGTGCTGCTGTAAAAAACTGGAGCCAATAAGCCACTTTTGACAGAGCCAATGGCGTTAGTTCCACTAGTGAGTTCCAGGCTTTGGCCTCAACTCTATTCTCTTAACAGGCTTCTTACAATGCTCTTGAGTGAGACCCATACCTTGCATAAGTTGTGGGAGGCAGGCTTTCATTCATACACAATCCCCATCTTCACTTATTGATCATATCCATTGATAAAACCTCGGGAAATTGTTGTTCAACTTTAACCTCAATCATAATCCTTGTAAACTGAAGTTTTCCTCTCTTCATTGTAGCCTAATCAAGCTTAATAGGTTTGCCTAATTGACTAGCAATCTTGAAAATGCACTGCTCACCCTAGTACTTGAAATCAAGTTCCAGTTGAATCCATATAGGCAAGGTCCTAATATCCTCCTTTGTAATATCTACCTGAGCATCCCATGCCTTCAATATCATTGGCTTACTATCGAAGAATATAGGATTACCAGATTGAATATGATCTATCTTCTCCATGGATCGGAATCTCACAACATAAATCCCTCTTTTCACCATAGCAACTTTGTCTACACCATAGTTCCTCCAAATCATTCTCATAAAACCTTCCATAACATGTGCAGGTGGATTTGCAGCGATAACATAGCAATACAATGCAGAATTCCAGTAATTAATTTCATGTTGTATATCTTCAAAGCCACTTTTAACAGTATTCATAGTTGAAATCAAAATTAACATTTCTAGATGCTACTAACATCTCAAAGTCAGGAGAAAATAAGATAACAATGATAGTTGGAATTGGGAGTTCACTTCTCTAAATGGTTGGATTCAATCAATCTTTCAGTGGAAAGAAGATCCCAGAGCAGAGTCGTTGAATAGTTTGTAATCAAGGTATTGATCTAGTACAAGTCATGAAGCGAAGAACGTGGAAAAAAGATCTCCTCATGATCTCCTCATGAATTAATTGCGTCTCATTATCAATTTCCAATACCGAAACACCAATGGATGAGAATCTGATATGGGACCTTTTAATTTCTCATGACAAGGATTAGCTTGCGATGACGACCACCATACAAAGTACGTGGAGAGAAATTCTAGAGAGAGAAAGTTAACCCGTCTATCATCACCTTTAGGATCATCACTATAAATTGATGAAAACATTATTACTTGGTTCAATTCTATATGGTACCCATCAGCTTTTGACAATTCAAATTGGTACCACCTCAACCTTTCCGATTTCAAACTAGTATTTTGGCCCGGGCGATTCCCCAAGGCAGTTACAATTATCAAATATATTATTATCCATAAATTATAATTGATTTTATTAGCTTTTCGTGATTTTCTATTTAGTACGAAATTGGATAATGGACGTTATGGTATGATAAGTTGTTTTAGAAAAAACTTCTAAGGAATTGGGGATAAAAATAACGATTTAAATGGAAGTGGGGTAAAAGTTAGGATGGGCAAGGGTCGGGTATGGGTCCGGTCCAACTGGACCCTATAATTTTTTGCGGACCCAGACCCGGACATGGACCCTAAGGATCTGGAAAAATTGAACCCAGACCCAGACCCTTAGGGTCTGTAGGGTCTAGGGTCCGGGACTAGGGTCCAGAACTATTTTTCTATTTTTGCCAAATTCACTTTGCAAAATCGAAACTTTTTAGTTACTGCATCGAATTGAATTCCGTCATATCAATATTGGCTTTTTGTTGAAGTTCTTTTGGTAAAGGTATCACCATATTCACCAACACTAAAATGAGAATTGAGAATGTTTACAATTTCACTAATGAATTTCAAACAATATTTCATCTGTGGTTGGAAAAACCACTTATCAACAATATTTAATTTGAATTTTGCTTTGATGACATGAATAAGCAAGCTCGATGATGAACATCAATTGGTAAATTTCTTTGCAAACATGGCTTCATTTGTAGTTATAGACATACTGAGTTATCAAAATACAATTCAATTTGAAGGTCCACAAACCCTAACTTTGGAGGAGAGAGAAGATGAAATGGATGAAAGAAGTAATACTTGACAAACCTCTTCCCATCATCACCTGCCACAAACATCACGCTCATCTCATCATCTCTCTCCGTGAAACTCAAATGGACCTGACCCATCGGGCTTCTCAAACGAGACCTCCTCGGACTGGGCCAAGAGATGCTTGGTTCACGACAATGGGTTTCCGTCGTGGTTCATCTTAATTGGTAGGTTCCACCTCGGATTGAATCCATCGGAAGATACAAAACTGGTAGGAGGAGTGAAGTTGATTAAAGGGAAGAACAAGGACTTGGATCTGGATTCCCATGTGGTGAGTGGAATTGAGGAAGAAATATTCTCTCACTAAGTCAGCTGGGTGAATTAGGAAATAGGTTTTCAAAATGAAATAGGTTTTAATTTAGGAAATCAATTCTGTTTTAAAAATAAAAAGGTGAAACTTATCTATTAAATATTTTTAGGGTCCAAGGGTCGGGCCTGGGTCCATAATTTCAAGACTCGGACTCTAAAAAATTCAATTGGACCCGGACCCTTAGGGTCTGAAAAAGTTGGACCCAGACCCTTAAATTAGGGTCGGGTCCAGTAGGGTCCAGGTAAGGTCCTGGACCCATGCCCATCCCTAGGTAAGAGAATGTTATTACATTAATAAAAGTGTTAGAGATCAGAAAACTTACCTATATCTTTATAGTTACATATAATTATAAGACTTTATTATATTTTATTTTGAAACATTATGCATTGAATTGTAGTAGATTGGTGGTTAAACTCTCACATTTTATATTAAAGGTCATGTGTTTCCTAGTAGCTACACATTGTTAATAATTTTTTTAAAAATGAGATCATAAATATGTGTATTAGAAGATTGAGAAGAGTGTCACGTGGCATATACATTGGAGAGTGTCATGTGGCACCGTTCCTTTGATAGGAATGCCTTTTAATATATTTGTATAGATAGATGGTACTACTCATTTATTAACATTTCTCTATGGTAGCACTCCAAACAATAATATTCGTTTTCCCACCACAATACACCAAAATCTTTATCACTATCTATTGCCATCAATAAGACTAACTAAGCAAAAAAAATGAAAGAGAATGGCTATATGATCGAGCACATCATGAGATCGTAAGCCCTTGATTCGTAATCTTTAAACCACCATTACCCTTGTTTTTAACTATTATAATAATGATTAATGGGTCAAACAACTATGACGAAGAGACGTAATGACAATAATGGTGGTGGGGACTCTAAGAGAGTGAACAAAAATTGATTATGATGGTGAAATGTAATATTATTGTTTGAAATGATACCAATAAATAGAAATTTCAATAATTGAGAGGCACTATGTAAAATTCAAAAACTCATAATGATACCAAATACAAATGTAGAGAAACTGATGGTACCATATATTAAGTTACCTAAAACTATTAAAATTCTATGACCCTTCTCATTTTGTCCATAATTTTTAAATTATTGTGTTTCCATTCTTTAGGTAAATCATCACAAACAATGAAAAGATAGAAGTGTAAAAGAAAAGTAAATGGTGATAAATAGAAGCACTAGTAAAACAAAATTGAAAAGAATCACATACAAACTAGGAAAAAAAAAGAAGAAAAAAGAAACACAAAGGAAAAAAAAAAGAGGAATAAGGTTTGTGAAAAAGACAACAAACACAAGAGTGTACTAAACTTAATGCAAAAAAGGGTAAAAAGAAAAAAAGTAGGGAAAAAAAGGCACCCCTCAAAATTCCACAAATTCTTCATTTTGTTCTTCCCTCAAATTATAAAAGAAAAAAAAACAACTTAATTATATTTTCCCTAATTTCTCCAAACTCATTTTAATCCGAAAATTCCCATTTCTATCCTCTGGAAGAAAAATAGGACAGAGACAGAGAAGAGAGAGAAAGAGGAGAGAGAAAGAGAGGAAGGGTGGAGGAGAGAGAAAGAGATAGAAAAAGAAAGAGAAAGAGAAAGAGAAAGAGAGAAATCGAAATCTGATGTTCGAATGTTGGGAATCAAAAGCTGACATTTTCATAGAAATCTTCTAATTCTTTTTGCTGTAATTTCGAATTTTTCTTTTGATCTTCTGAAAAATCGATCAAAAAATAATAATAATCGAACTCTTTCTGAATGAAGGAGTGATTCGGAAAATTATTGCCCGCTGATTTTGACCTAGGAGAGAGAAAGAGGAGGAGAGAGAAAAAGAGGAGAGAGAAAAAGAGATGAACGGCGGCGATGGAAGCGGCGGAGGTGGTGGCGGAGAAGTTTCCGGCGCGGGCCCACCGCCATCGCCGTTGGAGTGGAAATTCTCTCAGGTGTTCGGTGAAAGGGCAGCAGGTGAAGAAGTTCAAGAAGGTGAGATCCAATTTGAGTTTTTTTTTTTTTTTGGTTTAATTGATTGATTTTTGTGTATTTGGTATGAGATTAGGGTTTGAGATTTTTGATGATATTCCGATCTGATGTTGAGATTTTTGATTTGATTTGATTGGGGTTGGGTTTATGGTTGCATTACTGTTATGTAAATTGTTGATTTAGGGGAGATTTAGTGAGTGGTCAAATTTTATGTAGTGAAGTTGATTGAGGAAGTGTTAGTTTTGATATTGTTGTATCATGCAGTGGATCAGGGTTGTTTTAGGAATTGATTGTTTGCAAGTTGGGGGTAGTGTGTTATTGATGTTTCTAAGTGCTATATCTAGGGATTAAGTGGATGAGTTGCTGTGTTATGGGCGTTCATCGTCGTATTTTGTGTCTGGCAGCTTGGAGCAAAAGGAAAGAGCTTTTTGTTTTGGTGGGTTTTTGCTGGGTAATTGCATTATAAAGGACCGGACCAACTATTGAATTGTAAGAGTGCAATACTTATAAGTTGAGGTAGGTGATATTTTTCCAATCAAGAGTGAAGACCAAAACCTCCCCATCCGGAGAAATAAGGGATTAGGCTTGATATTCCTCCCTCATCTTAATACTTCTGTGGGTGGATCATCGTGTGAGGTATTGGATATATAGATTGTTTAGTTCTGTGTTTAGTTGATGTGCTCACTACTTTTTTCCACATTTTGAAATTTTGGTGGCATTTTCTCCTACTATCTAGTGTTATAATCTGTACTTGCTAAGGAATCTCTTGGAATGCTTAAGCTCAAGAAGTTAGAAATGGTAAATAGAATAATTTGGCACTCTCCGTTGCGGTTACTTAATGTGTATTTGGTTAACAATCATATAGGAAAGCGGAGGGGCGTAAGGGGAACAAAAAGAGAGGAGAGGGAAATAGGGGGCTTGCATTTGCCCTCCAAGGCTCCAAATCTTTATAACATGGAATAAATTTTATATCAGTAGGGGAATTTTGATGGATCCTTTCCATCCTCTTCTCTTCCCCTCCCGAACTCCAGATGAAAGGATTAGAGATCCCTCACTTCCCCTCCAGTGTTATCCAAACTACATCATCCAAACACCATGTTAGATTATTCGTGGTTTAGTTTTAAGTCAGTTTTTAAATTAATTGTGGCCAATAATCAGGAACTCTTTGCGGATAACTGTCTAGTTTAGAAAAATAGTTGCTTTATAGCATCTAACTTCCAGTAGTCGTTACAAGCAAATACTTTTGGCCGTGACTTCTGCATGGTAATTCTGAGTTATGTAGAGCATGCTAAACAGGTTGATGTGCATGATTAAAGGTTCATAGTTAAGAATGTGATGCCATATTAGAGCAGATTATAAGGTTGTAGATCTGTTGTTACATGAGAAAGATATCAGATTTTATAATCACCATCTTTAGCTTCTTCCACAACTTATAACTTTTTGGTTCAGAAATTAGATCTCTTGTTAGCTTATGATAGGTTAGATCATTTGTGTGCAGCGGATAGCAAGAAATACTAATCTGATGAGCATCATTATGGCACATGGACGGAAATGCTTATCTGATACTAAAGTTAAATTAAAATGTAATTGTGCTTTCCCTGCTTAGGATGCTCCCTTTTTTTATTAATGGGTGCTACTTACCTTTGTTCCAACTAAACTGGCTGTATATGCTACAATGGTTTAGCATGAACTATTATTGGGAGTTGCAACTCAAAATTACAAGTCTTTAAATTATGTGCTATAGTGATGTGCTATCTTGTTAGTTAGATCTATCACCTTTTATCACCATAAAGTATTTCTCCTTTAGTTACATTTCTCTTCTTGATGTTACCCCTTTGCAAAATTAAATCAGTATGTGAATTCTTCATGCTTGTGTAGCTATGTGCTCAAGACTTTTGTATTTCTTTGCAGTTGATATCATTTCAGCTATTGAGTTTGATAAAACTGGAGACCATCTAGCTACTGGTGATCGTGGGGGCAGGGTGGTCTTATTTGAAAGGACAGACACAAAAGATGTAAGTCCTTTACCTACTACCTTTTCATATTCTAAACATATACATCCTCATCCTCATGTGTTTTATGTGTCAATCTGCAGCATGGTGTTAGTAGAAGGGATCTGGAGAGGATGGATATTCCAATTAGTAGGCATCCCGAGTTCCGTTATAAAACTGAGTTTCAGAGTCACGAGCCTGAGGTAACTCTGAACTACCATATGCATGGTTGTCTAGATATTGAACTCAGTATCATGGTGACTTTTTTCTCAGTTGATGATGAGTTTGTTTTTCTTTTTGATCAGTTCGACTACCTAAAGAGTTTGGAAATAGAGGAGAAAATCAACAAAATCAGATGGTGCCAAACTGCTAACAGTGCACTGTTTCTTTTGTCTACCAATGATAAGACCATTAAGTTTTGGAAGGTAGGCTATTCTGGTGTTACCTTTTAGTGCTACTTCAGTTGTCTCGCATACTTCTCTCATTGAGTACACTGTTATAATCTGTTCAATGTCATTCTTTTTGTTTGCTTAGTTGAATTTTTTCTTAATTTTATTTTTTTGGAAGAGGGGGGGGTGTGAGGATGATGTCCTTCTACAGACTTTTATCTAGAGTAACTCTGCTGGATTTGGGTTTCTCTTTTTCTGTGAGGATAGTAGCGCATAAATCTTTGAAGGATTTAGGAAATGGCATTAGGCATTAGGCATCAGTGGAAAGCATATTTGAATGTGAATTTGAGAGTGGATTTTTGTCGAAACTTCCTGTTAATGCTTATTTCTATGTGTCTTGCTCATATATTCTGAAAGAAGTAGAAGAATGATGGAGGAGTTGTCCTGTTTTCTGATTTAAATCAAACACCTGCTGCTTCTAATCTGATATTCTTGCAGCCATCAGGCTTTTGGTGAAGTAACTACACTGCTAAATCACAAGTGAAGTAATTGGTGCTTATTTTTTTCTGTGCCTTTGTTCAAGATCTTTGTTTGCTTAGTAAAGTTCACTTATTTCCATGTATAATAAGGAAATCATACATCATAGGGATCTCCTCCTAATTTGTGTCAGCAATCATACACATTTGTTACATTTTCTGTAGTTGATTGCTTTGCTTCTTAATTGTAATTTTGGCAGGTCCAAGAAAAGAAGGTCAAGAAGATAACTGACATGAATATGGACCCTTCCAAAGCTGCGGGGAATGGTTCTGTTGCTAGTTCAAGTGTTCCAAGCAGCTCCCAATCATATCTTGTGAACGGAGGATATCCAGATAAAATGCCCAGTTCATTGAATAATGACCTCTCATTCCCTCCAGGAGGGATCTCATCTCTGCGTTTACCTGTGGTAGTTGTAACCCATCTAGTTTTTCTCATTATTTTCAGTTATTTTGCCATAACTACACATGAATGAAGTTTTAACAGTTCCTTCTTGTTACCCATCTCTCTTTCTCGTTTTTTTCACGCTGACATTAGGTTCTAATTGACTTGTTATGTGTACGACAATATGCAGAATGTATATTAATCTGTGGGTTTGAATGTAGGTTTGAATGTGGCCCATTGAATTAACTTTCATTTCCCTTCAGAAAAAGGAGAGTTAAACTTTCACTTCTGATGAAAGAGTTGGGTTTTGGACTTTTATTGGTTCAGAGAGTTCTTTCTAATTACTAACCTAGAGATCTCTTGTACTTTTCTGAAAAGAATCGTGTGTGTGCACTGTTTTTGCATTATTGAAGTCAATACTTGTTTAGTGTTTGATTTTGGTATTGGTACATACATGACAAGTCTTCTTTCACAGCTTTGTTTATTAGCACGAAAAAAGGCTAAAAAAAGTATGCCCCACAAAATGAATTTGCTGTGCGATGCCTTGTATCTGTTTGATCATAAGTTTATTGATTTTCACCCCTTTTTATTTTACCAGTTGGATTGAAGTTTTGGATGCTAATGCTAAGTGCTTGGATGTGCAGGTCACCAGCCATGAGACAAGCCTTGTTGCTAGATGTCGACGAGTATATGCTCATGCTCATGACTATCACATTAATTCTATTTCAAATAACAGGTATATAATCCTCAGATAAGCAGGATGTAGTTTCACTAATGCTGATTTGGTATCATTTCACATTACTACTGATTTTTCATTGGTATATTATGCAAGATTATTATCTGCAATGTCATAAAATAAAAAAAAGATCGTTATCTGCAAGATTTTTATTTGCATCTTCCTTTGTTTGACTTGTTGAGTATGTACCTGTAACCTATGTATTTGTCTGTGTGCCTGTGTATTGTCCATGACTATATGCATATACATACAAATGTTTGTGTGTGCACGGCTGCACTTGTGCTCGCGTGTGTGTATGTTTACACAATAGCTTCCATACTTCCTTAGTTTTGCAAATTATTTGACCAATATTCACTTATGGCTGGTTTTGATTGTTGGGGTAATTTAATGTTATGGACTTGTGTCCTAAACTTCCTAAGAACATACTGGAAAATCATGATATCTGCAACATCTATTGCTCAGTGTGTTTTGCCGCAGTAGGATCTGGTATGGTTTTATGGTCAATGAAGATGGTGCCTTTTTTATATATAGTTATTGTTCTTTGCTAATTCAAATGGCAAAAAAGTAGCAACTGATTTTTGTTACTAGATAGAGTGAGTGATTGATTGCAGGCTTTATGATAATGGAAACTTTTACTGCACTGAAATTTTATGTCTGCTGAGTACCCCCCCTTCTTAGTTCCTACCATAGTTGCTTTCTGCATCAACTTGGGACATCATGCTGAAAGCAGGGAGAGGAACTGTTTCCATCTAGGATTAGGCCTCTGTTACCTGTTTGCTGATAATGTTTCTGCCATTTATTGTCGAATGTCGGTAGATCACTTGGTTACATTTGCCTATGGGAGATTATGGAATCAGAGTTTATGACCATTTGTAACTATGTTGTGGTTTCCTTGACATTTAATTTTATCTGTTACAGTGATGGAGAGACTTTTATATCAGCAGATGATTTGCGGATAAATCTTTGGAACTTGGAGATCAGTAACCAGAGTTTCAATATTGTTGATGTAAAACCCCAGAATATGGAGGATCTGACTGGTATATTCTATTTTTCTGCTGTTCCTTTCACCATTAATTTCACTGTATTGAGGAGTATGAGATTGGTTGAATACTTAGCTGTCTTTTGGTTGTGGACCAGTTTAGTCTTTCTATTTTATTCTGCAAGTATTACCTTGGTTTATCTTTGTTTTGTTTTTTTTAATTTTCCTTGCAGAAGGTTGGGAGTTCTTTTTCCTTTTCTAATAATATACTGGCAGGGGATCTTTTTTTTTTTTTTTTTTTTTGGGGGGGGATCGTGGGGCTTAGCTGAAAGCATTTGAATTGAAATTATTTAACTGCTTAAGTCAGCAAATAAAGTCATTATGAACAAATGCACATATTTAATGGGGCAACTTCATTTGCTCTTTCTGGATGTCCAGCGACGCTGAAACCATATAGAGTAGAAATCATCTTCAGCTATCTGAAAGTAGCCTGTTCTTGTGCTTGCCTTTTGTCGCGACATATGAGCGAGTTCGGGTCATTATTGATATTGCATTCAACTTGTGTTTTTGTTTGATAAAAGTACAGTTCTCTACAATCATTTTGGAAATTGAGAAATGAGAATGTGTAACTTGTTTAGAAATTCTAAAATTCCTGGTAGCCTGCTTCTGTGTTTGTGATCAGAAGGCAACGAGTTCATTAGGATGTTTGGAGGTTGTTTTCTGAGATTGGACTCTATAATTTGTTATAATTGTATGCAGTAAAGGTTTTCCTGAAGAATTTGGCAATTTTTTGATGATTATTTCCCTTTTAGCTTCTGCCCTAGTTCCCCGGCAAGTTGGTTTTTTGGTTCTTCCCTTTTTTACGACGTTAGCTTTTCTTACATAACACAAGGCTTAGTCATCTTACACAGTTATGTTTGTTTTCTGCAGAGGTTATCACATCAGCTGAGTTTCACCCTTCCCATTGTAATACATTGGCTTATAGTAGTTCAAAGGGATCAATCCGTCTCATAGATTTGCGACAATCAGCATTATGTGATAGTCATGCAAAATTGTGAGTGGTTTAATTTTGATGCTTTTTCTATATGGGAGATTACACTTAATCTCGGAACACATACACACATTTGTGCACTGGGTAAGGGGTTTTAAATGAGTAGCGGAAGTGCATCGAATTAAATTTGAGTTGTGGGTAGTATCTTCTTTCTCATCAACTTAAAAGATGATATTCTATGCATGCAGGTTTGAGGAGCAGGAAGCACCCGGTTCAAGATCCTTTTTTACAGAGATAATTGCCTCCATTTCAGATATTAAATTTGCAAAAGATGGAAGATATATACTTAGTCGTGACTACATGACTCTTAAGGTTTGAATAATTTTTCCTCCTGTTAATATTATTAGCTTAAAGTTCCTCCCTTTAAAGTATGATTGAAAAGCTGCTGATATCCGGTTGTTTGGGGTACTAACGAGCCGAATTGAGATGGAGCTTGTGTTATTCAGCTCGATTCATTATACTTGCACTAGAACTTGTGTCGAGTTTCGAGCTTTTTCGAGTTTGAAAATTATGTCATAACAATTTCATAATTAAGTTTTGCTACTTCTTCTAAGCATTCTCACTAGTATTGTACACAATTTTACCATTAGTACTGAGTTAAATTTTTTTTTTTTAAATGCTGTAGGTAAATTTTTTTATGACCTTGTATTCAAGCTTCTCGACTGAACTTAGCTGTGCATGGCTCATGAAATTTTGAGTCGAATTCTAATAGTTTACGAGCTAGTTAGGCTCATTAACCCCTAGTTGTTAAATCATCGTAATTAATTGTTAATGATGAAGGGCTGTTTTTCGTGCTTAATCTTTCTTTTGGCCCAGTAGGTGTACGACTTTTCTCTGCCTGTCATTATTTTCCTCCCAATCATTAATACAGAAAGGAGAGGTAGTTCACAATGTTTAATCAAAGTTTGTTGAGAAGGAATCGTAACAATTGGTTATACTTCAAGTATCTGATTGAAACTTGGATCTCTTGATGTTTGGGAGAGAGAGACAGAGCGCACATTTGTTTTCAAAATTGCTTGAGGCGTACTAGAGCAGTATTTTCTTGGGGCTACAAGTAAGTTAAGAGGCAAAGGCATGCGTCACGAACATCTGCCACAGCTAAAACAATGATCATTCAAATAAAAAATAATTCTATGCACTTCAACATGTAACAGAAACAAGTTCAACAACACAATTTTTTCCATTACATAATGAATCCTTAGACCATAGCATTTCAAAAGGAACAGCAGGATTCTTGACCTATTTTTCTTTAGATTAATAGTTTAAGACAGTGAACAATATTATAAGAGCTTAGAGGTGCACTTCAAGCGCCTATGGGCGACTCAGCTGTGCCACACTAAGATCGCCTCATGTGAAGCCCTCAAAAAGTCATGATTCAGTGTACTACTCGGATTGGCACCTCCAGTGCTCCTTTCCACACACTAGCACATGATGCTCTTATGATAGATGCTCTGATAATTTTCAATAGAATTGTGGGTTTAGCAAGGCTGTTGATAGTTAGAATAAAATAAGGTTTTTTAATGTAAGGATCCATGAAGCTGCAAATCTGACTGGAAAGAGACCAGCTAGATGTCCAAGCTCCACCTCCACCTCCACTCTCCTCTATTGTAGTGGATATGAGAATATTTTTACAGATCAAGGGATCATTTTAAGAAAAAGAAGTGCTCCATGATGGTTTTTATCGTGTACAGCTGCAGTTAGTGGATTTTAGATCTTGATAGGCGATGACCAAGAATAGTGCAACGTAGGCATAAAGTGTCTGTATGGTGAAGTCCACAGTCAAATCCCTGGGTTGCACCTCCATTCTGAGTTCTATTTGAATATGGGGCAGAACGGGGGAGGGGGGGGGGGGGAGAGGGGATACCCTCCTGAAAAAAGAAAAGAATGAAAGGAACCCCTAAAAAAAGGTCTGTATCCAAATATTTTTCTTGTAAACTGGTTCATTCTGATGAACCTGCTTTGTGGTCCTAAATAAAGAAAGGGGTAAAGAAGCTTTTGGAGCTTTATCATAGGCGGCGATTGATTTGTTTGGAGATGATGGTGTGACATATATATGGTGTTCTGAGATAAACAGAGTTGCCTGTGCCAACTTGCTAGTACTGGCAGGCTGGCAGCACACCCAAAACTGCTTAAGGATACATCTTTCTAATATGATTATGCTAGGGTTGGGACTTCTTACTGCAACCCTTGAAGGTACATCACTCACTTTTTTGTGAAGATGACAGTGATCCTTCTGTGTTTTGGTCCTTGTCCCTGTCTTTCACCAATGAACAGTCTTTGTAACAGTTTTTTCTGTCATATAATAGGATAGAAGACGTATATGTGTCAATTATCGAATCCGAATGAGTAAATACAGTATAATGGACGAAGTCCCTCCACTTAAAAGCTTTTATTGTGTGATTTGAGGTTACTTGTCTCATGAGGATGTCTGTACAGAGTACTTGTAAGACAAGTAAAGTTTAAATCTATAATCATGGTTTATAGACTCTGGCATGCTGCCCAACATTGTTCCCTTAACATTTTACAGACTGAGCAAGGATTTGGTACAGGCGGATTTGAGGGCTAGACCTGGCTACTTTTAGGGAGTTTTATCTGTTGTTCTAGATTGAAGTGAAATTCTGTCACTTCATATCTGGGTGTTTGAGTTTGAGGTTGGACGTGGGTACTTTCCATGGATATTTGAAATGGAGACTAAAAGTAAATTTGCAACATAAGACTGGATCATGAATGTTAATTTCTACCTCTAGTGGTAATATGCTATCTATTGCTTTACACTTCTAGATTGGAATGTATTGGTGACTGTATTGGGAACTATTTTTTTTTTCAACTGCAAATCGCTATTATTTCTATCTCATGTAGTGGATTGTAATGAGCCATTTAGTGGAATGCTGTGATGGCTCAGAGGACTTCTAGCACCTACCTTTATGCCAGATATAATTTGCTTTTGACTTACTACATTTTCATCTTGGTATATCAGTTATGGGACATCAATATGGATTCAGGTCCTGTTGCAACATATCAGGTTCATGAATATTTGAGACCAAAGGTGATTTAAAATTCTTATCCATTGGTATGCTATATCTTCCAAGCTTTATATATTTACTAATACATGATTTAACGTCGCAGCTGTGTGATTTATACGAAAATGATTCTATCTTTGATAAATTTGAGTGTTGTCTGAGTGGCGACGGACTGCGAGTAGCAACTGGTTCTTACAGGTATGAGTGTATAATTTGACGCGGTTTTCTGTAGTATCAGTGTTTTAGATTTTCTCCCTTGATGGAAGCAAAAATTTTGTGTTGCAGCAATCTTTTTCGTGTGTTTGGTTGTGCTCCGGGAAGTACAGAGGCCACAACTTTGGAGGCTAGCAAAAACCCCATGAGGTACTTCTGATGAAGCAGGGAAACAATCAGTATGTCTTTTATGAACTGAAAATGTAATTATAACATGATTCTGGCAATTGCAGGAGACAAGTACAAACCCCGTCAAGACCCTCCAGATCTTTAAGCAGCATAACACGTGTTGTTAGACGAGGTTACCTCTAATTTCTTCTCCTGTGATGCAAATTTGGATTGTGTCATAAACCCATAACTTTATCACTTGATATATTGGAATATTTATGGCAGGATCGGAGAGTCCAGGTGTTGATTCAAATGGAAATTCTTTCGACTTCACCACAAAGTTGCTTCACCTAGCTTGGCACCCATCAGAAAACTCAATTGCTTGTGCCGCAGCAAACAGTTTGTACATGTACTATGCATAAAGATGGCTCAGGAGGAGGATATATTGTTGCTTGGTTAACTTTTTTGGGGTTGATATCTGACAAAGGGCAGAAGGTCGTTTTCCCCTCACAGCACCAACAGTAAATTAAATGTGGCCCGATCGCCTTGTTTTGACTCCAAAAGTGCCTCTTAACCTGCAGCTGCTGTAACAGAATTCGCCCAGGAAGCAAACTTGTCTTCATTTTTTGAGGTCGCAGCTCTGATTATTTATAACCGCCACCCACAAATTCCTTTTTTGTTTATTATTTTTTAGCCTTGGCTGCTGCTAAAAGAAAAGGTAGGTGCAGCTCTGTTCTTCACTATGTGTTGGGATGAAGCTTTGGGGAAATTTGTGTTTGTAGCTCTCCTACAACCAAAAAACTAAATGGATGTTTAATATTGCCACTAGAAGTCTAAGATCAATGTAGCTTTTTCTTTTCTTTTTTACCCCTTTTTTGACCTCAAAATGTTGGTGAGAAAGGAGCTGTTTTAAACATTTAGTGAATTGATTTATTTATTTCTTTTAAGTATGATTAGTACAATCTTTTCTTTCTATTTTTTTTCCTTCTATTTTTTTTTTCGATCTATTTTTTTTTCTTGGGGTAACTATGATAATACCTTTTTCTTAGAGCATACTTTTGTTCTGACACTGTTGTAATATTCAGATAGTAATTATTTCCCCAAGGATCAATTGTGCTTTTATTTTCCATTTCTGTAATTCTGTTCACGTTGCAATGCAGCATTACTGTGTATATGAATCAAATTCAAGCCGAGCAGGCTGTTGCCATTGATGTGTAATGCATTAGCTCTTTCTTGTTAGTGCAGTGTTAATTATTTATCCTCTAATAACAGCATTTTGGACCCCTGGACGACTTTGGAACCTAATGTGATCTAATTTGAATAACGTTGTGCCCATTTCTACACCAAAATTTCAGATTTTAAAAAAATAATTTTGTTTCTAGTTTCTGCATGATGGAACTATTTGGTTTTTAGGCTTATTAACGTGTTTGGATCAATTCTAGTGTCTCCACTCTCCATTATGGTATGTAAGTTTGCTAATGATGTGTGGTGTGGTGAAATTGTGTTTGAACTATCTTTAGATGGCTGAAGTAGTGTCTTGGAAAAGCTAATCTTGATGTTAATCCACTAAGTTGACTACTAACCCACTGCAGTATAATTTAAGTATTCAGTTGGGATTTGGGTTTTAAACCAAATTGATTTTCACAGTCGTTAAACACTCTCTAACCCCTTTGCAACTCCTCCAAGTGTGGGACGACAAATTGAGGCTCTTTTAGTTCCGACCATCATTGGTGCTTGTCATTTGCCGCCTTAAGCTTGAATCTAATGACCAGTCTATCACTAAAAAGTTCATATTACTTTTAAAACAATTTTAAGTGGAGAGAGCACGAAAAATCCAATTTATTTTGGAGATGTACAAATTTTCTACACAGAGTGACATTTTTTATAAATAAAATGTTACTGATAAGTCGTATGAGTTAGATGAACAGCATATGATAGCTTAGTGGTGTTGGCATCACCTCCGATCCCAGAGATCCTGGGATCGAGTCTCACCCCTTGCAAGGAGGGATCCCCAATTTCCCCCCTTCCTTGCAAGGGATTTCATATTACCTTAAAAAAAAAATCGTATGAGTTAGATATTAACCAAATTTGTACATCTCAGTGATTAATTGGTATTTTCTCTATTAAAAGGGTGATAATGAGCCTAGCATGTTTGTGAACAGTTCGGAATCGGCTCACTCAAAACTTTGCTCATAGCGGCTCAGCTCGGATTCGGATTAGGCTCGAGATCCTAACGAGCCGAGCTGAGTTGTGCTAGGCAAAGTTCGGCTCGAAAAGCTCGATTATTATTTTATATTAAAAAAAAATTAATGTTAATTTTTTTATATATCTTTAAAAATTATAACAAATATTACATTTTATTATATTAACTAAGGTAATAACTCCAAAGTTATAGAAAAAAAAAGTAATTAAAAGAATCCCACAATTGAAAAAAAACAACGAGTTAATCACACATTGAAAAAGAAAAAACAAAAACAAAAAGAAACAATGAGTTGGCTATGTTCTTTTGGACATAATTAATGAAAATTTAGTTCACACAAATTCAATTCAGTTCAGGTTAGTTCAGTTCAGTTTAGTTCAGTTAGTTTCCTCTCACAGTTTTCATTCACTTCATTTCAGTTCAATTCCGATAAATTAAGTTCAATTCAGTTCAGTTCAATTCAGACAAATTAAGTTCAGTTCAAATCAATTCCGTCCAAAAGAAAACAGCTTAACGCATACATTGAAAAATGTGTAAAACCATGGAAACCACCACAATAAATGTGTAAAAACCATGGAAACCACCAGTGACCACTATGAGCGGCATTAAACTGAGATGTCGAAAAGGTGAAACTGATTCAATCTCTCTCATCCAAATTATCGGTCGTTTCCAGGTAATTCTTTTTAGTATTTATTTCGTAAATTTGTAATTGTTAATTGCGATTGTGATATCTTAAACCTAACTAGAGAATTCGGAATGATGAGTGAATTAGGGATGTAAAAGTTACCTTAATTTATGTGAAACAGATGTAAATTTCGCTTATCCATTAATTTCATTATCAAAATTACAATTGCAAATTAATTTTAGATTTTGAGAGAGATGCATGATATTCAATTTACCTATATCCTTTTTGTGTTAGCTCTTTTGTTCTGCAAACTTGTGACTTTGATGCATTTCTATGTTATTAGATATACATTATGATCAATGTTACTCAGACACGGACAGATACGGGTGTCCAAGTGTCCGACTCGGCTATTTTGTAGATAAAGATAAAGATCAAGTTACGATCCTTGAGGTAAATGAAGGTGTCGAAGTAACATAGATTATGATAAAAATCTATTAGACCTTTTGGTATAGCGGTGTGGAGAAACTCATAATTTATAATTGTTGTAAGTTATAACACATCAAACACTCACATTTCTTACACCCTTTTCAAAACCTCCTATTTTCCGCCAATTTTGTTCCCAAAATCCCCATTTGTTATAATTTATAACAGTTATGAATATGTTATAGCATTGTGGTGTGCGCTTGTATAGTATATACAGGTTCAAATCCTACATAGGCTGTCATGTAATAGAAATAGCAACTAGGATTGTTTGAATAAGATTGTTTGGAATTATCATTTTCAGTTTTCGCTAAATTTATTGATGTAGTTGTACTATACTTGACAAATATTAGTCTTGAGACAAGACTTCCTTAATGTTTGTCTACTGCTTTTTCCAGAACAAAAAGATTACTCAACGAAATTCAGAAATCGGGCAAATATTATTACTTGTAGAAAGAAAGAAAGAAAGAGAAGGATACAAAAAGGCAATTTGTTAACTCACTCCTTCTTTTGCTCACTTTATAACTTTTGGATTTTCATCATCAAATTACCTTCTCCCAATTCCGTAAGAACTCAAATCTTCCAAAAATATGACATGCCTAATGGAGGTTTTTTTTAGTAGTAATTATAACGTAAGCTTTAAACATTGGAAACTTAGATCGTCCACATATTTTAGGGAGAAAATTCAGAGCTGGAAAAATTGATAGTCTTGGGTAATGGATACTATACTGCTCTTGCTTTATTGATCAACTTTGAACAGGGTTTCAATTTTTCTCTCTTTTTTTTCCATTGGTAAGAATAAAATATCTTAGATTATGTGGTCCTTAGATACGCCATTGTTATGTGTTGATTGTAATTTGGTTTGTTGTTTATGGCTGTGGTTGTGCATTTGTGGTAATCTCATTGTGGTTCATTTGGTAATTGGATTGTATACGTTAAACTATGAAATGTAATTAGGGATTTGGTTGTAGTAGAATTGTAGAAAAGATTTAATTTTGAAATGCTCTCTTTTATTTCTCTAATAATCTTTTGTTGAAATATCAAATAGAAACCTAAATATCTGATTAGTGATTTACTTTCTAATGGAAACTGGTTCCTTATTTGCTAATATAGGGGTATAAAATCATAAAATGGAACAAAAAAGCTATGTTGCTGATTTTGTATAGCCTGTTATTCACTATGTTGCACCGATACGGGTACGGGGACGGATACGGGTACGGGGACGGAAAACGGCAAAATCAAAATTGCAAAAAACGGGTACGGAATGGATTCGGCAAAAATAAAATAAAATAAATAAATTAAACATCCATACATAAAATTTAAGTAAATTAAACATTCATACATAAATAGTTTAAAGTTGAAAATACCATAAAACAACAACTAAATTTAATGTCAAAGTAGATAAAAGTTAGACAAAGCACATCAATCTTCAAGGAGCAACTCATTTTCTAATAAAATGAAAAATAAACACATTCAACAATTCACGACTAATTACTCAACAATTCACCACTCAACACTCAACATTCAACACAACAAGTCAACACCAACACTCAACAATTCAACACCAACACTCAACAATTCAAGTACTGCATAAATATAAAAAAAAAACCCAAAGAAAACAGAAAAAATAGACTCCCTAAATAAAGAAACCAAAGAAAACAGAAAAAAAAACAACTCAACACATGCGTGACTAAAGAAGTGAAGAGAGGGAGAGACAAATTAAAACAGAAAATAAAGAAAAAAAAATCAGAAATAAACCCTAAAATTGGACCATTACCAGAAGAAATCTTACTCACCTAGGCTAGTTCAGGCCACCATTCAGGTGAGAGAAGGAATCCGGTGAGAGGACGACCGGCGAAGCCACCGCGAGAAGAAACCAGAGAAGTCGAGACTCGAGAGAAGTCGAGACACGAGATGACAAATTGACGAGAGACTTGCTTCGAACTCAGAGAGATTTGCTTCGAAGGAGTCGAGACGACGACCGGCGAAGCCTCCGGTGACCGGCGAAGCGGCGAGAAGAAGTGCAGGTAAGTTCGCACTTTCGAAGTTCAGTGAGATGAGAGAGATTTGAGAATTTCGAACCACAAAATGATAAAACCCTAGAATCTGATTTGGGTACGGCCCTTTCCCCTCAAAAACGTACCCAACCCGTACCCATAGTTGGCCCATCCGTCCCCATAAACACCCCCCGTATCCGACCAACTGGATTCGTCCTGGGTACAGGCGAATCCGTACCGTACCCAGGACGTCCCCGTCCCCGGTACGGGTTTCGCAGTCTGGGAGGCGTACCCATGCATCATAGGTTATTCATTGGATATTGATGGGTTTTTTTTCAAGTGATGTGAAGAATTAGATCTTTTAATCATAGTTTCTGTAATTACCTTTCTTCATCGTTGCTGAAGTATATAGGGGATTCATTCATTTTTTTTCTTTTTCTTTTACTTTGCTTTATGTCATATTATCATGTTGGTTCTAATTTCTCTACAAAAAAATCCTTATTTGCAGAGTCTCATACTATGATGGATCAAGATGAAAGCCTATTCTAGCTGTGAATGGTAGGCTATAATTATATGGGTCTGGATATGAGGATAGAACTTTTTAACTTTCATGTAGATATGGTCTAATTTCTATTGCCTTGGAGTTTTAGGCTTTTAGCCTCTTTCCTTTAGAAAAATGAGTTGTAACCATTTACTTCATGTTGGAATGAGAGTCTGAAAACAAAGATTCTGGAACTTGAGGCATTCGACTTATACTCTGGAAAAGTATTTAGATTTTAGTAATAAGAATGGACGAAGATTCTCCTCCTGCTCCACGGAAATGGAGAAAAGTAGCCTATGGAGGTATGCAGCCGGGTTTTGATGACAATCATACCGATGACTCTTTCCTTGAGGATATGGTCACAAATGCTAATGTTGTCAAGAGAGACTTGTGTAAGGTGATCCTTGATTCGGTGTCCATCTCTCAGTATCTTTGCACTGTCACCCTTGTAGTCTTGGTCTGGGCTTCCACTCTTGCCTCAACAATTAGTTTTAAATCTCTCATACTTCTTGATGTAACTCTTCTTGTTTCCGGCTTCATAGTTCTCCTTTTAACTGCAAGGATGATTTCTCTCAAACTGTTCGCCCAATACATCCTTAACATTATGTATTTCACAATTGGGTTGTATGCCTTGTCTCCAATTTACCACACTTTGACAAGGTCCATTAGCTCGGATTCCATCTTGGCTCTAACGACTATGCTTATTGTCCTCCATCTGTTTTTACATGACTACACTGGTTGCACTGTAAAGGCTCCTGGTTCTGTTTCAAATCCCAGTTTAAGTAGCAATATCTCCTTGAATACTTCTATCATTGCTTCGGTTTTGATTGCTTCCCAGCTCCCTTCGAGGCAACTTGTTTTTGCTATCGTGTTATTTTCCTTACAGGTTTTCCTTTTCTCTCCTTTCATTGTGTACTGTATTAAGAGATACTCATTTTCATTGTATCTCTCATTTTCACTGGGATTGATGAGTCTTACTTTGGCATTAGTTTATAGACTGCAAGGGTTTCTCTTTGGCGTACTCTTAAGTTTGCTGGTTTTTATCACTTTCATCTGTCCTTATTGGCTTACCAGAATTCAGAAATACAAGTTTGAGATTAATGGTCCATGGGATGAAGCCAAGCTCTGTTTTGACGTAACCGATTGAGATTGGAGTGTACTTGGGCCAAAATTGAGCTGTCTTAGCGTTCATATCATTATAAAATCGCTTTGTGTCGATAATCATCTCAAGCTCTTCTATCGAATGATGCTGTTGTAATTTTAGTTTGCAGAATCAATTTTTACTTGGGTGTTTAGATGATGCCATGAGCTGCTGGAACATTATTTATCCCGTAAGAGCCATTGAACATCTGGAGGACGCAAGATTTCAGTGATTATGCATGTGCAGATTTTATTTATACTTGTAGTTTTTAATTTGTAATATTAGTTTTTTTGTTACGGGAAGAAAGGTTCTTGTGGCGCCGCATCTTGTTGGAATAGTACTATAGAAGAGCTTTTTTTTTTTAGTGAATATGGCTATTCAACGAACTGTTCTTTACCAAATTAAGTCTAACATACTCTCACACATCAACTAGGTTTTAATTTATTTATCGGTTTTTTCACCAAGTACCCCTGAGTTTTGAGTTTATTCACGAGGTACCTTCGCACTTTTCAAAATACACAAGGTACCCGAGTTTTCAAAATACATTAAGGGCATTTTGATATATTACCATGAAACTCAGGGATACCTTGTGTATTTTGAAAAGTACGAGGGTACCTCGTGAATAAACCGAAAACTTGGGGTGCTTGGTGAAAAAATCGTTTATTTATTTTCTTGCGGTATCAAGATGTGCATTAAAGAAATTTTAAATGAGCGTGAAGTAATGTGATATATGAAAGAACTTTTGAATGTACAAAATATTAAATAGCTTATAGATTGTACAAAGATAGCTTTTAGATATAAGATGTTTTATGGATGAACAAAAATAGTTTTTGGAGCTACAAAATAGGTTGAATTGTACAAAAGAGTTAATGGGTGTACTATAAAAGCTCATGGATGTACAAAGATAAATCCTAGATGTATAAGAAAGAGTCATAATTGATACAATAAAATACAAACGTATACTTTATGTTAATTGTTCTTCAATAAATAAACTTTCTCATATCTTATAGGTTGAGCCGTTGAGGGATGTTTGAAATTCTATGAAGGTCAAAATATGATCTCATTTAATTGTAGGAATAATTGTCAATAATAAGTCAACCTTTGTCCCATTCGCTAAAAATAAGTCATTTTTTGATTATTTCCTAAATAAGTCTACCTTTAGTACTTATCAATTTTAAACAAGTTAAACTATAAATAATCTGACTTTTTTCTTTCTTTTTTGTAATTTTTAATTTCTTTTTGTTTTCTCTCTTATCCCTTTGAAGAGTTACACATATCATATTTAAGCGGTTAAATAAGTTAACAACAGGCAAGGACTTATTAAAAACAGATTATTATTAAAGGTTGACTTATTCAAGGATAATCAAAAGGTTGACTTGTTATTAGCAGATGGCCTAAAAGTTGACTTATTCTTGACAATTTTTCCTAAATTGTATCAATATACTTTCTTTGTTTTTTTAATAAAAAGGTTCCTAACCGTCAAATAGTTTCCTACCTTTGTATAGAGAAGATGTAAAAATTTAAACGATAGAGGATAGTTGAGGCAACATAACTCAGATCGAATGACTCTCAAACAAATGTGTCCTATCATCAACAAAAGTTATTATTACAAAAATAAAATTGTGGACCAAACAATCTTTTCAGAAGAAAAAACAAGTTTTTCATTTCTAACAAATTAGAACTAAGAGTGGTAGGTAGTGGCAAAATAGAATTAGGAGTGCTAGGTAGTGGCAACTTAGAATTAAGAATGGAAGGTAGAGCAAATAATACTCACTACCATCAAATCTTCACATCTCGTATCAAAAAATTTCCTAAAATACCAGAAGTTTTTTACTGTTCTGATCTTCCTTTTGTTACCTCTTGCAGTCTGTGCCGTGCCCTGCTCAGTCTGTATGGACATACCCTAGTCCTGCTTATCACCGCCACTAGGCTTACTCGGACTCGCCTTAGCCTTTGCTTGGGCTACAAAAGCAGGATCTGGCTCATGCTTATCAGAAGGCTCTTTCATTGCCATGCATATGTAGAATGCTAGCATCACATTAACTGATATAACAGCAAGAAATCCACTCAGCAACGTCTGAGAATAAGGTGATATGTGTGAGAAACCTGTAATTTATGTGTAAATTAGTACTAACAGCAGTTGAGATCTGTATCAAAGCCAAGGCAATGCCCAATAGAAATAAATTTTTTAGCAGTTGCAGCTAAAACAGTTCAGCATAAGCAGCTAAAAGCAACTGCAAATCCTAATATATTGATATTGCTTGTAATCCCAGGTGCTAAAGAGAAGAATAATCACAAAATGAAAACAATGCATCCTGGCAATGGCTAGATTAAACAAGTGACTAAACAACAAATAAAAGCCTATAGTATGAAGAACACAGGGATCTTCCTCATATATTAGCACTAGAACTAATCACATGTCTGATCAGCTTGCATTGGTGGAAATAGGTTAACCAAACTCTTACCAGCCCCTACAATACATGTGAGTTCCACAAAAAACGAACAATCAACATAAAGTGAGGTAGAAAAGGGTTAGCTAGATCCCCAACCTTAATATCTTCCACTAAACCACCTCTGCTAGTGACTCATTCATGTCCGGTATGACTTATGAGTTCTTCATGATTGTGGGGATACAAGAACACCATCCAAGATGGCACGAGGAAAACCGAATACATGCTGAGTCTCAGACAACAAAACACATGGGGCTCATCACTTCAATGACAAGAGGGTTATCAGCAAACTGAAAAATCATGCCAAAAGATACATCTCTCTATCAACTACTTTGAAACATAGAGATCATGTAGATTTTTCCGAGACAAGAATCATGAATCCTTTGGTAACCAGAAGCTGCAAAGTGCGAACCTAGTGAACCAGATTCTAGCACTTCATGAAAGACTTTCATCATCATCCAATAAAAAGACTTTCACCATCATGTCAACCTTCACTGCTGGGTATTGTGAGCCAAATTCCAGCACTCCATGAAAGAGATAGTTAACAAGTGGACTACATTCATTATCCCATAGGCAACTCTGACCATCAGGTTAACCTTTAATGCAGATGAAGATTAATTACAAGTGAATTCTAGATCGCATTGACAAACTTCTGAATATCAGCAAAAATGGAAAAAAAAAGTACACAAGGGAGGGAGACGGGGGAGAGGAGACTGAAAAAAATGATCATGCCCAACAGAAACACAGTCACTTTAGGTTCATTTCAGCGTCTTATAAAAGCAATCAGGATTACAAGGAAGTACGAAATATCGGTCCTAAATTCTTAAACAGATAGACGAAGAACAAGGTCATCAGATTAATGGCTTGCAAAATCATTTGCAAGTGTCTAAACAAAATTAAGAGTAATCCCTCAATAAACTGTCACATGCTGTTGCAGCATGGCTCAGATCTTAAAACAAGTAGATAATTTCCAAACATCAATGTGGGCAGAATACCATAACCAATAGCTTCTTTCCATATTGCAGGACAGCTAATATAAGTTGATGTATAATTGAATATGCTAATAGAGATTAGAGAGCTAGAAAATCAAAACAAAGTTTAAGGCTTTATTTCAGATCTCGGTGTTACAGCAAGTTTATCTGGGCCATTGCCTTTTATCTACAAGTAAGTTAAGGATAGAAAGACTTACCAGGGAACCAATCATGCTGAAAGCCGTATAAGATTGCAAAAGGAAATATCCACATAAAGATCGATGCAACGAAAAATTTTCTGGTCACTTCTGCCATTTTTGCCATAATCTGAGAGCAAAAGGCCATCGAGAAGATGAAGAGAATAATGACCAAATATGCTCATCCAAAATAAGGCAAGGACAGCAGGATGAGATTTACATTTACCAGTGTTACTTAAAGCACGATATGTTCTGGAACACCTACCCAAGAGGCAACGGAACCTAATTTTGTTAAGAATGATACCACAAACCTATCCACATGTTCTAGTTTGTAGTTAGTGGGGGAAGTAATGAATTAATTAAAATAAAATTATCGCTTCGTCTTGATAGAAATCACAGTTGATTATGTAACATAATTCCATTACAAGGCAAATTTTAAAATGAGAAGGATGTATACATTAATATGGCTCATGTCAATCACCCAATCAAAAATCATCTAATGTCCTATTTAAGGCACTCATCTCCACAAAAGCTATTGTATATATCATAAAAAAGCAACCGTATATCTCATCAATTATCATACATCAATCTTATGCAAGACTCGTTAATTTTTTCTTTCAGGAAAAGACTCGTTATTATTACAAGGTAGCGATTGTTATAATATGTGCGTTGCAACTCAAATTGATAGAGTAGAAGTACTAATCTATATATCTGAAATTTTATAAAGTATGCTTAAAGTTCATCAGGACATTAATATCATAAAGCAATAAGACAATTCTCATATATGAGTTCTAAAGTTCTTCAAATGCAGCTTAGGTAGGTTACTTAGGGACAAACTCTCAGATGCGTTCATGACACAAACTTACTTAAGGTTTTGGTTATTTCTTGTAATTTCTTCCCCCTCCTTCATACCAAGATCTTTTAATACACACCCAAAAGCTTGTGCACATTGCACTCAAGTAAGATTACAACAAATTGAAGAGGGATACAAAAGCAAGCCTTTTATTTCCCCTCTTACATAAGTGTCAGGTTACTTCGGAGGTGCATGTGTACCTCATGAATCTGTCCAACCCACTACCCTTCACCCGGACACACACGCACCTAAATAATCAAGAGAGTACCAACTCAACCAACATCTTAAGCTAATCTTAAGCTAGTGGCTGGAAACCCAATATATGATTTATCCTTAACACACTCCTTCACAAGATTGCGTATCGGGTTTGAATTGTAGGCACTACACATAAACTTCCCGTACATTGGCCAGAATAATCAAATTATTAACAATAGAAACATCTAGGATATGATGTCAAATGAAACTTAGTAACATTTAAACCTCATAATTCATAAAACCACAGCACCCAGAAACATAAGCTAGTGAATAAAGACTAAATTTATGGGTTCATTTCTAGTACCCCCATTGAAATCCAATATCATATATTTACCATTAAATAAGGGTAGAAAATATAAACGTCACAATAAGAGTTATAAGTCCTTAAATGGGTATCAAGTGATCTCACAATAACAACAACAAAGCCACAGTCCCAAAATAATTTAGGGTCCGCTAACATGAACCGTCATAAGAAATTGGTATCAAGTGATCTCATCAATTTTGACAATACTCCTGAAGAAGAAGAGAAATAACTAAACCATAGTATCATAGAGCATGATTTAAACATAAATTAATGAAAAAAAATTCACAATAGAAAGACAGAAGATTGATTGTGTTCTTGAATTGTTTGACTATGAATCAATCACCTGATGTGAATATCATGCAAATAATAAGGGCGAAATCAATGACATAAAAAAGCTATGAAACTAAAATAGTTGTGAAACAAACCTTGGGTGATTGATTAACTTTGATTCTTCACTTAATTTTGGGTACAAGTAATCATAACACACGAGAAATGCAATCCAAATATTGAAATCTTGTTTTCTGCTGTGATTTTATTGGGTGGGGAATTTCAGAAAAGAATTGGGCTTGCAGCTTTCTTCAGTTTTGACAAACGACAACAAAGCTAGTTTAGCGAAAGGCTAACTAATTGTTAATATTTCCTCCGATTTTTTTAGTTGTAGTGTTGCACTATTTGCTTTTTGGCACAATTTATCAATCAACTTTATTAAGAAATCTTGCATCATGATGTAAAAAAATAAAATAGTCAAGTGAGGTCTTCTTAAATATGACTCAATACAAGGATTCCAAATATCAAATTTTTATAAGTTTTACTTATTATATTCAATTAGAGATATTAACGTTCAAAAAAAGTGTATCGGCAAATGTGAAAAAACAAATGGTCTAACTAAAAAAACCAGACAAAGTAGTAACTTAAATTGGAAATACGAGTTTATGGGCAAATTCTTAGATACTCTACATGTAGAATTATGTGCTTTCAAGCACTCTTTTTGCACATTTGTCACAAACTTTGTTTACAATTTGTGACACTTTGTTCATATGAGCAAGTACAAAATATGCAAAAAATGCAAGAAGAATCCCCTAGTTCTAGGTGGTCTCAGAAGCACTATGAAGGCTTTGGAGTTTATGGGACGTTTTTGTAGATGTGTTGATGATTATCAAACTTTATCATTTTTTCAATTTTGAATTTAGATTTTTAACCTTTCTCATAAATTACTTCATAGCCTGTTTTGTCAATAATCATATATGGTAGTACTGGTAATGAATTATAGTGTAAATTTCTACCAAAACTCACATGTCGTTATCATGGTAATGCTACTTTATCCTAAAATATTCGTATTCTTCCTAAAATTTCATTACCTTCCATTACCTCTTGTAAAGGTAGTAATGGAAATTTATAAATGAAAACCCATGTTTATGATGAAGTTTCATTACCATGGGTACTAAGTACTAACATGAGGATTTCTTCATAAATTTATACTAAATTACATTACCATTACCACCATTTATGATTACCAACCAAACGGACTATTAAAGCATCAATTTTATTGAGTTCATAAATAATAATAGTTATGAACAAATTGTGTTCATAATAGAAAGATTTTAGGTACTAAGGGAGGAAGTAGTGGGATTTTGGGAAGAGTGTAAAATTTAAAATGATACTTCACTCAAAATTATACTTCCTCCGTTCCAAAATAAGTGAAACACTTGTCTCAAAAAGCTCTCACATAAATGAGAGAAGTGTTTCACTTATTTTGGAACGGAGGAAGTATAAGAGACCTTTGTTATTAATAGAATTATGTATAAAAGTTTGCATCTCATCTCTTTGTTTTTTTCATACTATTAAGGGTGATGCTCTTAGGATTAGTTTTCTTCCGCTTATCTTTTCTATATTCAATATTGTTCCGGTATGGAATAAATGCTGTTGGGGTGAACCGGTATCCCTCGATCACGTATGCCAGTTTGGTGTCCTGCAAGACAGAACACGTAAACTAACCTCGGGGGTTGATCCGAGGAACGCCCCTCCGTTGTCTAAGTCAGTAAAGGGTAAAAACCGGTATATCTCAAGTAGAGTATATTAGTATATGTGAACGTACCTTATGACTCAGATCATGGGGTATTTATAGGAGCCGGCAGTGTCCCAAGCTAGGTAGGACATTGCTCCTATTGGTTGAATACAATTCTATCCTCTTTTTGGTACTTATCTTTAGGCCCGTAGGCTCGTCGAGTAAATACTGGATTAGGCCCAGGCTCATTAAGCATGGCCCAGGTGTTGCACACCGGTAAGGTGTCCGTTAAGCACCGGTATAATAAATATACCGGTATCATGCACATGTCATCCCTAACTATCGGGGAATGCCAGGATGGTTTGCCCATGTCGGTCAATGGCGGTCCAGTTGGACTGGTATGCAACTTGGACAACCATCATAAAACTAGCCCCTAAGCCGGTATGACTGACACAGTTATGCCCTGATTAGTCAATGTCAAACCGTCATGAGTATTGCAAGAATCAGCCTCCCACTCTTTTAATGACATGAGACCGGCAAGTGTCTCCAGGAACATGGTTGGCTTATTGAATACGAATCGTTGCCTCGATTTTCACGTTGTGCGTTGATATCCCCCAGATAACCGTTTGATTGATGGGGGTTCGTGGGTCGACACGTGGCGTCATCTACTCGAGGCAGTTGAGGGTGTATATTTTAATCATGACCGCTCATCCTTTTTCATATAGGGATTTTCCCCCCTTATTTCTTCTTCACTTCAAAATTCAGACTCAAACCTCCTACTCAGGCGATTTTTCTCTCAATCTCCATATTCTTCTTTTGCTAATAACTTCCTCAATTTTGGTCCGAATTCCCCAAAATTGCACTCAGAATCTTCATCGTCTCATTGCGATTCGTAAGTGACCACTTTCACGAGGTTTCTTGCCGGTTTTGCCACCTGTTTGCGTTCAGAGCATTTCTGGAGTCGTTCGTGCATTTCGCCTGAACTTATTTTTCCATGTAAACATTTTTCTTCCCATTTACACTTTCAAGCATGTCTTCTGCTTCAGATTCCCAAAACAACTCTGCTAGCCCTTCCCCCGTTACCGATAGCGATTTTAGCTCCGGTAGGTCTTCTACTGCTAGCCCAGGCTCTTCCTTAGGATCTCAAGATCCACCGACTGTAGATATTGTCAAAGAACGTAGGTCTAAATTCGGTAGGGATTGTAGCACTTCAGGCAGGGTTGGGCCACCCATCCCATCACCGGCATTGTCCTCCGCCAAGTCTCTTGTCTTAGATGTATCTCCCTTTAACACTGTTAAGGTCTGTGAGGAAAATATAGCCGTTATCCCACACGACCAATATGGAAGCATGATAGGTTTAGCGGAGAAATCTCCTCATCTCTTTCCTTCCCTTACTGATAATGCTCCCTTTACCACGCCCCCTGCTGAGGCTTCGTCTTCGAGGTCGGTAACTATCATAGATGACGAAGACTCGACAAGTGATGGAGTCTTTGACGAAGAGGATGAGGAGGAGGATGATCTTGAGGAGGACGATATCAAAGAGGACGATGATGGAAAGTGGTGAATCCACCGATTTGGAGGCTGAGGATGACGCCGAGGATCCACCGGAAGTGATACCGGAGGACGACGATGATGATGAAGAGATCTATCGCCCCTTTCTGCCGGTAATTGAAAAAGGCAACCCGTCGTTTGAGGCGATTGACAATAAATAGCGAGAGACTTGCCTGTCATACGACTTTTGTCGCAAGGCGGCCGTGGCCTTCGCCTTTCCTGATGATTATACGATGGTGTTGCATGATGAGGGGAACGTGGTAACAGACTGTCCTGCCGGCCACGTTGCCATCCATGCCCACCAGCTTGATTTCGGGCATAGGTTTCCTCTTGACCCTTTTATTGTCAAGGTTTTGAACGCCTTCAACATTTGTCTAGCCCAACTGACACCGCTGTCCTGGTGCAACCTGATCGCATATGTCTGGACAGTGTGTATTAAGGGATTTCCGGATTCGCTAATCTCTTCCGTAAGCTACACTGGCTGAAAGGGGATGGCTCTGCCAAGGGCAAGGGTAATAAAATACGCTCTAAGGCCGACAAGGAAGATGGCCTGGGGGGAGGGTGGTTATCCATGTATACTTGTCATCATAAATTGACGGTATACCCTAAGCTAACCTCTCTGAAGGAATGGCAATACCGGTTTTTCTGGTTATGTGTTCCAGATGACTTTCCTCTCCGCCACTATTTCACTCGACCGCGAACAAGGATGGAGCATATCCCAGATCGGAGGCTGACACCCCGGGAACTTGTGGCCTTCAAGTGCTTTGACAGCATCATTGTACCGGCGCCCAAGGGGCTGAAACCGAAGCCGGTACCGACGACCTGGTTGCCTCATGCCTCTTACATACTTACCAATCCAGCCTTATCGGCCTTGGGATTATGCCGAGAGGACCCTCACGGTAAGGTTCCAGAGTTGTTGTGGAAGTCTGCTACCGTCTTTTCTTTTTGTAGGCGGAGAATTCTCTTTAGGCGACTTCCAAGGTTGTTAAAGTGGCCTCGCATATTGTCTACACAAGGTACGTACACACCTATGTTGTGTTGGTAGACTAGTATCATGTCCTAAGATTAGGATTGATGTAGTATCATGTATAGGGAATTATGTATAGTTCATATGTGATTTATATTCAAGTGGAATTACATGTTTTATGCCGTTGTGTGAAGCATGTTGCTTATGTTGGTTATACTATGTTTGTATAGATGATTGATGCAAGCATATGGGATTGGGGAACTTTATTTTATTAATTCACATGAGGGATTAATAATTATGTTGTTATTGGAGCATGAATTGGATCATGTTGTTCCCTTTGGATTATTTAATCTACTTTATGAGGACTGATGGCCTTATTTGGTAAGTTGGTTATTCACCTATGAAAGGTTGGTTGATTGTTGACTTAGATCAACAAATAAATAATGGTTATGGAACTATATATGGATTTATTCTTGGATTGTTAAGTTGTTGATCACCTTACCTAATCCTAAGATAAAAATGAAAGTATCATGTATCCTTGATGATTATATTGTTTGTCTTACTTTGTGAGGCATAACAAGTAAATAATTTAATAATCACTTAAAGTGGAAAGTGAATAGCAATAAGCTTTAGACTTGTGCACATCTGAAGTGTTGGACTAGTATGAGTTGGAGTACATGTTGGTAGCCCATGGCTTTTCTTGGGACCGGATTGATCACCGCGTCCTATTTTATTTAATTAGTACCTCGATATCGTTGGTCATGGGAGTACGGAGTCGCGCTTGTACGTCGTCTTCTAAATTGAAGACTGGTTTGGTTTGGACAACTCTTTCCATTGCCTATTCAATCTAAATTTAATTAACTTGTTGATTGTTGAGTTAAGTTCAGTCAAGTTAGTCTGTCATGTTATTATAATATTATTTATCTTTGCTTTAATGTTTATTAGTATCATGTTAGGATTTATTTATTTATTTATTTATTTATTTATTATGTAGTACTCAGCTTTGCTGATTACGTGCTTTTGTGTGTATGTCGATCATGGCTGTGCCTTATTGATCCTGTGATGACCCATTTGGTGAGCAGTCTCGGATCAATAGTGCATCGTCCATTTCAGGTTTGAAGATGATGCATCATGGGTTCGGGATTCGTGGAGAGCTTGTGTTAGCTTAATACTTTAGTTTACTTTTAATTATGGATTGAGGTTGACTTTATGTTGGTTTGACTTTAGTTTAGTGTTGGAGTTGACTTATGGTTGACTAAGTTATTGTTTTCAAAGTTATTTATTGTTTTCCGCTGCAAAATTCTGAATAAGCCGATACGTTATCACACGGGCGATAATGCTTTGATAATTCTCTAAGTTTTATATAATAAAGGAATTTTGGAAAAATAGAGGATTATCGGGGTGTTACACGATAACTCTCTGCCACCGCCAGGTCCCTGGGCCCCCTTGAGGCCAAAGATCTACAAGCAGCTATTGCTGTCGGACCTGGTGCCAGAGCTTGCTGCCGTCAAGAGGCGCAAGCAGCCTGGCGTCCTCGAAAGGATGCTAGTGTCGGTCCCTAAACCGGTAAAGAAGATTTAGGCTCGCTCACCGATTAGGCCCGGGGTAAGTGTAACCCGGCTCTTGATGTCGGTGATGACGAGTCCCTGCTGCTTGACCGCCCTCTAGAAGGCGGTACTCTGGGATATCGGCTCCTCCGGGCAATGCAACTGAAATTCGACATGCCGAAGGTCGATATCCAGGCGGTGGCTGCTACGCATGCTCATCATCTGGCGCTGTTAAGTCTATCCCCTGACTTGTATTTCCAGCTGTGATTAATATCTTTCGCTTTATTTTTCCTTCATACTGACAATTCTTTTGTTTTTTGTGATTGCAGTCCGCCCAATCCGGTAAACAACTGTTGGATTTATACCACTTTTACCAAGGCGGGTACTTTATCGGTCTGGATGAGAAGATGGCCGACAAGGTCCAGCTCCGATCCGCCAGCAAAAAGAGGAACTGGAGAAAATCCGTCTCAAGCTGGCTGAGGTGGTGGCTCTCGAAGAGAGCAACAAGAAGCTCAAGGAGAAAGCCGACAAATACGAGGAGGCCGCCTCAAGGGTGATGAAGTTTATGGAGAATCTCCGTTCCCGTGAAACCTTAGATCAGAAGCTGGATCTTGAGAAAGGGCTGAAGATGGTGGCCCAGAAGGAGCTGCAGGAGCTGAAGGAGAAACAGGCCCGGCTTTCGGAGGAGGCCGTGTCCGAATAGCGGCGGTCAGAGGACTTTGTACCCCGTCTCCAGAACCGGTACAATGGTGGATGGTCCGCCGCCATGCGATGTGCTAAGCACACCATTGCTGGCATCTGCTGGCAGGATGTGGAGGAGGCCCATGAAAATCGGGTCTTCGAAACTCCGGCGGAGGGCGAGATTTTGGATGATGGGGTTACTGAAGCCGACATCGCCAATGCTGATCCTCGGGCTGAGTTGTCTGAGCCGGAGGATGAAGAGAAGTAGGAGGAAGAGAAGCCGGAAGACGAGAATGTGCCTTGCTTTTTAGCGCCATTCCCGGTTTATTTAGCTTTCTTCGATTCCGAATTTGTGTTCTGTCCCTCTGCCCTGAGTGGCCTGTGTAATGATAATGTTTTGATTTATATAAATATTTTTGTCCCTTTGTAATGACAATGTTTTGATTTATATAAATATTTTTATCCAACTGTCATGTTGGTTTTTATCTTTTATGTTGTCATTCCTCTTCTTATTAAGTTGCTAGTAACTGTACACTACAAAGTAAATAAAAGAAAGTAGGCAACAAACTCCCATAGCGATTAATCCGCGTAAGCTATGGGGCATTTGATAATTCTATAGTTTGGCGTTCTTCTGCCGGCAGATCCACTTAGGTCGTAGACCGACAGGAGTAGCACTTCCCTTACTGGTAGATCCTCGTAGGTCGTAGACCCGTAAGAGAGTTGTAAGACCATTCCCCCTTTTATCAGCAGATCCGAAGAGGTCATTGACCGACAAAGGCTATGGAATTAGTTGTGCTTCCCTTCTGTCGGCAAATCCACATAGGTCATTGACCGACAGTAGGGATAGTCAATCTTTATTATTAATTTCTCATGACGGCAGATCCGAGCAGGTCATTGACCGTCATGGAAATTTCGTGGGCTGCAATCAGAAATTGGTAAGAAGATGCTCATCTTATAATAAGTGTCTCTTCCCGGTTACACATGAATTATTGTAACTAGACAATCATTAATACTACTAGTTTCTTTGGCTACAACGCCTTATTATTTAGTAATAACTACTACGGCTACAATGCCGATTCAAACCAAACTAGGAAAGCATTAAACAAAGTACTTCTTGAGCACGCTGGCATTCCAACTGTTCTTGAGCAGCTTGCCCGCTATGTCTTCCAACCGGTAGGCGCCTGGGTCAATTTCTTCCTTCACCAGATAGGGTCCTTCCCAATTAGCCGTTAGTTTTCCATTAGTGTGGGCTTTGCCGGTAGCTGCTGTGCGTCTCAGGACCAAGTCTCCTTTCGTAAACTTTGCTTATCCGGTCTTTGTAAACTTTGCTTATCCGGTCTTTGCTTATCCAATCGAACTCTCTTGTTGTAAACTTTGCTTATCCGGTCTTTGTAAGCGGCCGATCTGAGTTCTGCTGCTAGTCTGACCTCGGGTAAGAGGTCGAGATCTTCCTTGTGCAATTTATCATTGAGCACTGGGTCGTAGTTTAGGACCCGCTAGTTTGGTAGTCCAACTTCGACCGGTAACACTGCTTCAGCGTAGAATGCCAATCTGAAAGGGGTTTCTCTCGTAGCTTCTTCCTCGGTGGTCCTGTTGGACCATAGCACTACTGGCACCATGTCTGCCCATGCTCCTTTCAGATCGTCTAGCTTTTTTTTCAGCGCGTTCACGATCTGCTTGTCAGCGGCTGCAGCTTGGCCGTTGCTTTGGGGATGGCATACTGATGAGTATGCAAATTTGATACCGTAAGGACTCAGAAAAGTTCTTTATCGGCCCGCAATCGAACTGGACACCATGGTCCATAACGATCCCCATGGGGATTCCAAACCTTGTGATGAGGTTCTGCCAGATGAACTTTCTATCCTGATTGGCCGTGATCTTTGCAGTCGGCTCTGCTTCAATCCATTTCGTGAAGTAATCAATTCCCACTATCAGGAACTTTCTTCCCCTAGATGTCGGTGTGAATGGTCCTATGATATCCATCCCCCACTGAGCGAAAGGGATTGGATTTAGAATCGGCTGTAAATCATTTGCCGGTTGGTGGACGACTGGAGCAAATTTCTGGCATTTGTCGCACTTTTTGACGTAAGCCTGTGCATCTGCCAACATTGTCGACCAATAGAAACCGACTCTCAAAGCCTTTAGTGCCAGTGTCTTTCCTCCGATATGATTGCCACATACTCCTTCGTGGATTTCTTCTATAATCTTCGTGGCCTCGTGGGCCGTTACACATCTTAGGAGTGGGAGTTAAAGACCTTTCTTGTACAACTGTCCCTAAAATATGCAGAACCACATTGCTTCTCGCTTAACTTTCTTTACCTCCATCTTATCTTCGGGTAAACTGTCAGTCAGCTTGTATGCAATGATCTCATCATACCATTCTTTCTCCTGACTGATCATGTTTACTTCGGATTGGGCGACATCTATACTTCTTTCTGGCAGTATCTCAATCATGACACTTCTCTTTGAATCGGTGGAACTTGAGCTGGCCAATTTGGACAAGGCATCCGCGGTCATGTTCTCTGTTCTCGGTACCAATACTACCTCAAAACTGTGTAATGGACCCGTTATCTGCTTTACATTGCTTAGGTACTTCTGCATTACCAGTTCTCTGGCCTCGTATGTTCCTTCGATTTGACTTGCTATGAGATGGGAGTCTGTCGTCATTTTCACTTTCTTAGCCCTTGCCGCGATGCTTAGGCTAATTCCGGCAATTGCCGCCTCATATTCTGCCTTATTGTTCGATGCTTTGAAGCCAAAACGGACGGCATACTCGAATGTATCCCCCTCAGGAGATATCATAACTACTCCTGCCCCATCTCCAGTTTGGGCCGCCGAATCATCAATCGCTATCTGCCATGTGCCGGTAGGTTCCTCAGTATCTTCATATGTTGTTTCGACTATGAAGTCGGCTAGAGCCCGTGCCTTGATGGCGGTACGTGGCCGATACTCTATGTCGAATTCTGATAACTCAATTACCCACTTGAGTAGGCTACCGGTCGTATCCAGTTTATCGAGTGCCTTCTCTAGCGGTTGGTTGGTGAGTACCTGGATGGTGTGGGAGTCGAAGTATGGCCTGAGCTTTCTTGCCGCTATCAGCACGACATATGCCATCTTCTCCAACAACTCATACCTCTGCTCTGGTCCTGCCAGTACATGGCTCACAAAATAGATGGGATGTTGTTGTTTGTCTTTTTCCACTAGTAACACTGCTGCTACCGTTTTCACAGACACCGATACGTAGAGCTGGAGCTTGTCCCCTGTTTCCGGTCTGGTGATAGTGGGGAGCCTCTTAAAGTGCTCCTTCACAACCTGGAATGCATGCCTTTGCTCATCCCCCCATTCAAACTTTTTATTCCCCCTTAGGACTTTGAAGAATGGTAGGGCCTTCTCAGTTGACTTAGAGACAAACCTGGTTAAGGCTGCCATTATGCCGGTAAGCTTCTGGATATCCCGGATGCTATTTGGCTCAAGTAGCTCACTTATTGCCCCGATCTTGTCAGGGTTTGCATTTATCCCCCTTTCACTTACCATGAAGCCTAGAAACTTGCCGAACCTTACCCCAAACACACACTTCTTAGGGTTCAACTTCATTTGGTACTTACGGAGAGTCGCGAAAGTCTCTACTAGGTCAGTAATGTGGGCTTCCTCCATGATGCTTTTGACGATACTATCGTCCACATAAACTTCCACATTCCGGCCTTTCTGAGCCGCGAATATTTTGTCTATCAGCTTTTGATAGGTAGCTCCTGCATTCTTCAATCCGAATGGCATGGCCTTGTATGCATAGACACCGGCATCAGTGATGAATGCGACTTTGCTTATGTCAGATTCTAGGATGCTGATCAGATGATATCCTGAGAAAGCGTCCATAAAACTTAGCAGTGCGTGACCGTTAGTTGAATCCACTAATTGGTCAATTCTCGGCAGTGGGTAGCAATCCTTGGGGCATGCCTTGTTCAAGTCTGTGAAATCGACGCACATCCGCCATGACCCATTGGCCTTCTTTACCATTACCACATTCGCCAGCCATTCTGGGTAATCACAGGGCTCGATGAAATCTGCGGCGAGCAGTTTATCGACTTCCTCTTTAATTACTGCATTCTTCTCAGCTGAGAAGTTTCTCTTCTTTTGCTTCACCGGTCTCACATCTTCGCTAACATTCAGCCGGTGAACAATAAAAGCGGGGTCAATTCCCGGCATCTCATCTACCGAGAACGTGAAGACATCTGCATTATTTCTTAGCAAACTTATCAAGTTTACCTTAACATCTTCCCCCAAATCGGCCTCAATCTTCACTGTCCTTTCTGGACTGTCGGTTTCCAGACTTACCTCTTCAGTTTCTCCTTTATGGCTAGGTCGCGGCAAGTCTGCGGGCCTTCCCTCGAAATTTTCCATGGACAGATCTTTGTTGGCTTTATTTTCCGCTTTCCGCCTTTTTCTTTCTGAAGGTGGCGATTCTGCCGGTCTTTTATGAGATGAGGATTTCAGCGCCGTCAGGTAACATGCCCGAGCTGATTCTTGGTTTTCTTCTAGTCTTTCCGGCTTTCCACTATTTGACGTGTATATCATCGTTAGGTGGTATGTGGATACCACGGCCTGAGCATCATGAATCAGTGGTCACCCTATGATGGCATTAAAAGCTGCCGGTACATCAACAACCAGGAATTCCACCATGAGATCTCGTGACTGGTGTAACACCCCGACAATCCTCTATTTTCCAAAATACCTTTTTAATATAAAACTTAGAGAATTATCAAAGTATTATCGCCCGTGTGATAACGTATCGGCTTATTCAGAATTTTGCAGCGGAAAACAATAAATAACTTTGAAAATAATAACTTACTCAACCATAAGTCAACTCCAAAACCAAAAAAGTCAAACCAACATAAAGTCAAACTTAAATCATAATTAAAAGTAAACTAAAGTATTAAGCTAACACAAGCTCTCCACGAATCCCGAACCATGTATCAGCTTCAAACCTGAAATGGACGATGCACTATTGATCCCGAGAGACTGCTCACCAAATGGATCATCACAGGATCAATAAGGCACAACCATGATCGACATACAAATAAATGCACGTAATCAGCAAAGTTGATTACTACATAATAAATAAATAAATAAATCCTAATATGATACTAATAAACATTAAAGCAAAGATAAATAATATTATAATAACATAATATACTAACTTTACTGAACTTAACTCAACAATCAACAAGTTAATTAAATTTAGATTGAATAGGCAATGGAAAGAGTTGTCCAAACCAAACCAGTCTTCAATTTAGAAGACGAAGTACAGGCGCGACTCCGTACTCCCATGACCAACGATATCGAGGTACTAATTAAATAAAATAGGACACGGTGATCAATTCGGTCCCAAGAAAAGCCATGGGCTACCACCATGTACTCCAACTCATACTAGTCCAACACTTCAGACGTGCACAAGTCTAAAGCTTATTGCTATTCACTTTCCACTTTAAGTGATTATTAAATTATTGACTTGTTATGACTCACAAAGTAAAACAAACAATATAATCATCAAGGATACATGATATTTCCATTTTTATCTTAGTATTAGGTAAGGTGATCAACAACTTAACAACCCAAGAATAAATCGATTAATAGTTCCATAACCATTATTTATTTGTTGATCTAAGTCAACAATCAACCAACCTTTCATAGGTGAATAACCAAATTACCAAATAAGGCCTCGGTCCTCATTAAGTAAATAAAATAATCCAAAGGGAGCAACATAATCCAATTCATGCTCCAATAACAACATAATTATTAATCCCTCATGTGAATTAATAAAATAAAGTTCCCCAATCCCATATGCTTGCATCAATCATCTATACAAACATAGTATAACCAACATAAGCAACATGCTTCACACAACGGCATAAAACATGTAATTCCACTTGAATATAAATCACATATGAACTATACATAGTTCCCTATACATGATACTACATCAATCCTAATCTTTGGACATGATACTACATCAATCCTAATCTTTGGACATGATACTAGTCTACCAACACAACATAGGTGTGTACGTACCTTGTGTAGACAATATGCGAGGCCACTTTAACAACCTTGGAAGTCGCCTAAAGAGAATTTTCCGCCTACCAAATTTCAATACAACCACTAATCAATGCTCAAATAAAATTCCAGCAACTTTAAAATATTTTAATCCCTCTTTAAAAGTGTTTAAAATCCTTTTTAATCATTAAAACTCCAACTATTAATGTCTCCTAGTATAGTACTACCATACTAGTCATTTGAAACTCTCAAAAACCCATACTTTGACAATTAAAACTCCATCATAAGCATACTAATAAAAATTCCAGCAAGTTATAATGTGTTTAAAACCCTTTAAAACATGCTTAAACATAATCACAAATATAAGAGTGTTCAATTTTCATAAATTATAATATAGTACTACAATTTCTAACTCATAAAACCCTAAAAATCCTTACTTTGATACTTAAAACCCTAGTTTAAACATAATTAATAAATCTGAAATTTAATTACTTTATTATACAAATTACATAATCTGAAATTTATATTTAAATCATCAAACTATAAACTTTTAATCATGAAATCATTAAATCAATCCTTAAAAAAACATAAACTTAGCATTAAATAAAATAGAGGAGGAAGAGAAATAAACCAAAGAGAGGAAGGAGGGGAAGCACGGCCGAGAGAGAGAGAGAGGCAACTGGGCTGCCGACGGTGGCGCACTGCTGCTGCTGGCTGGCGGTCCGGCGGTGGTGGCAGCCGGCGTGGCTGGCCAAGAGATTAGAAGAAAAAGAGAGAGAAAGAACCGTGTGGGAGGAGAGAGAAAAGAAAGAGAGGAGAGAAAATTTAGGGTGAGTGTTTAATATGTGGGAATTTTGGGTTTTGTTGGGTTTAAATAGGTAACCCCTTGTGGGCTTAGGGAAATGTGTTTGGGCCTTTTAATAATCGTTTAATGATTAGGTACTTGAGTTGAGTTGGGTTGGGTTCCTCTAACCCATTTTAAAATCATTTACACTACAATTTAAAGATGTTTAAACTATTAAATAATTTTCAAAGTATGAATAAATAAAAAATTTAATTACTTAAAATCACTAAATAATCCTTTTGACTTTCACATAGTCAACATTCTAAGAAATAAATTATTTAAATACTAAAATATATATAAATATACATTAAAATATATTTATAAAATTCATAAAATTATGGGGGATTACAGTCTATCCCTCTTAATAGAAGTTTCGTCCCGAAACTTGGCACGAAAACCCTAACAGTTTCAAAATTTTTGACTCAAACTTCCATTTGGAAATACTTATGTCACAACGTGTACACACTTTTACCAACTGTAAAACCACTTGTGTTACTCATGAACACATTTTTCTATGCGGAGAACCAATTTATTTTGCACCAACATGTGCAAATCGCCAAAATAAGCATAAGAATGCATAAAAGTACCATAAAATAAGGCAAAAAGCGCGAAATTCTATCGCATTCTACCCCCCTTAAAGAAAACGAGTAACGCCTTCGTAACTCACCTCAATAATTAACTCAGGATACTTTTCCTTCATTTCATCTTCGGCTTCCCACGTTGCCTCTTCAGACTCATGGTTAGACCAAAGCACTTTTACAATATTCACATCCTTATTACGTGTACTACGCACCTTTTTATCCAAGATTTTCATAGGCCTTTCCTCATACGTGAGGCTACTATCAATTTGAATTCTGTCGGGCTCCAAGACATGATTCTCATCAGGGTTATATCTCTTGAGTTGGGAAATATGAAACACATCGTGCATTTTCTCAAATTCCATTGGCAAAACCAACTTATAAGCTACCTTCCCAATTCTTTGCAAAATCTCATATGGGCCAACATACTTAGCACTTTGTTTGCCCTTCTTACCAAATCTCATTACTCCTTTAGTCGGTGACACTTTCAAAAACACTTTATCACCAACTGCGAATTCATCTTCTATTCGCTTCAAATCAGCATAACTCTTCTGCCTATCTTGAGCAGCTTGAATTCTAGCCTGAATCAACTTGACATTCTTAACAGTCTCCTCAATAAATTACGTCCCCAATACTATATTTTCACTAAAATCATTCCAGCAAATGGGACTTCTACACTTCCTCCCATACAACGCCTCAAAAGGAGCCATCTTAATACTCGCATGGTAACTATTGTTATACGAAAACTCAATCAAGTCCAAGTGATCTTCCCAACTACCTTGGAAATCAATTGCGCACGCTCTCAACATATCTTCCATAGTCTGGTTGGTCTTTTCAGTCTGACCATCGGTCGTAGGATGAAAAGCAGTGCTCATCTTCAATGTTGTTCCCAGATTCAACTGGACCTTTTGCCAAAATTTCGAGAGGAATCTCGAATCACGATCTGAAATAATGTCCGTCGGGACTCCATGGAGTCTCACTACATGCTTGATGTATGTCTTCGCAAGTTGCTTCTTCTTCCATGTCTCTTTGATCGGAACGAACACGACAGACTTCGTCAGACGGTGCACGATAACCCAAATAGTATCATTGCCATTTCTCGTCTTCGGCAAAGCAGTCACAAAATCCATGGATATAGAATCCCACTTCCATCCAGGAACTTCTAAGGATTGAACCTTCCCCATTGGTCTCTTATGGTCGATCTTTACTTTCTGACAGGTCAGGCACTTTGACACGAACTCAGCGACTTCACGCTTCATATTCGACCACCAATAAATTTCCTTAAGATCCTTATATAACTTGTCACCCCCAGGGTGCGCAGAATATGGAGTATTATGCCCCTCATCCATAAGCCTTTTCTTAAGCTCTTCACATTTTTGTGGTACACACCACCTTCCCTTGAACCTCAAGCCTCCATCATCATGAAACTTAAAGTCAACTTCCTTGCCTTGCTTCATCTTCTCCTTAATCTTATCTAGGTGCTCGTCTCCAACTTGAACCTCTTTGATCTCATCGAAAACTGACAACCCCAATGACAAAGCACTCAACATTGCATCGATCTCCCCAGGATTTAGAATTTCTAGGCTAAGCCTTTGCATATCTCGGCACAATTCCTCGGGAACTACCAACGCATTCATGCAAGGGCTCGACTTCCTACTCAAAGCATCGACAACTACATTCGCCTTCCCTTCATGATACTGAATATCTAGGTCATAATCTTTGATCAGTTCTAACCATCTCCTCTGCCTCATATTGAGATCCTTCTGGGTGAAAATGTACTTCAAACTCTTATGGTCGGTAAAGATCTTGCAAGTTGCCCCATATAGGTAATGTCTCCAAATTTTCAAGGCAAACACAAAAGCAGCTAACTCTAGATCATGAGTAGGATAATTAGACTCATACGATTTAAACTGACGCGATGCGTACACGATCACCTTCCCATTCTGCTGCAGGACACATCCCAAACCATTCTTCGAAGAATCACTATACACCTCAAATCCCTCATTTCCGTCAGGCAGGGTTAAAACAGGCGTAGAGGTCAAACGCTCCTTCAAAATCTGAAAAGCTTCCTCGCATTTCTCACTCCACTCAAATTTTGACTCTTTATTCATCAAATTGGTCATTGCCCTTGCTATCTTAGAGAAATCTCTCACAAATCTCCTATAATAGCCAGCTAATCCCAGAAAACTCCTAATATCTGACACATTCTTAGGAGTAGGCCACTCACTACCAACTTGAATCTTTGCAGGATCCACATAAACTCCTTCTTTAGACACATAATGACCCAAAAATGCTACTTTCTCCAAATGGAACTCACACTTAAAGAACTTGGCATACAATTGGTTCTTCCTAAGCGTCTCCAATATTATCCTCAAATGCTCATCATGCTCTTCTTCACTCTTTGAATAGATCAAAATATCATCAATGAACACTACAACGAACTTATCTAAGAACTCATGGAATATCCTATTCATCAAATCCATAAATATAGCTGTAGGCGTGTTTTTATTGTGCCTACACGGTGTGAGCGCGTATTAGATTTGACTACCCCACTGTTAAGGTTTTATTGATAATTGTTTTGTATTGAAAGAAGTCGCCAACAATTCTTTTTAGGAAGAATCATAAACCTAATTGGATATAGGAAAATCGTAGGGATAAATTATCCAATGTAGATTTCCCCGTCCTGACTCCATAGATGGTCAAAATGAACCAAAGATTGAGTTCGGGGGTGAGGGTACAATATAGTCAGGAACTATATTGCCCATTGCTGGCCTCTACTAAATATCGATTCATTTTAGATTTTATGCCCAAGAATAATCAAATAATGTTTTAAACACCCTAAAAATATTTAGTCTAAGTAGGTTCAGGAAACACATAAAAAGACTATTTTTAGTGACAAGTTATTATGCAATCAAATAACAGGGAACCTAGAAAGTTGTCCAAATTAATATGATTAATGTTAGAACAGTTCTTTAGGTCTTTGATTAGCAAAAATAGCATGTGGGGTGATAAAAGCAATAAAGCAGGGACAATCATATAATAAACATAGAATGATCAGGCAGGCATATAATATACAAAGGCATTGAATAATAATGATATGAAATATAAAATAAAGTGTAGAAAAGAGGTTAGAATATACAGTATAGCGATTTTATATTAAAGATCTACATCAGGAAATAAAACAGTTAGTAACTTCAATATAAAAATAATTGATTCAAGGATCCGCAGGATTACACTTATGCGGCCTAGATTGAGGAGCGCAACGATCTTTAGGCGGAGCAATCGTGGAACCAAGAACGCAGTATGAAGAATTGATTGAAAGTATTGGAGTGTTTGAAGTATTTGAATGTTTTCGAAGTATTTTGGAGTAGTCGAGAGAATTTATGTGCGTGAAATAATAATATCAAAAGCCGTCCGTAATTCGGGAAAATACGGAGTATTTATAGGAAAAAGAAGGCGTGCGTTGCACGCAAGCCTTGCGCCAGGCGCAAGCCTACCTGGCCAGCACAATGCCACGCGTCAGGCGCACATTGGTGTGCCTGACGCAGTCTGCCCAATCAAGATTAAACACGTGTAAACGCGTTTTTGAAAAGATAGAAAAGAAAGTTGCGTCTCACACAAGACTTGCGTCTGACGCAGGACTCTGTGTGAGTCACGAAATCTACGTGTCAGGCGCTCATTAACTCGCCTGAAATGCGCTGGACGCACGTGGTGCGCTGAGCGCAGCCCCGCGTCCGGCGCATATTCGGGAATATTCGAGCATATTCCTTTGCGCGTCTTTCGAAGATATTTTTCTATCCCTAAAATTCCGGAGCTGGAATTTTACGGATCAAAAATCTGATTTTTGATTGAAGTTAATGGAAATGATTATGAAAAATATTTATTAAAATAATAAATATTTGATTGGGCTTTTAAAACGGATTTAAAACATTTTATGGGTTTAAAATACAATTAATCATCATGAATAATTAATTGGGCTTTAGAATATCATTTCAGAACACATTTTAGAATGGTTCTTTAGATTGCTCCTCCGTTGGATCGCGCCAACTAATGCCGCGGTATGTTTCATCATTGGATCCTTAAATGGGGAGACACGATTATGTGTCTACAGAAGCCCCCACTTTGACTGAGGTTCAGGAAACCGATAGTCAAAGTATACGGTATCGGGACGGAGAACGATTCTAAACGCTCTGCAGTTTAGAACTGATCTATAACCGTCGGTCTCTGCAAAACAAAGTTAGTATGCAGGACAATATCTACAAGCAATCTGATTACCTGCAGGGAAAGATGTTAGCAGATAGGTGCAAACAACTCACATGAAGCACATAATGATGCAAAAATGCAAACTTAGACTCTCTAAGAATGCATGAGATGCTATGCAAGGATTTAAGTTATGCAAAGCTAAGGAAGACACGTCATGCAAAGTCAGGGTTATGCAAGACTAGAATGTATGAAATGCAATGCAAGGTCAGGGTTTTACAAAGCTGCAATGCAAGGTCAGGATTTTGCAAGGCTAGAAGATGTATAGAATGATAGAATGATCAGAATGATTAGAAATAGATTGAATGATTTTCGAAAATCGTTTTTAGTAAACAATCGGGGTTCGTAAACGAGGTCCGCGGATTAAAACTTCTCGGGAGTTTGATTTGAATTGGAGGAACCACCACACATAGGAAGCCCCCACTTTGGGTGAGCTTGCCTTGAATTAGGCATGAGCCTTAATCGAAATGTACTTGATCTGATATTGAAACGTAGTTGATCTGCCTTGAACGTTGCAAGTTGTCACTGGGGATTGTTTATTGGGAAGTTAATATAGGCAAAGTCAAATATCGCCAGAAACCATGGAATTGTCGGAGAGTCCTTCAGGGAAAAGGAGAGCTTGGAATTGAAAAATAAAAGGTTTGAATTTGTGCCTTAAATAAATGTAGGTGGGAAAAGGCTTTAACGAGGCTAGGTTCAGACTCGAGTCTATGCCGGGATCTAGAAATAGTATGCTCCTAAATTCTAGAAATTCAAATCATTAGACCATGACTAATTTTTATTTTATTGAAGCGGTCGGACCTCGAGATGAGGATTCCTACGTATCCTTGCGGAATCAGACCATTCGTAGTTCTAGATCTGATTTTTTTATTATTATTATTTTTTGTGCCCTAACTTTTGCCTAGGCCGCCCTTTCGGGTTTTCAGCCTAGCGGGCTTGGACATACCTTGGAGAAGGAGTTAGGTTTTGATGAAAGGATTATGAATTTGGATTATATGGATTTTGATGAATCGAAGGGATTTGAATGAGGGGTAGAACTTGTGTGCAAGCCCCCTAACTTGACTTTTATTTGCCTTTGACTTTTCCTTTTTGAATCTTTTCTTTTTGTCCTGTGCGTTTTTGCTTTTTTCATTTTTTTGCACTTTGAATTTTTGTTTTTTGCTATTTTATTTTGCCTGGCATTGATTTTTATGTAGTAAGGCTTGCACACAATCCATTGGTTTAGGGTAGTGAAAGGTTTCAAGGATATTTGTGGAGCTTTGATGTTGAAGGGATTTGGTTTTTCTTTGGTTGTATGAGGATGATGGTTTAAGGATGATGGCTTATGGAAGGTGATGGAGGAAGAGGGAATAACTCCTGATCCAAAGTATGTCCATTTTTTTTTCTCTTTTTTCAGATCTCTTTTTATTGTTGTTAGTCAAGTTCATTAGGTGATTTGAGTTTCATCATTGAGTTAGAAGCATAAATAAAATGATGGAAGGCCAATGAAAATGAAAATGAAAATGCAATTATTTTATTGATTGAAAATAAATGAAACAGGGCTTATTAGAAGTAAAAACCTAACTGGCATAGACTTGACAGGAAGGGAAATGAAATAGCTAGGGGAGGGACTCTCCGACTCGACCTAGAAAACTAGCGCTAAATGACTAAGCCTTCTGCATTATTTAGGCACTTCCCAAGGGGTTGCCGCTATTGTTGACTTTTGCCGCAGGCGGAATTGGTAATCTACCGTCTTCAACCATATCCTGCAGATGATGCTTCAAAGTCCAGCATTGTGATGTCAGATGCCCATTCCCTTGATGGTACTTGCAGTAGGAATTAGGATTCCATCTACTGGATCTCTTCTCAAGAGGAGGGTCCGGAGTAGGGCCAAGAGCCTGAAGTGCTCCCTTTGCATGAAGCCTAGTGAAGGCTTCTTCTAGGGACATGCCTAAAGGAGTGAATGTCCTTGGAGGGCCTTGATAACCTTTCTTGTCAGTAGTTAGAGCATTGATGTCGCTGCTTTTAGAGGTAGAAGGGTTAGTATTACTCTTCTTGAAAGAGTTATTGTTGTTAGAACCCTTATTCTTGTTAGCCTGTACCTCTTCTTCAATCAGCAGGCCCACCTTATAGAGCTTCGTGAAAGACTCTATAGGTTGGAACTTGATATGATCCCCATACTTGGGCTGTAGGTTACGGATCACCAATCGGACTTGATCCTCTTGGGATGGCCTGTTAGTCATTTGCGCAGCCTTTTCCCTCCATCTGTTAAGGAATGTGACAAAATCTTCATTGGAATTATGCTTAGTTAATACCAACTCACGAAGGCCAATGGGAAGCTGAGTATTGTAGATGTATTGTTTGTGGAACTCTTCTCTGATGTAGTCCCAGTCATTCAGCTTGGCTTTGTTCAGTGACCTGAACCACTTGGATGGATGTGCATCCAAGGTTAAAGGAAAGACATAAGCAAACAGGTCCTTGCTCATGCCCTTGAGAGCCATAGAGATGAAGAAAGCTCTCAAGTGGTCATCTGGGTCTTCGACCCCCTTGAATTTTGGGAGGTCACCCAATGTTACCTTTTTGGGGAGCTTGTCCCTCAGTTTAGGTTCAATGATGTCATGGCCATGAGTCTGACCCTCGAGCGCAGGAATTGACTGGATCAATTGCTCGAGTTTTTCAAACCTCAAATCTGTGTTGGTTTTGAATGATGGTGGAGTGTCGCCTTGCTCGTCCTCCTCAGTTAGCTTCTCCCTCAGCGCCTTAATCTCTTTATCTTGTTCCTCAAGACGTGAGTTCATCAGTTGAAGTTGGGCCATAATGGCACTGAGTTGTTCATTAGTGTCTCCCATTTCAGATGATGATTCAGAAGAGTCGGAGGATTCGTCTGAAAGGGTAAGGATGCGTTTAACGAGTCTAGGAGTAGGTTTACCTTGTATCCTCTCTGTCGGGCGTTCCCAAGTTATAATCTCACAATCCATCCTGAACAGAAATCGAATGGACCTCGTAAATTTTTAGAAATGATGCTTTCGAAATGAGAAATGGAAATGAGGGATGGAGAAATGGAGATGAGAAATGAAGATGAAAGTGGAAATGGGGACGAGAAATGGAAGGTGAAATGGAAACGGGAAATGATTAGAAATGGGTATGATTATGGTCGTGATGGTGACATGGGCCTAACTATATGCGAATCTGCAAATGATTGATTGACCGACTGACCGACTATGCAAGCGATGCAGGCTAGACTTGGCAAATAGACTGGGCTCAAAAGGATTGTTTACGCTAGCTTCGCTAGGCTTAGGAAGGAATTGGCTTCGCGAGACTTGATGATTTGATATTGCTATAGATGTAAGATAGGAGTAGCTTCGCTAAACTCGAAGGGTGCCTTTAAGGTCTTAGGGGTGTCTAGCTTTACTAAATCAATGGGTGCCGTTATGGTCTTACGGGTGACTAGCTTAGCTAAGTCAAAGGGGTGTCTTTATGGTCTTACAGGGATGACTAGCTTAGCTAGGTCAAAGTGGTGCCTTTATGGTCTTACAGGGATGACTAGCTTAGCTAGGTCAAATGGGTGCCTTTATGGTCTTACAGGAAGGACTAGCTTAGCTAGGTCAAAGGGGGTGCCGTTGTGGTCTTACAGGGATGACTAGCCTAGCTAAGTCAAAGGGGTGCCGTTATGATCTTACAGGGATGACTAGCTTAGCTAGGTCAAAGGAGTTTGGACTTCGTCCTACATGGATTTGGAATTTGACTGGATTGACTTTGGAAATGAGTTGGGCCTTATATGGACCTAATTCTGGACTTAGTCCTATATTGGTTTGAAGTTAGACTTGAAAATGCACATGGGCTTGACATTGGATTGGAATAGAGTTGGATTAGACTTGGACTAGACTTGGACTGGGATCGACATAGACTAGGGTTCACATAAAGATGCAAATGGGCCTAGGTTTTGACATGAGCTAGACTTATATGAGCCTAAGATGGACTCTAATGCTAGCGGGCCTAATATGAATGCATGGACTCGAATTAGATGGACCCTATATGAATGCAAAATGGACTCTAATGCATATGGGCCTAGAATGAATGTAAGTGAATTGGGTCGATTGGATAGAATTGGATTGAAGGTGTTTGGAATGGGCTTAGAATTTTCGAAATTCATTTTTGAAAGGAACCCCTTGTTTTATCTTTTGTTAGGAAAAGATGATGGATTAATTTTGAAAATGTTTTTTTTTTGAAATGTCGTGGTATGATGATGATTAGTAAATGTTTTTTTTGAAAAAGGTAGAATTGACATGGGTGTAGGATTGATTTTGAAAAGATATAATTTTTTTGAAAATGATTGAATATGGTAAGGTAAGAATGATAGGAAAGACTTGTTGAACAGCAGGGAGGATATGGGAAGAGGTAGACATGCATGACAACTCTAGCTCTACAATGACCCTTTAGATGCATTTTTTTATGACATACTCGACCTTGCATGAAAAGACCTTTTTTGAATGTTTGATTAGGTGAGACCTCTAATTAGACCAAACTACGCGAATGCAGATAGACATACGCACATAGGACTGAACGTAGGATCGGCAATTACGACGACTAAATTGACGAAAGCGTGCGATGCACGTTCCGCGCGGCATTCTTTGCGCGCGCGGACGGCCATGCGTCTGGCGCGGGAATGGTGCGCCAGGCGCAACTTAATGCGCTTGGCGCACTACTCCCCGACACGTTTTTCGGGGATTTAGGCGACGAATTGGCCGATTGATGAGTTTTTCTTGTTTTTAGACGCGATTTTAGGAACGACGCATAATAATGACAATTTGACAAAATAATAGCAGGCAAAAATTGCAATCACTGGCAAATGTCATATAACATGGATGCAAAAGTTCCCACCTAAAGTCCAGTTCTATGTTTGAAACTATTGGTCAGGTTTAGGTTCAGTCTGAAAAGGGTCCACGACTAAGAGATTGATCCCACGCTTCGTACCCCTGTTTAAAGAGGTGGCCATGCGTAAGACGTACTTCAGTCTCAAGTCAGGAACAACAGAACAATGCCATGGTTGGGTAGGTTTGCTTGTGACTAAGATCCAACACTATCGCTCAGGAAGCTTTTTGGAAGGACAAAGAGCAAACCCCCCGGGGGTGACCTCACACATAGAACATGTGCCAATGAGGCAAGGTAGATTGTCCTTATGGTGGCGGAACAATAGCCATGCATATGCAAAACAGTATATTATTCAAAGGCATAACAATAAGAATGAATCGTATTTTTCAAGTTTCACCCACTCATTTAAAAAAATTAATTTTAAAAAAAAAACTCCCCAGTGAAGTCGCCAAATTATAGGCGTGTTTTTATTTCGCCTACACGGTGTGAGTGCGTATTAGATTTGACTACCCCACTGTTAAGGTTTTATTGAAAATTGTTTTGTATTGAAAGAAGTCGCCAAAAATTCTTTTTAGGAAGAATCATAAACCTAATTGGATATAGGAAAATCATAGGGACAAATTATCCAATGTAGATTTCCCCGTCCTGACTCCATAGATGGTCAAAATGAACCAAAGATTGAGTTCGGGGGTGAGCGTACAATATAGTCAGGAACTATATTGCCCATTGCTGGCCTCTACTAAATATCGATTCATTTTAGATTTTATGCCCAAGAATAATCAAATTATGTTTTAAACACCCTAAAAATATTTAGTCTAAGTAGGTTCAGGAAACACATAAAAAGACTATTTTTAGTGATAAGTTATTATGCAATCAAATTACAGGGAACCTAACAAGTTGTCTAAATTAATCTGATTAATGTTAGAACAGTTCTTTAGGTCTTTGATTAGCAAAAATAGCATGTGGGGTGATAAAAGCAATAAAGTAGGGACAATCATATAATAGGCATAGAATGATCAGGCAGGCATATAATATACAAAGGCATTGAATAATAATGATATGAAATATAAAATAAAGTGTAGAAAAGAGGTTAGAATATACAGTATAGCGATTTTATATTAAAGATCTACATCAGGAAAGAAAACTGTTAGTAACTTCAATATAAAAATAATTGATTCAAGGATCCTCAGGATTACACCTATGCGGCCTAGATTGAGGAGCGCAACGATCTTTAGGCGGAGCAATCGTGGAACCAAGAACGCAGTATGAAGAATTGATTGAAAGTATTGGAGTGTTTGAAGTATTTGAGTGTTTTCGAAGTATTTCGGAGTAGTCGAGAGAATTTATGTGCGTGAAATAATAATATCAAAAGCAGTCCGTAATTCGGGAAAATACGGAGTATTTATAGGAAAAAGAAGGCGTGCGCTGCACGCAAGTCTTGCGCCAGGCGCAAGCCTACGTGGCCAGCACAATGCCACACGTCAGGCGCACATTGGTGTGCCTGACGCAGCCTGCCCAATCAAGATTAAACACGTGTTAACGCGTTTTTGAAAAGATAGAAAAGAAAGTTGCGTCTCACACAAGACTTGCGTCTGACGCAGGACTCTGTGTGAGTCACGAAATCTACGTGTCAGGCGGTCATTAACTCGCTTGACGTGTTCTGGCCAATGCGTTGGACGCACGTGGCACGCTGAGCGCAGCCCCCGCGTCCGGCGCATATTCGGGAATATTCGAGCATATTCCTTTGCGCGTCTTTCGAAGATACTTTTCTATCCCTAAAATTCAGGAGATGGAATTTTACGGATCAAAAATCTGATTTTTGATTGAAGATAATGGAAATGATTATGAAAAATATTTATTAAAATAATAAATATTTGATTGGGCTTTTAAAACGGATTTAAAACATTTTATGGGTTTAAAATACAATTAATCATCATGAACAATAAATTGGGCTTTAGCATATCATTTCAGAACACATTTTAGAATGGTTCTTTAGATTGCTCCTCCGTTGGGTCGCGCCAACTAATGCCGCAGTATGTTTCATCATTGGATCCTTAAATGGGGAGACACGATTATGTGTCTACAATAGCCGGAGCATTGGTCAGTCCAAACGGCATCACAGTAAACTCATAATGACCATAACACGTCCTAAACGAAGCCTTAGGTATATCCTTATCAGCTACCTTCAACTGGTGATACCCCGAACGCAAATCAATCTTTGAGAACATACTGGCTCCATTCAACTGGTCGGACAAGTCATCTATCCTAGGCAAAGGATACTTGTTCTTAATGGTCACATTGTTCAATTCCCTATAGTCTATGTACAATCTCATACTTCCATCTTTCTTTTTCACGAACAACACAGGAGCTCCCCAAGGTGACGCACTAGGCCTAATATAACCCTTATCCAACAGTTCTTGCAACTGCGTCTTCAATTCACTCATCTCAGGAGGTGCCATTCTATATGGTGCCTTAGAAATAGGTGCAGTACCAAGAACTAAGTCTATGGTGAACTCAACGACTCTTTTAGGCGGCATACCAGAAAGCTCGCTTGGAAATACATCCATAAACTCATTCACAATTGGTACGTCCTCAATCTTCAATTCAACCTCTTTACTTACATCTTGCACACTACGGAAAAACAACTCACATCCCTTCTTCACCAACTTCTTCACTTGCATTGCAGAAATGACCCCAAAGTTCTTAGGCTTCCCAAAACGTCGATACGAAGTCAACTTCCCTAAAAGGCTTCTCAACACTACCTTCTAAGCTTCACAATCTATTTTGGCCTTATAGAAACCTAACCAATTCATCCCAAGAATACCGTCTAGGTCTTCCAGATTGAACTCTATCAGATTAGAAGGAAAAACACAGTCTCCTATCTTCAGAGGCAAGTCTCTAAACAACTTGATACACCTTATGACTTCTCTAGTAGGTATACTAATAGACAGGTCAATTACTTCAAAGTCTATCAACCCCAAACTTTTAATAACGGACGACGAAATAAATGAATAGGCCACCCCAAAATCAAATAACGCTTTAACGAGAACGAAGTTAATAGAAAAAGTACTAGAAACTACGTCGGCAGATTTCTCAGCTTCATTGCGACTCATCACGAACAGCTTACCCGGAGCTTTACTCTGGTTGTTGTTGTTGCTCTCACTAGCGAGCAAACCGTAGCTTCCTTGGTTGTTACTCGCGACCCTATAGGCTTCGACCCTTGGTTGCACGATTGGTTGAACCCGACCTTCCACCGATTACCACTCCCATTACCATTCTGCTCTTTCCTTTGCTTGGTGAAGCACTCAAATTCTCTATGCCCCTTCTTTTGGCAGTAATGACAGGTTACTAGATCTCCTTTACAGTATCTACCAGGGTGATTCTTGTTACACTTTTTACAGTTGTAACTCCTCTCAGACTAGCCCTTACCATTAAAGCTTTAACCATTCCTTCCTTGGAAGTTCCCATTCCCATTTCTATTCTTCTTAAAGTTCCCCCGATTTCCTCCAGCATTGAAATCCTTTCTATTCTCACCCACTACAACATTCTTCTTGTCACGCCTCGACTGAAGACCATAAATATGGGCGGCTCTTCCATAAACAACATCTAGGGATGCAAAAGTCTCAGCACCTAACCCCAATTGGATTTCCTCAGTCAAGCCTTGCTCAAATCTTTGAGCCTTTAGCTCTTCAGTAGCTACTACCTCAGGTGCAAACCTAGACAATGCTATAAACTTGCTATAATACTCAGAGATAGTCATACTCCCCATCCTAAGGTTTATGAACTCCTGAGCCTTTTCTTTTCTCATAAAAGCAGGGTAAAATTTTCCTCTTAAAGCAGCAATAAATGAATCCCAATTAAACCCTTCCACAACACTAAGTCTAACTTCATTCTCTTTCCACCATAAGTCAGCCTCATCTTTCAGATATAACACAGCTTGACCTACTTTCATAGCCTCAGGATAATTTACAGCCCCAAATTTTTTTTCAAACTCCCTAATCCAACTCTCTAAGAAGGTAGGGTCAGCTTGCCCCTTAAAGTAAGGTGGTTTAATCTTAGCTAGTCTTTCAAACATGTCCCCTGCAGGCTCGGGACGCTCAGCTCTCTCTTGAGTCAATTTCTCTGCCAATAGGCGAATAGCAGAAGCTAAGGCGTTACGTTGTTGGCCATTGTACTGCGTGAACTGAAATTTAACGTAACTCTACTTTAGGTTTCGACTCACAACTACTTGCCATTTACTATAAAGGCATCAATTCGACTTGATCATACAAGATCGCATCATAATAACATTCTATGGAATTATAATAGTGCCAAATTCGATCACTATAAACCATCATTAGTCATATACTCATTCATGAATAACATTTACATCAATAATATATATGAGGACTAAATAAAAATTTAATCACTACAATAGAATAAAATTTTCCCCATTCGCGTACTAAGATAATTTCTTACTCAACTTGAATAGCTAAATAATCACTTTTATTCCTCAAAATGATGATGATAATATTTGTCCAATCCATAAGAACTAACTTATTCCTTAACAAAGGTAAAAAGATACTAAAGAAAGAAATTTAAACCATTGTCACTTGGCTACTTATCTAACAACTAATCTTAAAACATACATAAATAGTCTATGGAGTTACATTATCAGTCTTATCCTTAGTTTCCTTGTACTTCTCTAGAGTGAACATCTCATCTTCAAAGTCTTCATTGTCCTCATCCTATCTGACTCAGAATCACTATCACCACCTAGAATAGTCCCCATAGTAGCATTGTAGATGTCCTTTCGGGTTTGCCCTCTAGCATGGTCAAACTCCTGAATAACCTCATCATCGCTATCAGGGATGCCTACTTGCAATACACGGCGCATTTTCATATCTAGGCTAGTGTAACTCTCGTTATCAGACCCTCCATCATTCTCATCATCACTCAATACAATCGGGTTGAAGTAGCTTCCTACTCGAGTAGCTTCTCTATCAGTCATATCTAGGGGTCCCTTAAATGATGAATACGGCATCTAAAAATAAATAATACCCTCACTTAGCGTATATTCCCAATAATAAACAATAAGCAAGAATAAACAAAAAATTTAAAGTTGGGAATAACATTAAACAATTAAGCAGGGAATAAAACATAAACATGCTGAACTGAATATTTAAATGCAGACATATAATATTTCTATCCTATATGCCCTTCCTATACTACCCATCTCTCAAAAAAATTAATAAAGTAAAATAAAAAATAAGCTAAGAGTACTAAAATAAACAAATAATAAATAATATATAATTTCGAAAATATGAAAAGAATCGGAAAAAATAAAAAAAAAAATTTCCGGGCCTAAATAATATTTCGAACCAAATAAAATTTTCGAACCTAAAAAAAAAAAATTGAATCCTTTTTGAAATTAAAACATGTTTCGAAAAAAATAATTTAAGCACAACGAATAAGTAGGAGCCCGTTTTCTAAGAAATTCATTTTAAGTAACTAAGCGCCTAAAATTTAAGGTTGGCACGAAGGGCTAATAAAAACCTAAGCTCCAAGATACCACTTTGTAACACCCCGACAATCCTCTATTTTCAAAAATACCTTTTTAATATAAAACTTAGAGAATTATCAAAGTATTATCGCCCGTGTGATAACGTATCGGCTTATTCAGAATTTTGCTGCGGAAAACAATAAATAACTTTGAAAACAATAAATTAATCAACCATAAGTCAACTCCAAAACCAAACTAAATTCAAACCAACATAAAGTCAAACTCAACCCATAATTAAAAGTAAACTAAAGTATTAAGCTAACACAAGCTCTCAACGAATCAAAAACCCATGATATATAATCTTCAAACCTGAAATAGACGATGCACTATTGATCCCGAGAGACTGCTCACCAAATGGGTCATCACAGGATCAATAAGGCACAGCCATAATCGACATACACACAAAAGCACGTAATCAGCAAAGCTGAGTACTACATAATAAATGAATAAATAAATCCTAACATGATACTAATAAGATAAATAATATTATAATAACATGACAAACTAACTTTACTGAACTTAACTCAACAATCAACAAGTTAATAAAATTTAGATTGAATAGGCAATGGAAAGAGTTGTCCAAACCAAACCAAGTCTTCAATTTAGAAGACGAAGTACGGGCACGACTCCGTACTCCCATGACCAACGATATCGAGGTACTAATTAAATAAAATAGGACACTGTGATCAATCCGGACCCAAGAAAAGCCATGGGCTACCACCATGTACTCCAACTCATACTAGTCCAACACTTCAGACGTAAACAAGTCTAAAGCTTATTGCTATTCACTTTCCCCTTTAAGTGATTATTAAATTATTTACTTGTTATGACTCACAAAGTAAAACAAACAATATAATCATAGAGGATACATGATACTTCCATTTTTATCTTCGGGTTAGGTAAGGTGATCAACAACTTAACAACCCAAGAATAAATCCATTATTAGTTCCATAACCATTATTTATATGTTGATCTAAGTCAACAATCAACCAACTTTTCATAGGTGATGAATAACCAACTTACCAAATAAGGCCCTCGGTTCTCATAAAGTAAATAAAATAATCCAAAGGGAACAACATGATCCAATTCATGATCCAATAACAACATAATTATTAATCCCTCATGTGAATTAATAAAATAAAGTTCCCAATCCCATATGTTTGCATCAATCATCCATACAAACATAGTATAACCAACATAAGCAACATGCTTCACACAACGGCATAAAACATGTAATTCCACTTGAATATAAATCACATATGAACTATACATGATACTACATCAATCCTAATCTTAGGACATGATACTAGTCTACCAACACATAGGTATGTACGTACCTTGTGTAGACAATATGCGAGGCCACTTTAACAGCCTTAGAAGTCGCTTAAAGAGAATTCTCCGCCTACCAAATATCAATACAACCACTAATGAATACTCAAATAAAATTCGATTCCAGCAACTTTAAAATATTTTAAACCCTCTTTAAAAGTGTTTAAAATCCTTTTTAATCATTAAAACTCTAACTGTTATTAATGTCTCCTAGTATAGTACTACCATACTAGTCATTTAAAACTCTCAAAAACCCATACTTTGACAATTAAAACTCCATCATAAGCATACTAATAAAAATTCCAGCAACTTATAATGTGTTTAAAACCCTTTAAAGCATGCTTAAACATAATCATAAACATAGGAGTGTTCAATTTTCATAAACTATAATATAGTACTATAATTTCTAAATCATAAAACCCTAAAAGTCCATGCTTTGATACTTAAAACCCTAGTTTAAACATAATTAATAAATCTGAAATTTAATTACTTTATTATACAAATTACATAATCTGAAATTTATATTTAAATCATCAAACTATAAACTTTTAATCATGAAATCATTAAATCAATCCTTAAAAAAACATAAACTTAACATTAAATAAAATAGAGGAGGAAGAGAAATAAACCAAAGAGAAGAAGGAGGGGAAGCACGGTCGAGAGAGGGAGAGGCGGCTGGGCTGCCGGCGGTGGCGCGCTGCTGCTGCTGGCCGGCGGTGGTGGCAGCAGGCGTGGCTGGCCGAGAGAAGAGAAGAAAAAGAGAGAGAGAGAACCGTGGGGGAGGAGAGAGAAAAGAAAGAGAGGAGAGAAAATTTAGGGTGAGTGTTTAATGTGTGGGAATTTTGGGTTTTGTTAGGTTTATATAGGTAACCCCTTGTGGGCTTAGAGAAATGTGTTTGGGCTTTTAATAATCATTTAATGATTGGGTACTTGAGTTGAGTTGGGTTCCTCTAACCCATTTTATAATCCTTCACACTACAATTCAAAGATGTTTAAACTATTAAATAATTTTCAAAGTATGACTAAATAAAATATTTGATTACTTAAGATCATTAAATAATCCTTTTGACTTTCAATAGTCAACATTCTATGAAATAAATTATTTAAATACTAAAATATATATAAATATATATTAAAATATATTTATAAAATTCATAAAATTATGGGGGATTACAACTGGGATCCCTCTCCCAACTTAACCGTCAACCGGATAGTGTCCTTAGGGACTACCAATGCCCCCGTGAATCCGATCACTGGGTATAAGACTAACTTCAAGCATGATTTGCCCAAACCCATCTTCTCGAATGTTGGCAGAGCTGCCGCCATCCACAAAGACGCGATGCACCATCGTGTTAGAGACCTGTAGAGATACTACCAAAGGGTCATCATGAGGGAAGATAATCCCCTTGGCGTCCTCCGTCGTAAAAGCAACAGACGGCATCTGAGGTGGTGCCGGCCATTTACCGGTGTTGTGGTAGTTGACCTGGTGTATGACTTCCTTCAAACTAGCCTTGGCTCCATGTATACTTCCACCATGAGCAAGCCCTCCCGAGATGACATGTATCTCGATGATTCTCTCTTTTACTGGCCTCCTTTTGGCGTCGTCTTCTCTGGTGACATTTCTTGGTCAGTTTGAGCTTGATACTGATTGAAATAGCCTCTTCATATCAAATCTTCGATCCCATCCTACAGATCTTTACAGTCATCTGTGACATGGCCGTAATCTCTACGGAAATCGCACCACTTTGATTTATCCCGACCATTATAGAACATCTTTCTGGGTCGCTGCCACTTATCATCCTTCTTGTGCATCTCATAGATTTATGCTCTGGAAACCGTTAAGGGAGTGTAATTGTGGTAGCGCTCTGGCCTTCTTTCTTGGCCCTTTTTCACCGAATTGCTCTCTTCTCGCCTACCGGAGCTGTCATACTTCTTATCTTTCCGGTATTTGTCTTTGTCTTTCTTCTTCTCCTTATCCTTTTCCTTGCCATCCCCCTCAGACCGTTTAGACGTTGTTGCCTTGTCGAACTCCTCTCCTCGGATGAACTCATTGGCTTTACAGAGAACTTCAGTCAGGCTAGTAAACTTCTTACGGCCCAAGTAGCTTCTGAAGGCAGTGCCTTCCTTCGGTACCGTCATCAATGCTAGGACGACAACTTCTTGCTGCAGACTTGGGATAGTAACTGCTTCAGAGCTGAAGCGGCCGATATAATCCCTCAGACTTTCTTTCTCCCCTTGCTTGATGGACATCAGCTCCCCGGTTGTTTTCTCTCTTCGCTTGTTCTTTGACGAAGTGTGTGACAAACATAGCCCAGAGTTGCCGGAAATCATAGACAGTTGCCGGCCGAATGCTCTTGAACCAAGTTTGTGCTAAACTAGACAAAGTTGAAGGGAACACTTTGCACCAGACAGAGTCTGTGTCGGTGTATAGCAGCATGTGTCCTTCATAAGCGGATATGTGATCCTCAGGGTCTGTCTTGCCGTCATACTTGCATGTGGGCATCTTGATCTTCTCCATGGGCTCTTGGAGTATGGCAGTGGAGAATGGAGAGGAGCGAAGTGATACCGGCGCTCGACGTCGATTCGCGTCACTCTCCCTTCTGGGTTGGGATGACTCTTGGACCTCAGTGTAATGATAGGCTTCTTCTTCTTCATCTCCCACCGGCTCGGCGGGTGTCTTCGAATTTTCCACATGATCCGGATCGCGCTGGCTTCGTTCACCCATACGGCCACTAAGATCGAAGCTTTCTAACTGGACTGCGTAGCCTGTTCGGGGGACGCTTGCTAGCATGACCGGCCTGTGGAGTTTGACTCGCCAAAGCCTGAAAGACGTCAGCAGCACTCAGGAGTTGTTTAGGACTGAACATGTGCTGTAAAAATTCAAATATATTAGGCTGGGGGGACTCAGCAGTCCGATTGCCTTTGTCAGCCGGTTTGGAGGATCCAACCACTGGTTGAGGAGTTTTAAAGCCCGGTGGACCTGTTTCCAGAATGTAATTGTTTTCATCAGTCTCCGGCATCCCGGAGGGTTTCTTCTTAGCCTGGCGACGGTTGCTTAGGATCCATGGGGCGGAGTTAGGCGGCGGGATCGTGGCTTAAGACTAAGGTATAGTTCTCCCCCTCCTTCTAGCGCCAATTGTTCCGGTATGGAATAAATGCTATTGGGGTGAACCGGTATCCCTCGATCATGTATGCCGGTTTGGTGTCTGTAGACACATAATCGTGTCTCCCCATTTAAGGATCCAATGATGAAACATACCGCGATATTAATTGGCGCGACCCAACGGAAGAGCAATCTAAAGAACCAATCTAAAATTGTGTTTTGAAATGATATTCTAAAGCCCAATTACTTGTTCATGATGATTAATTGTATTTTAAGCCCATAAAATGTTTTAAGTCCGTTTAAGAGCCCAATTAAATATTAATTATTTTAATAAATATTTTTATCTTTGATAAATATTTTAAATACAAATCAGATTTTTTATTCCGTGAAATTCAATCTCCGGATTTTAGGGATAAAAAAGTATCTTCGAAAGACACGTAGAATCAAAAAACAAATATGTTGGAATATGCGCCGGACGCAGCGGTTGCGCTCAGCGCGCCACGTGCATCCAGCGCATTGGCCAGAACGCGTCAGGCGAGCCAATGATCGCCTGACACGTGGACTTGTGACTCACACAGAGTCCTGCGTCTGACGCAAGTCCTGTGTAAGACGCAAACTTTCTTTTCTATCTTTTTAAAAACGCGATTACACATGATTAAATCTGATTGGGCCGCGTCGTCGCACACCAATGTGCGCCTGACGCGTGGCATTGCGCCTGCCACGTAGGCCTGCGCCTGGCGCAGGACGTGCGTGAGGCGCACGCTCCCTTTTGTCTATAAATATTCGTGATTTCCCGAATTACAGACGGCTTTCCATTATTATTTTACGAACACAAAATCCTCACGAACACTTACGATTACTATTACGAATCTCAAAATACTTCAATCCTTTCAAGTCAATTTCAATTCCTAATCATACTACGGCCCTGTTCTTTTGGACTTATTTTCAGCAAAAATAAGTAAAAATAAGTTCAGTTCAGCAAAAATAAGTTCAGTTCAGCAAAAATAAGTAAAAATAAGTTCAGTTCAGCAAAAATAAGTTAAAATAAGTTCTATTCAACAAAAATAAGTTCAGTTCAGCAAAAATATGTTCACTTCAGCAAAAATAAGTTCAGTCTTGTCTAATGTTGTAATTATTATTTTTGTTTTCAATATTACTATTAATATTGTTATTATTATTAATATTATAATTATAATAACGATGAATTTGAATTTTTTATTTTTTATTTTTTTTATTTATTATTATTTTTTTATTATTTTTATTTTATCTATTTTATTTATTATTATTATTATTATTATTATTATTTGTTATTATTTATAATTATTATTTATTATTTATTATTTATTATTTATTATTTATTATTTATTATTTATTATTTATTATTTATTATTTATTATTTATTATTTATTTTCTATTATTTATTATCTATTATTTATTATTTATTATTTATTATTTATTATTTATTATTTATTATTTATTATTTATTATTTATTATTTATTATTTATTATTTATTATTTATTATTTATTATTTATTATCTATTATTTATTATCTATTATTTATTATTTATTATTTATTATTTATTATTTATTATTTATTATTTATTATTTATTATTTATTATTTATTATTTATTATTTATTATTTATTATTTATTATTTATTATTTATTATTTATTATTTTTTATTTTTTATTTATAATTTATTATTTTATTATTTATTATTTATTATTTATTATAATAAAATAATAAAATAATTATAATAAGTATTGATAATATTATGTTAATATTTATTGATTATTATAATAATAAGTATTGATAATATTATGTTAATACAGTTTAATTCAGCAAAAATAAGTTCAGTTCAGCAAAAATAAGTTCAGTTCAGCCAAAATAAATTCAGTTCAGCAAAATGAAGTAAAAATAAGTTCAGTTCAACAAAAATAAGTAAAAATAAGTTCAGTTCAGCAAAAATAAAATAAGTTCAGTTCAGTTCAGTTAAAATAAGTTCAAAAGAACAGGGCTAGAGGTGATCATGGGCCGGGCCGCGGCAAAAAAAATTTGCCCATTGAGCGGGCCGGGCCCAAATCCGGGCCAAAAAAATGTGCCCAAAGCCCGTTATTTCGGACCGGGCCGAGCGGTCTTTTCCGGGCCAAAACTGGCCGGGCCAAAATTTAGACTAAAAAGTCTTTTTTGGCTTGTCCAAAGCCCGCCCAAAAAAAGGGCCGGCCAAAAAAAGCGCCCAAACCCGCCCAAAAACCGGGCCGGGCTGGAGTTGATCAGCTCTAAACAGGGCCTACATTCCTGGTTCCACGATTGCTCCGCCTAAAGATCGTTGCGCTCTTCAATCTAAGCCGCATAGGTATAATTCCTGAGGATCCTTGAATAATCATTTATATTTATTGCCCTGAAGTTACTAACAATTTATTCTATGATGTAGATCTTTAGGTAATAATCGTTCTACTGTATATTCTAACCCCTTTTCTATACTTTATTCTATATTCATATTATTATTATGCATGCCTTTGTGTATCATATGCTTGCCTGATTATTCTATGCATATTATACGATTGTCCTGATTTATTGCTTTTATCACCCACATGTTATTTTTGCTAAACAAGACCTAAAGAATTGTTCTAACATTCATCAGATTAATTTGGACAACCTGTTAGGTTCCCTGTAATATTGATTGCATAATAACTTGTCACTATGTGTTTCCTGAACCAACTTAGGCTAAATATTTTTAGGGTGTTTAAAATATTATATGATTGGGCATAAAATTGGTAATGAATCGATATTTAGTAGAGGCCAACTTTGGGCGAATGTGGTTCATTATGACTATATTCGTACCCTCACCCCCGAACTCAATCTTTGGTTCATTTTGATCATCTATGGAGTCTAGACGGGGAAATCTACATTGGATAATTTGTCCCTATGGTTTTCCCATATCCAATTAGGTTTATGATTCTTCCTAATAAGAATTGTTGGCAACTTCTATCAAAACATATTTTCAATAAAACCTTTACAATGGGGTAGTCAAATCTAATACGCGCTCACACCGCGTAGGCCAAATAAAAACACGCCTACAGTGTCCTGCAAGACAAAACACGTAAACTAACCTCGGGGGTTGATCCGAGGAACGCCCCTCCGATGCCTAAATCAGTAAAGGGTAAAAGCCGGTATATCTCAAGTAGAGTATATTAGTATATGTGAACGTACCTCATGACTCAGATCATGGGGTATTTATAGGAGCCGTCAGTGTCCCAAGCTAGGTAGGACACTGCTCCTACTTGTTGAATACAATTCTATCCACTTTTTGGTACTTATCTTTAGGCACATAGGCTCGTCGAGTAAGTACTGGATTAGGCCCAGGCTCATTAAGCATGGCCCAGGTGTTGCACACCAGTTTGGTGTCTGTTAAGCACCGGTATAATAAATGTACCGGTATCATGCACATGTCATCCCTAACTATCGAGGAATGCTAGGATGGTTTGACCATGTCGATCAATGGCGGTCCAGTTGGACCGATATGGAACTTGGACAACCATCATACAAATATATTTGCTTTATGTTTTATCTCCTATCTTTGCTCGTCTTGTCCTCAGTTATTTACTTTTACCTTAATTCAAGTGAAATAATTGGTTTTGTAGTCTATACAGAAATATAAGTAGTAATTAGCTCAAATTAAAAAAATGATGAAGTATACCACGACGTAGTATAAGAAATGGAAGTAGTAATTAGCTTAAACTTTAATTTCTTTTTCTAGCTAATTCTAATGTATATCAATTTTGATTTGATGGTTGGAATGACCCCATCAATTTGATATTGTAATTGTAATTAAACTCAATATCAAACATCAATGTTAATTTAGATGGAAATTTTGAAGAAATAAAAAAAATTCTCAAATTATATTACGAATCTCTACCACATTATACTAATATTGAAGAAATTTGAGAAGAAGTGAATTTCAGAAGAAGTCAAGCATGATAGTTAATTTGGTATTAGTTTATTTAAGCATATCAAAATTTGCATATTGATGAATTCGTTTTTTTTTTTACGGGAAGAAAATATATCATTAATAATAAGCCAAACGGCACATACAATGATAATTAAGATCTGAAAAATACAGATTTAGCAAATTGCAACAATTTTCACAATGGAACCAATTAATTTTAAGCATACTCGAGCACAGCTCCAACTCCACCGCTTCAAGCTTGACGCGAGTAGTGTATTTCGATGTCTTTGCATCTTTCCAAGTAGAGACCTTCACAATCTGATTATGTGATATAATTGTTCCCAATGACGAATTACTGAAAAAACCTAAACCCTTATGGATCCAGACCATCTTCCAAATTATTAACACCATGAAAATAAGAAAACTCATACAAAGATGAGAAACAACCACTAAAAAGGGGGACAAAAACTCTCACAGATGGAGAGAACTGAACAGAAGAAAGCAATAAAGAAGATAATAACACTAAAAAAACTAAAATCTAAGGAAAAGGGTTGGAAATAGTGAGAAAATTAGACAAATTAAACTAAATAATTAGATTATTTCCGGCCAAAGAGGCCAAGAAAATTAAAAACCCTAGAATGAGAATTGGAGAGGGAGAGAGGAGAGAAAACGGCTAGGGTTTTTTTTATATTGATGAATTCGTTAAAGATTCTTAAGTACGAGTCTTTTGTATTATTTTGAACAAAAGGAAGGCATTCCTAGCATTCTACTCCTTTTTCCCCCTATTTGGATTAAGTCACCTAGTGTCAGTGTTGTCTTCATGTTGAGGGGGGTCTATTCGAGTTTTAAGTTGAATTCCAACCCAAGTTTGACCAATTAACAAAACTAACTTGACCAGATTAACTCGAATATAGTTCCAATCAATTAATCTAATTCTTAGGAAATAGATTTGTTCCAATTAACTTGACCCAAAATTTGACTAAGAATCGATTTTGAGCCAAAAATTAACGACCAGAAATCATACCGGATATTGAAATGAACATATCAAACTCAAATTAGTCACAATTCGGAAATCGACCTAATTTAAAATTGACTCGTATTCATTCTAAACTCGTGCATTAGTAAAATACTATATTTGTGAATATTACCTTATTAATCTGACTTAATTTAACTCAAATAAACTTAAAATTATCCGATTTAAACCTACAAATTCATATGCTGATTCAAGCTAAATGTTGATATGAGGCGACCCAGACAACATAGACCCAAATCATTCTAAATCTTTACACAAAGACCAAAGTAACCTAACTCAAACCCAATCCAAACAATTCAATTGTCATATTCAATTGCATGTTACCACCACGATACATAAAATTTAAATGTGAAGAAGTAAAGCTTCTACGGACGTCAAAAAAATTATGGGGAAAGTCCTTACAATTACATGATTGAGTTATTTTGCTAAAAATTTGATGCCAAAAGAAAAAAAAGGAAAGGGCTAACAGATTTTATGGTAGAGAATACTTTAAAAGTCTAATTTCAGCAAACCCTGATTACATACATCATTATGATATAGAATTAGATCACTCCAAAGTCCAAACCTTGCACTTTGCATACAAGTCTATGCCTACACATTACTATGACAATTATTACATCTTCCCTTGTATTTTGATCATAAGCCATCAAATGCAGAATGCAAACAAAGATTTTCCAGCAGTCCAATAACCATTAGCAACATATATACATCCATCACCAACTGATACACCTCCATATACTTCTGATCCAGTTTCATAAGACCACAAAATAACACCAGTCTTGGCATCAATTGCATATATATTACCTTGCTTATCATATGATCCAGCAAACACGACGCCATTAGCAACCGTTACAGGGCCAAAGCTAACGCCACTACTAGGATTCGCGGTGGTCCATAAGATTGTCCCACCTTGAGGATCCATGGCCACCCATCCTCCAGCTTTTGTTGTTGTGTTTGAGGGCTTAAGAGTGAAGTTCTTTGCATCACTATTGGCAATGTTGGTGTAGACTCTTTTTTCATCTGTTGCTGCTCCCCATATGCCTCCTCCTTTCATACCACCTGGTCCGGCCTCCTACATAGTCGTTACTCGTTAGTTTGTTACAATAATCGTGCCACATTATCCTTTATTCATATTAATTCTATTAATGCAATATTTATAACCCTCCTTTCTAAAAAGATCCCATAATCTCGTTTATGCATTATCAGTCACTTGTGTTCCACATCAAACTGATAGTGTGACGCGTTGTATATATAAATTTGTAATATACATTAACCAACGAAGTTAACAACTTTATAGTATGTAAGCTCAAATAGCAAAAACCAAAGGCATCAAAAAACATATAAACATACCGTGCTCCATATGACATCACCAGTATCTCTATCCAAAGCCCAAGCAATCCCACTCTTTTGGACAGCAACTGCAACATCCCTACGACATCCTTTCACCTCAACACTCAACAACATCGGCGCCTCGCCAAAATCAGCATCAGGATTAGGCCCTGGAGGACAATTCGGGGTTGAAAGATTCATACACTTGGCAAACCATACATCATACCCTCCTAATTGTTGGTACCACCTAATATTGCCTGTCTCTAACTCTAGAGCCAAAATAGAGTTTTCATGGTTATCTGCCTCTATGCACTCCTCTGGGTGTGTAGGAGTTGTTTGATTGTTTTCCCTCTCTTGGCACGTCTCGATTCGCTCGGGAGCTGAGTAGAGGTTTCCTGTGGCAATGTAGACAAGGTTCCTTGATACATCAATTGAAGGACTACTTCCCCATATTGCTGCCCCTGCATATTCTCCTTGCTTGCCTTTGTTGTCTGGGAGCATGTAGGTTTGCCATAGGATTTTTCCTGTTTTTGCATTCAGTTTTGCAAAACTGCCACGGAAGGTGCAACATTTGTCTATGCTAGCTAGTTCTTCTAGTGAGGATGTTCCTACATAAAATGCCCTGCATAATTTTTTTTTTTAAATATTTACTAACAAGAATTTGTAAATTACTAACAAGTATTATGAAGTAGGAATTATAACAAGTGGCGGTCTGTAAAATTATAAGAAAATTTTATTATAACAACAATGTATTTCTAGTTTTACAGTGGAGTAGGAATGAATTGTCGAACCAGGATAAAATGCATGGATTTAACTATTATGAATTTTTAAGATAACTTTAGAATTTAGATTCGCTTCTAGAAATAAAGATAATTTTTTATCCCACAAACATTTATACACTTTGATTGGCCATGTTTTCGAACATACCTAGTTGACCAATAACATCTTTATAAAATGTTGAACTCTAATAAGAAAGATTAGAGTATAAGACTTTTAAAGAAACAGAAAGATACTACAAGAGTTTGACGAAATAGAAAGTATAATCCTTTCAAAAAAAAAAAGTATAAAATTTTAGAGAAATAGGAACATAAGCATAATAGTTTTTTTATAGAAAAACTGAGTATTTGAGTATGTGAGATGAATCTCATCTTTATTTCTTTTGTTTTCTGTTTTTAACTTCTATGTGAACCCATAGATATATATCCATCCCTGAGTCCATGAGGATGATTACCAATCCCATCCTCATTTTTACTTCACCTATATATTATCACGTTCTTTTTTTTCCGCTTTTTTCATATAATTTATGTTTGTTGGTTGTTCAATTAGATTGAGTCAGATTATCACCTATAATTATTAGTACCTATTAGTTGTTTGTGCAAATTTGAGACTTACGTGACTATAAATTTAGATTTTAGTCATGTGTTTAAGTTTGATTACTACAAGACATTATAGGCAAATATTATGGTATGTATTACATTAATTCTTATTGTTATGACATTATCTAAATATCAACTTTTTGTAATTTTTGCTTATTGATAATTAAAGATATTAAGGTTCAAATTAGTATCTCGTAAACATGCCCTAAAGAAATGGGTAAACTATTAAAAAAATGGAGGGAGTAGCCTATAAGATTGGACAAATCATTCTTTTCTATGATTGTTCATATGATCCCCTCAAAAAAGGTAAAATGGGTTATTTTGCCAAGGAGTAAAGACTGTGCTGCGTGGATTAGTAAGATCTAATCAATGGGATTATTTTATACTTCCTTCCCACTAAGACATTGAAACATGAAACATCCATCTGCCCGAGGTCAACCCATTTAGCAATGATGGAGTTTTTTTATAAACTTCTGCCTGATTCTCTAATCCTTATTACGTTTATTTTTTTCCTAGAAGTGGCGTTACTCTCGAAATGAAGATTGGATCTAATATCATATGAGGACTACAAGTAATTTTTAAAGGGTTGTATAAGAGAGTTATTAATTCTAAAAGAGTAAGTATGTCTATTTATTTTCAACTTGGCTCCCCTATCATTTATTTATTCTAATAAGGTTCATATTGCAAATTATTGCTTCACGGATTGGAGTAATAGTATTTCCTCTTTTCCTTCAAACAATTATAATATATCCTCTACATAAAGTCACCCACTATTCCAATAACCACGTATTTCTTAATATCAAGATAAGATAAAGCTCAAACCATCTTTTACATGTCACTCCGTCTATTCAAAATTAATAATTACCTAAAGTTTTTTTTTCTTTAAAAAAAAACTCACTTTCTAAGGTAGTGATAATATCTTTGGTGCAAAAATTGATGATTTATGATTGAATACTATAATATCCTTATGCCTATATTAATAAGTACTCACCTATGTTTTTAAATAAGTGCAACAGTTTGACTTTTACGCTTGCCAACGCATAACTTTAACCATTAATATCTCTAATTATGTATTTGTAAAAGTTACAAAAAGTTCATATTATAAAAATATTCATTGAAACAAATCCAATAATATTTAATATGAGCATTTTTGTTTTCATATATTAGTAAAAAAAATACGATCGAAGTGAGGTGTGTGAATAGTGCAAAAGTCAAAGTGTTGCACTTAAAAAGACACGGAGGAAGTATGAGATAAGGTTAGAAAAACAAATCTACTACAAAAAGATAGAAGTAATTCTTTTTTGTAAAAGTATGTCAGATCATGCACTTTCGAGTACATTTTCAGTTTACATCACATGTTTTAAAATATGTTTGTACTAAGGATTTTTCTAACCTTAAGAATTTCAAGATTTCATTACAAAAAATATAATACAACAAAATACTATTTGGGGATAATAAATAAGGATAGATACTTAAAATAGAGATAATCATGTAACATTTTTTTAGTTTGGTTGGATTTTGAAATGGAAACTTTTTGTAAATAATATCTTATATATGATTTTTTGATGCTCTTAATATCACTACATGATAATTAATCAGGTATAAATCAGTGATGCCAGCAAACAATAAATGAAGTTATATGCACATACGTACCCGTTATAGTAAGTCCCAGACATGGTAATAACGCTATCAGGATGATTATCAAGCCTAGTGATCCACACAAGCTTACCAGTATCTCTTTTGAACCCAAGAACAACTGAAGGCCCATACATTCCAACTATTAGCAAGTCACCAGTTATAGTTGGAGTTGCTCTTGATAAAACTAAGGTTCCTTTGAATAGAATTATCGTTGAATTGAACCCTGTTAATTGGTGCAAATTCTGCTTCCACACAAGAGATCCATCTAATTGTTTTATAGCATAAACGTTACCATCAAAGCTAGAGAAATATATGGTTTCCTCAAATATTGTTGGTGTTGCTGTTGCATAACTTTCAGCTTCGAATTTCCATATCAACTTTAGATTTGGTGCTGTTTTCTGACTTATCTTCGTCTCTTGCTCTGCATATCGCCGATTGTGAAGGTCTCCGCCATGGTTCAGCCATTTACTTTGATATGTTGGCTTCTTAAGAAAATGATATATGCCAAATTAATATGGTGGGAAATAATGTATCAATTTATGAACTATGAAGACATTAGTTATGAGAGGCAGCATATATTCTAACTATATTAGTGATGTTTTTGGTGTAAGTTTTTTCAGTCTTAAATCACAAATCATTGATTAAAAAGAACAGAAAAAAGCAAAACTACCGTATGTACATTTACCTCTCTTATTTCACAAATATGCAATACGTACTTCCTCCATTCTGAAACAAGTGAAATACTTCTCTCTCTTTTATACGAGAGTTTTTTAAGAGAAGTGTTTCACTTATTTCAGAATGGAGGAAGTATGGTTAAAGTTAGAACCTAGATACTCCCTTAGTACTAGCTGGAGAGCCCAAACCTCCTAATGACCGAATCCAATTCAACCCTCCCTACAGCAAACATGCTCTATGTGGGATTGAACCCAGGACCTTCGTCAGACGAAGTGGAGGTGATATCTTACCATTTGAGTTAGGCTCATTGCATTAGTCTTCAATTGTCATCGTTAAATATATTGCTTTGTTTAGGGAACTGTAAAAGGCGATATTATACAAAGAATAATTTGTATCGGTATATGCTCTTTGTGGATGACATCCCCAAATTTTACCAACTAAACTAAATATATATGGAGTTCGTTCTTTTTTTATCATGAAATGTGTTACATATATACATGAGCCATAAAAGTCCTACTCCATTCAAAAGGTTTCAATCAACGTGATAAACATAAGATGAATTCTCAAGTTTTTAAATAACTACCCACTTTTTGTAGTTCTAGTACAACTAATAATGCTTTTGGATTTATACTTTTCTTAATATAATCACTAAATTTAGACATCTTTATTCTCTAATTCTAACTGTACTATACCCATAAAAGGAAAGTGGGTTTCAAAATATTTCCTATATATATAGATTGATTGATTTTGGGATTTTGCTGAAAATACAAATGACAGAAACTAAAAACAAGCTAAGAAGACGGAGAACGAAGCTGAGAAGTGAGATAAAAACTTACTTGATCATAAGATTTTGCGGAAGCTGAGATTATAAATATTGCAACCAGCAAACTAAGTACCAAAGGAACTACGCAATCTCGTCTCAATGCCATGGAAGATCTAATAATGTTAGTCTTGCTACGTACAGTTATATTTACAGACTGAAACGACAAAATATGAATTTATGAAGTAGATTGAAAAGCCAAAATATAAATTTATAATCAACTATCCTAGATACTTTTACTGATTACAGGGACTAGAATAGATCTATTAATCTATACTCTATAAATTATACAAGAAGTATATTATATTACTTGAAACAATTAAGGCATTGACTTGACTTGCTTTGCTAAGGTAGAGTAAATTTTGATTCGAGAAAAGTGGAAATTTACTCCACAATGGTGTAATAATGTACTACTTGTTGGGAATAAGCAACAAATACGTAATATATCGGGGAGAAAAATATAGTACAAAATGGCAAAAATGACACATAATATCTTTTACGTGGAAAACCTTCTCAAACTAGGGAAAAACAATCTCCAGGGATAAAACTTCACTATTCATATTTGGGAGTACAAAGGTAACTACTAATATTGTGTTTATCTCTTACCACTTACTCCTCACTCTACTTGAGAATTGAGATAGTATGCACCTTCTACTTTCTAAGATGCACCCAACTGTGATTGTGCTCTCACACTCCTACACCGTCTCATGGTAGAGTCTCTAGCACAACACTCTCATTCGGTGTTGACACCCACCCTCACTTGGTGGTGTCCTCTCACACTCTCATGGTGTTGTGCTAAATGCTAACACACACACCCTTCACTTGGTGGCTCACATCTTGCCACACTTCTTCTAATTTCTCCTCTTGGTTTTTATAATACAAAGGAGTCTCCCTTGACATTATTACTACACGGTAAACATGCTGAATCTTCCAAAGGAAGATGTCTTCAACCATCTCCACTAATTAAGGCTCCGTGCCCCACACTTTTAATATAGTGTCGCCAGAGTCATACTAGATATCTAGCTAGCTAGTAGCTGAAATCAATTAGTCTTCTTTAGCTTGTTTTGATCATAAGTTCCTCCAAAAGTCATGAGAAGCTTTAACTTCCTTCACTTCTACTACCAAGTGCCAATTATTCAAGTAGATAGTGGTAATAATAATTTTGGTATTTGGGGAGACACCCCAACAAATTCCTCCCTCGACCCAAATCACCAAATACCGCCACTACCACTCTGCATCATTGTACTTTTCACAGTTCCTCCCTGAGAGGTACTTGTTCTTCCCCCTTCAACACTTCTCGCAACCTCGGTCTGCTTTATATGTCAAATCATCTTGTACCGCCGCTATCAACACAGAACACGCAGCCTGACGCCTCATTGTCAGGAAGACTCGCGACACAAGCCAACAAACACAGATTTTCAACCGTACTCTTCCACACCATAAAATTCATTTTCCCATCTCAAATTTTTGGTATATTGTACTTCCGGCCATCATACTTTCACAAAATCTTCCCCTACAAGTTACTTTTCCCTTCTCACTAAATCTCTAACCTCGGCTCTGATACCAGTTGTTGGGAAATAAGCAACAAATACGCAATATATCGGGAAGAAAAGTATTGTACAAAATGGCAAAAATGACACATAATATCTTTTACGTGAGAAACCTTCTCAAACTAGGGAAAAACCACGATCCCAATCTCTAGGTATAAAATCTCACTATTGATATTTGGGAGTACAAAGGTAACTACTATACCTACAATATTAGCTATAGTGTATTTTAGAATAGATCACACTTAGTACCCTCAATAATGGTACTTAACACTAATTCTAAAAACACTCTCACAACTAATATTGTGTTTATCTCTTACCACTTACTCCTCCATCTAGTTGAGATAGTGTGCACCTTCTACTTTCCAAGATGCACTCAACTGTGATTGTACTCTCACACTCCTACACCATTTCATGGTCCAGTCTCTAGCACAACACTCTTTTTCGGTGTTGACACTCACCCTCACTTGGTGGTGTCCTCTCACACTCTCATGGTGTTGTGCTAATTAAATGCTAACACACACACCCTTCACTTGGTGGCCTCACATCTTGCCACACTTCTTCTAATTTCTCCACTTGGTATTTATAATACAAAGGAGTCTTCCTTGTCACTATTACTACACGGCAAACATGCTGAATCTTCCAAAGGAAGATGTCTTCAACCATCTCCACTAATTAATGCTCCATGCCCCACACTTTTAATACAGTGTCTCCAAAGTCATACTAGCTAGCTAGTAGCTAAAATCAATTAGTCTTCTTTAGCTTGTTTTGACCGTGAGTTGCTCCAAAAGTCACGAGAAGCTTTAACTTCCTTGATTTCTACTACAAAGTGCCAATTATTCAAGTAGATAGTGGTAATAATTAATTGGGTATTTGGGGAGACACCTCTAAAAATTCCTACCTCGACCCAATCACCAAATACCACCACTACCACTCTGCATCATTGTACTTTCCACAGTTCCTCCCTGAGAGGTACTTGTTTTTCCCCCTTCAACACGTCTCGTAACCTCGGTCTCGCTTTATCTGTCAAATCATCTTGTCTTTGCCGCTATCAACACGGGACACGCCGCCTGATTGTCAGGAAGACTCTCGACACAAGCCAACAAACACATATCTTCAACCGTACTCTTCCACACCATAAAATTCACTTTTCTATCTCAAATTTATGGTGTATTGTACTTCCGACCATCATACTTTTACAAAATCTTCCCCTACAAGTTACTTTTGCCTTCTCACTAAATCTCTAACCTCGGTGCTGATACCAGTTGTTGGGAAATAAACAACAAATACGTAATATATCGGGAAGAAAAATATAGTACAAAATGGCAAAAATGACACATAATATCTTTTACGTGGAAAACCTTCTCAAACTAAGGAAAAACCACGATCCCGATCTCCAGGCACTCCCTCTCGTCCCATAATACTCTTTACACTTTCCTTTTTCATCTCGTCCCGAATACTCTTTACACTTCTATTTTTGGATATGACCCACTATTATTTTAATACTTCTACCTTTTAACCATTGGCCCACACTCTCTCTCCTCCAAATAAAATAATACCACTTCTACTATCCACCAACTCTAACCATTGGCCCACACTCTCTCTCCACCAAATAAAATAATACTACTTTTACTACCTATTAACTCCTATCACATCTACTTTTTCAATAAAATAACAATTGATAACCAAACAACAACTTATCATCTAAAACTACGTGCCCTGATAAGTATCAAGAGTATTCTGGGACGGAGGGAGTATAAAACTTCACTATTAATATTTGGGAGTACAAAGGTAAGTATTATAACTACAATATTAGGTATAGTGTATTTTAGAATAGATCACACTTAGTACCCTCAATAATTGTACTTAACACTAATTTTAAAAGTATTATCTCCACTAATATTGTGTTTATCTCTTACAACTTACTCCTCACTCTACTTGAGATAGTATGCACCTTCTACTTTCCAAGATGCACTCCACTGTGATTGTGCTCTTACACTCCTACACCGTCTCATGGTGGAGTCTCTAGCACAACACTCTCTTTCGGTGTTGACACCCACCCTCACTTGGTGGTGTCGTCTCACACTCTCATAGTGTTATGCTAAATGCTAACCACACACCCTTCACTTGGTGGCCTCACATCTTGTTACACTTCTTCTAATTTCTCCTCTTGGTATTTATAATACAAAGGAGTCTCCTTTGGCACTATTACTACACGGCAAACATGATGAATCTTCCAATGGAAGATGTCTTCAAGCATCTCCACTAATTAATGCTCCATGCCCCCACACTTTTAATATAGTGTCTCTAAAGTCATAATAGCTATCTACCTAACTAGTAGCTAAAATCAATTAGTCTTCTTTAGCTTGTTTTGACCGTGAGTTGCTCCAAAAGTCATGAGAAGCTTTAACTTCCTTGACGTCTACTCACTAGTAGAATAAATGTTAATTGCGACGGTTGAATTGCGGCGGTTTTACCAATATGCAGCAATAAACCGCGTCAAAAGAAAAGGAAAAATCGATAATCAACCTTTTGCTGCGGTTCTGGGTGGAAACCGCATCAATATATGTCAAAGGGAATTTTTTCAAAATTCGTTGACTGTTTTGACCAGATCTATTGCTGCGTTTCTAACCCAGAACCGCAGCAATAGATTAAAATATTATTTTTTAAATAATATTTTAATCTATTCTTTGCGGTTCCTAGAAAGAAACCGCAACAATAGGGTCATTAGGATTTTTTATCCTCTTAGTAGTTGAGCCTTGGGCGTCGTTTCCCACATAATTCACGTCCTCATTCACCAGTTCACACTTCATCATCTCTCACTCCTCTCATAGTATCACGCTCACCCTCACCCTCACCCTCACCCTCCTCTCACGCCTATCTCTCCTCTCCCATCACATTGTCGCCTGCCCTCTCTCCCTTCTCATCGTAGCCGACTCGCCGGCCCTCTCTCCCCTCTCATCGTCGCCGACTTGCCGTCCCTCTCTCCTCTCTCATCTCACGGCCTCTTTCCCCTCTCATCTTCACTAGCGGCCAAACACGCTCATCCTCGTCTTCCGACTTGGCTCGTGGCAAGGGATCGTTGTCACTCTTGGCTCTTGATATGTCGTCGCTCGTGGCTCCTTATTCGCCGTCGCTCGTGGCTCCTTAATCGCAGTCGCTCGTGGCTTATGGTTGTTCGACGCCTTTGCTTTTCGTCTACTTCATTCGTGAAATCGTGGTTAGTTTCAATTTTAATGCTGTAATTAGTTTCAATTTTTTGATGCTGTAATTAGTTTTAATTTTTTGATGTTGTAATTAGTTTCAATTTTTTCATTTTAATTTTATTTCGTGAAGTCGTCTTCAGTTACTTTTGGTTTTATTTCATTTTGATGTTGTAATTAGTTTCAATTTTTCTTTCCTTTCAATTTTTTCTTTATTTCTAGTTCTATTAGGTTATCTGATTTTTATTGTTTCATCGTTCGAATCTTGTAATTTTTAAATTTTCATTATTTTTGATTTTACACTCCTACTACACCGTCTCATGGCGGAGTCTCTAGCACAACACTCTCTTTCGGTGTTGACACCCACCCTCACTTTGTGGTGTCCTCTCACACTCTCATGGTGTTGTGCTAAATGCTAACACACACACCCTTCACTTGGTGGCCTCACATCTTGCCACACTTATTCTAATTTCTCCTCTTGGTATTTATGATACAAAGGAGTCCCCCTTGGCACTATTACTACACGACAAACATGCTGAATCTTCCAATGGAAGATGTCTTCAACCATCTCCACTAATTAATGCTCCATGCCCCATACTTTTAATATAGTGTCTCCAAAGTCATACTAGCTATCTAGCTAGCTAGTAGCTAAAATCAATTAGTCTTCTTTAGCTTGTTTTGACCGTGAGTTGCTCCAAAAGTCATGAAAAATTTTAACTTCCTTGACTTCTACTACCAAGTGCCAATTATTCAAGTAGATAGTGGTAATAATTATTTTGGTATTTGGGGAGACACCCCAACACTAATAGCTCGTTATCTTTAATTTGGAAAAGTTGGCCTTATTACTTTTATTTACTTAAAATGGTTGATTCAACCCATGTTATATTCTAACTAATAAAAAATCTCGCAAATATATATATAATACCTACCTAAGTATCTGAATTCTCAATAGTCACCTGTCATCGCAATATCTTGGTTCCACCAAATTAGGGTGATTGTTATTAGAGCCAAGATAATAAGCTCAGGTAACACTACATTCTATGAATACTAATTATGAAAGGTAATTATGACTACTAATTATGAATACTGCAAAGTAATAATATTAAAACAGAAATAAATATATGAACAAAAGAAATCTGAACGGAAAGAAAATAAGATTAAATTTTTGAAACTTACTTTGAATTGATATTCAAAATTTGTTGGCAATAACACTATTTTTGGAGATAGTTTCTTACTTACTACAATTTTTTCACTCTGCCTTCAAAGGAGAAACCATGCTCCCTTTTATAGGCAAGTTTGAACAATATGAACCATACAAATGCACTAGAATAATGGTGAACATAATGATGTCCACTTTTGAATACTTTACACTATATAATGACTACTTTTGAATGCTTTTCACTACAAATTAAACATTTTGCCTTCCAACTTGAAGTAGTACGTAGGAAAGCTATTTGACATGTGATTGTTTGCTCTTACTTTGTTATCTTGATGTCATCTTGATGTCGGTTTTGAATTTTTTCAATATGTCATTTTTCGGGCGTTGAAAAATAAGGCTTTGTATTTGTTTTGTCCGTGTTTGTCTGCTTTGAGAACCTGCAAATAAGTGTTGGAAAATATATTGCCCAATTTTTGCGTGGATACTCCCACCGAGGTTTTTGTTTTTGTTTTTGAAAACGTTGATAATTATTTATACAAATGGGTCCTGCGAACATGGACCTCCAAAAGGACTATGAGCAGAAGATTCTTCAGAATTGATGGACTCAGTATCTGAAGAAGTTGATTTCTTTTGTTTTAAGTATTCCAAATAAATTTGAGCCAATGCTGGGTCCTTTTCCAAAATTTTCACTAATTTGAATTCTTCCTTAGTTAAACTTGATCCTTTTGGTTCTTCAATGAACTTTGATGTTTTTGAAATTTTTGATGGAGAAGGACTGATTTCTTTTCTTGCTTGACTTTGTATTGAATTCAGATCTCAACAGATTTTTTTCCCCGTCGTCAAGAATTCTTGAACAGCTAAAATTGAACAATATTTGACCGAGAACGTAATCCACTATTTGATCTTGAAAATTCGCGCCAAAGACATAGGCATATATAGGTTTTTGAAAATTTTGTATGATTTCATAATCCCAACAAAGAATCCAAGGAGCTTTGAATTCAGCATGGAACATGACGTGTTTGCTATACTCTTGGAGCTTTGAATTCCTTTTCCAATGAAGGTATCCTTCTTTTGCCTGTGGAGAAAGAATATATGCAATTGGCCCAAAACGTTGCCACCATTCATAAAACCATATAGGAAACTACTTTGGACAATATCCACTAAAGTTAAAGAACCATGAATGGTTAAAGGGACTGACCAGAAATGCTCTAAACCAAGCCATTCTGTAATCTAGAAAGTTATATCCCCTATGAAGAAAATCCACAGAAAATGGTCTTTCAGCATAAAGGGGAGCATTCCAATCTTTTACAGAAAGGACTCTTGTGATAATGCATTTGGAGTAATCAAATTCATTTGGAGAGTCTTTGTTTTTTGTTCGATAAACTGAGTATCTATCAAAATATGTTCATAAAACTTCCTTGTTTTCTGCATGTGATCCGGAAACCACTAGAAGTCATTAGGAAATACTCTTTCAATAAAACCACTTAAAGTTTCTCTAAGAGGAACTTCAGGGAAATTAGTTAGTACTATGTGTTCAGGTTTTGGTTTTGGAAGGTATGAAGAATTGGAGGTTTCAATGTTTTTAGGAACAGTGTTTTGAGTAGATTTTTGAGTAATTGGAGTTTTAGCTGCTTGATTGTAGGTTATTGGAGCAAAGTCTTGGAAACGGTTTGGAGAATTTTGAATGGGTATTGTTCGTCCATGATGGACAATATGAGTCATTGCATAATCTTGAGGTTGTTGAAGCCCTTTATCTTTGGACTTCGAAGAACTCAATTTTTTTTTATTTTAAAAACGTCTCGGTATTAAGGATTACCCTAGTGGTAGAAAGAATACCCTGCTGTGCCTGGACTTCAAACAATTTAAGTTTTAACCATGTTAATGATCCTACATTATTGGTTGTTCGATCCTGTGATAGAATTTGAAAACTTATTAGCTTTGCCTTGTTGGAATTCTCTTGTAAGGAAATCTGGCAATGAATTTTTCTCTCCTTTTATATACTCAATGTCAAAATCAAACACCGATAGAATTGCTTGCCATCTAGCAAAACTTTATTTTGAAACAACATTTTGAACATCCTTTTGTATAATTTCTTTTGCTTATTTGCAATCAATTCTTAACAAAAAAAATTTATTATAAAGATCATCTTGAAATTTTTAAATGCACAAAACGATTGATAACATTTCTTTCTTTATAGTTGAATAATTCTTTTGAGGACCAATCCATACACCAAAATGAAACCAAACTATTTGTTCTATTTTGCTAAAACTATGCCTTTGTTTCAAGATGCCTCCATAGCCTATATTAGATGCATCTGTCTCTACAATCATAATGCATGAGGGTGTAGGGGTGTAGGATAACTAGACATGGTAATGCTTTAACCTTTTAATTAAGCATCTTAACTATATGAGTATGTTGGGATGACCATGCAGGAGGATTGTTTTGCAATCTTTTGTAGAGAGGAGCACAAAATTGACGTTTTTTTGGAAAGAAATCTGCAACATAATTCAGACATCCCAAAATCTTTTGATCTTGGGTTTTGTCTTTTATTTCATCAGGAAACTTATCAGCAAACTCAATTGCTCTAGCAATTAGTTTGATTGTTCCTTGATGGATATCGTGTCCAAGAATTCTAACTTTTGTTTGAAATAATTTCATTTTGTGGCTGAAACTACTAGTCCATTTTTCTATGTTACATTCAAAAAGATCTAAAAATGCTTCAAATGTTGTTCTATTGAGGTTGAAATACTAGAACATCGTCTATGTAAACTATAATAAATTTGGTAAAATGATTAAAAATATCATTCATTATATTTTGAAATTCCGATGGAGCATTTTTTAGACCAAAAGACATTACATTCCATTCATAATGCCCAAAGGGAACAGTAAAAATTGTTTTGTACCTGTCTTCTTCTGTAATTTGAATTTGCCAGAATCCATACCTCATATCAAATTTAGAAAATACTTTTGCATCATATAGTCTATTTAGTAAATCTCTTCTATTTGGAATGGGGTATCGAATCCACTGAAGAACTTTATTAAGAGGTTTGTAACTAATAACTAATCTAGGAACCCCTCTTTCTTTTTCGGCTTGATTCATAACATAAAAGGCTGCACAAATCCAAGGAGATTTAGAAGGTCGTATCAAACCTTTGTCTAAAAGAATTTGAATTTCCTTCTTACAGAATTCACTAGTGGAAAAAGCATCAAGTGCTCCGGTTAAAAACCGTACAAGTGCTCCGTATTTGAACCGTAGCAGACGTCATACGAGCACTTAAGCATTTATCAAGTGCTCCGGTTGATAACCGAAGCACTTAGATTCACAAGTGCTCCGGTTGTGTTAAAAACCGAAGCACTTGTGAATTTTATATGCTCAAATTATGTTAAGTGCTCCGGTTGTTAAGAAAAAACCGAAGCACTTGATAAGAAAAAACCGAAGCACTTGAGAATCAAGTGCTCCGGTTTTTCTTAACAACCGAGCACTTGACGTAAATTTTTTTTAAAAAAAACGTTGTTGTTACTAACAACAACAAACATATAGTAACAACATAAATATTCGAGATCTGTGGAGTAAGGCTGAGGCATCCTGCTTAACATTTGCAGAAACTAAAGTGTTATGGAAGCACAAACCAACAAAAATATGTTTATTTATGAATAAGCAAAGATAACAATTCTCTAGACATCTTGTAAGCCTAAAACAGAAAACTACGCTAATGCAAAGATTAGTGGAATACATCGAACTAAGTACTTCGAATCCATTGCTTATAAAAAAACACAAATCTCACTCAATTGAAGACCCTAAAATGCTCTATAAGGAGAGCTAAACATGGTTACTTGAATGGATGAATAAATAAACAGCCATATCACTTGCTTGAAAAGTTCAGCATTCATCCGAACACTCCATTCTATGCCATGTTAAAAATCCATTCCGTCAAATATTGGATTAAAGTACCCCCATAACCGACTTGCCCTCTCGTCACCATCTCCGGCCACCCATGAACCCGCTACCTCCGAACGTCCCCTTGCCCAGCCATCCCTACCACTAACCCATAGACTCTATGGACCTTCCTCTGCAAGCAACCATCACAGACTCTATGAACCAGTCATGACAAGCTTAGAGACCTGAACAAGGGAAAAGTATTAAACGCAAGAACAAACCAAATGGTAATTGAATTGACAAACACAAAACTTTGATCAAATACCCAAGTTACCTCAACCAAGCAACTAATGGCCCTACTAATGGTATCACATCAACTTCATTTTATGATAGAAACTATAGACCAAACACAATCAATAAATATAATGGCCTTGTCAGTAATAACTAAAATTTCTACCATCATGTCACACAACAAGCCATATTAAATGTCGGAGATCAAATAAATTAATGTTGGCACATAGAAATCATCGAGAGCTACAACACAAGAAAATGATTTATGCACGCTCTTTGCTAGAACCGCTATGCAATGGATAAGCAGTATGAGAAATAAGGCAAAACATGCGATCCTACTTTATTCATCGAAACTAGTAAAACCATCATAAAAGTTTATAACAAAAAAATGAACATAACAAGTGGACTAAGAAAAATAAGAAATCAAATGGATAAGAAAATTACCCTTGATTTATCTGAAAGGCATCAAGAGAAGAAGTTCTTGATCTAGACAGAGAAAATTGGGTTTCTCGGCAGCGAAATCCAACGAAGAAAAGTGGGAGATGGCTTAGTATTATATGACCCAACAAGAGTATCACCAGCAGATGCGTAAGAAGCGCAGAAGGCAGGAAATTCCACTGGCTTTCTTGAACAGTTGCAGCCACGGTGCATGTTGTATTGATAAATTTAATGAACCAATAGTTTCGACAGGCATCAACCCAATCTTGCTTCCCTTTTGAGTACCTGCATTAAGATAAGCAAGCATATGAATTATGCACATACTATAACGCATCACAAATAAGCTAATAGTTTAAGCATTTGAGCCTTTTGGTAATGTCTTGCTTGAAAGAAAAACACCATCCATGTAATACGTTGGATAAACAACACCAAACAAAATTGACCAAAATGACATTTACAAGTAAAGCAAAGGCCAAAATAGGGTCATGGGGTAGAAAACTCACAACTTCATAAGCTTATTCGTTGTAAGATGCCTAACATATTACACATTACTCTCACAGAATTGGGAAACAAATGTACAAGCGTATGAGTGGTAACAACCAAAGCACCAAAAGAAAAAGGAAAAGGAAAAAGAGCACTTGCTGCAGTATCAGATCCAGAGTTTGTCATATCTATGGAATGCAAGTGACTAATGCAGATTTGCAAATTCCTAAATGAGCACAATTAGGAAATATAGTGAAACCAACGTTCTTATTAGTAAATATTTTCTCGTGGTGCAGACTATAGGGATTTGGTGTCCTGAGGGCCTTGCAGAAAGTCTGTAGACCACAAAAACTAGGAGAGATTCATAATACACAACTCTAAAAGCTAGGAAAGGATTCATAATACACAGCTCTATGCACTATAGTGCCCCCAAAATGAAACTACTATCTCCATTCAGATTTAATTGTCACATAGCGAGTTCAGATTATGCAATCAAAGTAGTTTTTGAAGTATGCATACTACAAAAACTACTAAACTGATTAGTAGCTTGTATCATCTTATGTTCAACTACAATTAGAACTATTATTCATCATATCGAAGTTTCAGGCTTTCAGCATACATAAAATCAAGGGGAAATTCTAGGATAATCTCCTAGATATATACAAAATAACGGATAATCTCTAAGTTATAGACTCAATATTCAATTGCAATGCATATATTTGGTCTTTATTACAAAAGTGTCACTTGCTTTATTATTTTCGTTTATCCTTGGGATCACTTAAAAATCTTGTTTATGATGAAAAAGTTTCTTAAAAAGGAAAACTGGACTTACAATCTTCTCAAGTTTTTCAAATTTCCAAGGCTCTTAGGGAAAGGTCCTCCTATTTTTTTTTTTTTTTTTTTTTTTAAAAAGTAAGATGAATTATGAATATATGAACATCAACAAATACAACCTACCACCCCAACAAAGGGGCAAAACACCACTCTTCTAACGAAGAGGACACAACTAATTACGGACCAAAAACAAGAAACTCCGCTCTTATAACTCGTACAAACCAAGTTCTATCTTTTTGTTCAATTTTCTGAGGTAACACAGTATACACTCTCTCCTTAACAGTATGTTGAACAATAGCTACAGTACGCTTAATTGTAGGAACAGAATGTTCCCAGTAAACCTGATTCCTGCTCTTCCAGATAAAATAAATCAAACCAAGTATGCTTGCATTACAAACACTCTTCTAAATTTGGAATATTTGCTTCTTCCAATCCATTGCATCAATCTCGTCAAATCATGTTAAGAAAAGAACAAAGATCCAAATAAAAAGATTACCGATTAAATGAACTAACATGAGAAATAAGAATATGCCTGAAATCCAAACATAGCTTTCAGCCAATCAAAAAGGTCTAAGTCATTGGTTTTCTGCCGGTGTTGCACAAATGCAGGTGGCCAGGTCGCAGAGATAGCAGCATTAACCTGGTAAATGGAAAGCAATAGATTAAATTCGCATAATGGAGACAGACAATGGACAGATAGATTCCTCTCGATAGAGAATGACTCTTTGATTTTTAACTAATAAATAGGAAAATCAGATTGTGGGATGCAAGATTCACCTTGTCTTTCCATTGATCGTGTAAATAGTTACTTAATCCTGCTCCCCCTCACCCAAAAATAAAAGGTACTACTATTCATGACTGGAAGAGCAAACCGAGTGGATGTAAAAAATAGTCATGTGAAACACACTAGGGAAAATAAATAGTTTCTTGCAAAATTACAGGTATCCTACTATATAATGACTAGTTGATTACTTTATGATGGAAGAAAACCATCAATCCCACTAGCATACTTTTCAGATGCCAAAGATAGAATGAAGTGGGAACACAAAATCCACCTTTGTTATATGTGGTAGATGGCTCATGATCAGAGGTAGCAAACTCGAAGATCATCAAGTGAATTTATCCTCAAGTAGTAATGCATGTTCTAATAATTCATGAAAACAACAATACCAACTTATATCATCTCCAAGTTGTATATCATATGCTCGTCTGGGTAAATATCCTTTCCTATCTTCACCAAGCTGCACATAAGAACCATAAGGACCACCCTTCAAAAGGACCTGTAAAGCAATACCATAGTAAAAAAATCCAGATTCATACACTTCAAAAAGAAACAACAAAAGGAGTCCCATGTACAGTACTAATGATAAATTGACTATGGTCAAAAGTTCTCATTACCTTCTTGCCAGAAGCGGGATGATTCAAAAGATCGAACAAGGTATGTTTTTCAGGGGGCCAAATTAACCAATGCTAATCTAAAGGGAGCAAACCTTCAAAGAAGATTATCTACGGCATGTCAATCTTCGAGAAACAAAGGAGTTCACCGAATTATTCCTTTTGCAAATATAAATCACCTAAGTCATCTAGTTAAGAGTTCTTCTCCTACCAACGAAAACAACAAAACTTAAACGAATTTTGATAATAAGTAACGAAAACAACATCAAGGCATCAGATCTAAAAAGTGAAGAAAACAACAAACCCTAGAACAGTTTTGAAAACAAAAGCAAAGATCACAACACTCCAGATCCAAATCGCAACGGAACCCTAGACTACATATTACATAAATGCCAAAAAATTAAACAAAAATTCAGATCAACATATAATATTATAAACGAAGAACGGAGGAACGTTAATATTACCTTTAAATGGAACGTTAATGGAGCAGGGCCCAATCGCGAGAACGGAGGAAGGAGACGAAAGACCAGAGAGTAGTGAAGTCGCGTAAATGAGCGGAGGTGCCGATGGCGTGGTGGACAGAGGAGAGAGAGTGGGAGTAATGAAGGGTTCGGAGAAGATGAATATGATGGTGTAGGAGTTCGGCGATGGTGGTGAGGGTGGTGGTGGCTGTGGCCATATGTGAAGAGAGAGAAACCATGAAGCGAGATAGAAAGAGAACCCTTATTCACGGAGAGAGACAGAACAGAGAGCCGAGAGAAAATGGGGGACAAGTGATTAATTAAAATTGACGGAGAGGGAGCGAGAAAAAAAAATTGATATAAGAGAGACCAAGTGCTCGGGTTGACAAACCGGAGCCCTTATTCACAAGTACTTGGGTTGATTAGTCAACCGGAGCACTTGAAATCAAGTGCTCCGGTTGACTAATCAACCCAAGCACTTGTGAATTTTTTTTATTAAAATTTTCACAAGTGCTTGGGTTGATTAGTCAACCGGAGCACTTGACAAGTAGCACAAGATGTTTTTTCCACTAGTGATTCCAAGTATTCTTAATTCATTTGAATCGGCCAAAATCTAGTCGGTATATTTTTCTCATTGAAGACCTTTTCATAAGGAAGAGAAACAACGTGTCTTTTTCTTTCCCAAAATGCATTGGAAGATCAAAACACACTTCCTTTTTAAAAATTTCTGCTAAATCAATGATCTGCTTTTTGAATGACAGGACTTTGAATTTTCTCTTTAATTTTTAAATAAGAGATTTCCTTTTGCAAAGAAGTAATATGAGCTCGTTTATTTTCTAAAAGATTTATTTGTTGATATATAGAAGAGGATTGCAATAGAGAGAGATCCTTTTCTTTGTATAGATGATAAAAATTTGAAATAAAACGATGTCCCATAATTTTAGTATGAATTCCTTACATATCAACATAAAATGGGTAGATTTGAGTTAAAAATGGGGTGCCAAGAATTATTTCTTGACTTATATCTTTGAGTAAAATAAAAGTGTTTTGAAAATAAAATCCATCATTACAAATATATGTCTTTGAAAGCTTATATTTTATTCTTAAAGGAGAAGAATTTGCAGCATATAGTTGTTCCTTTGTTTTTTCGTAAAATTTCGAAGGAATTAATCCTTTTTTATTCAATTTTGGTCTGCACCACTGTCTACAAGAGCAATGGTGTTGACTGAAAAATCATCTATACTATATTAATTAGGACATACCATTTTTGATAATTGATTTGATCAATTATTTGAGAAATCTGTTCATGAGAAAGCTTTTCTTTTGAAATTACTTGGACTCCGTCTATTGGTAGAGGTTCAGGGAACGTACATGCTGATGACGTTGAATTTAGGAGGGAGAGAGTTTTGCTTCAAGTTCTAAATCCTTTGTCTTCAAAGAAATGACTTCCTTTTGAAGGTCATGGATTTGAGATTTAAACTCGTTGACCTCAGATTAGAGGTCTCTAACGGTGATTTGTTTGAAAATATTTGGAGTTTAATGCATATCAAAGAGCTTAGAGATAGTAAATGGTTCATTTGTCTTGGATATCTCATTTTCTTTGATAATCATATCTCTTAATTTTGACAAACAATCTCTCTTGAGACCAGGATTAGAGATCTTATCTACTAAATCAAAAAGAAATTCTTTATTATCTTTTGTAGAGAGAATATTGATCGTTTTAGGAAAAAAAATATCAGGAATTTCTTCTTCAGACAAATCTTCTGAAGAAATTCTCAAGGCTTTGAGATATCTTTTGAAGAAGACCTCCTGCAGGTAAATATATGTTAGCTTCCATTTCTCTAGGAAGACTTCTAGGTTTGAAATGTGGAGCAAAAATTTCTTGAGGAAAACGAGGACTAGGTTTTGGGGTTAGAATCATTTTTTGTGGAGATAGAGTCGATTTGAGTAGCTATTGTATGGAGGAGTTGATTAGAGTAGTTATTTTGATGATATATTTTTCGGATATCATCAATAGTAACTGAATCTACTCCTTTAGAAGGTTATGTTGTTTCTCTACCTGTCTTAAAGGGGGATGGTGTTATCATCTCTCCTATGGAAGTAGAGATCTTGATTGAAGATAAAGGGGGATGGATTGATGTTATAGTAGTATTATCTACCAACATCCATTTTTTATAAAGGCTGGTTTGAACATTAATTTGTGGTGATGAAAAAGGATTTTGAATTCCACAATTTGAAGTATAAGTGAGAAGCCATATAGAGAATGGAATATTAACCGATAACTTAATCATGTCATTATTCTATTCTTTTTTTAAGCTTGTCTCATCTTTCGAGGTTGGAGTAAGATTGAATTTTGGATTTAATTGAGAAGACATCAGTCTAAAATATATTCTATACATGATTGCAAATTTTTTTCATATATTATGAAACTCGTCTCATTGTAGATGAACGTCTAAAATAAGTGAAACAATAACCAGAGGATCAGTTCGATCGACTGAAAAATTTGGAGCACAGTTGAAATAAATAGGTCCATTGCAAATGTTAGTTTGAATCATAGCTAAAAGAGAGGTTTTGTATCGTTTCGAGACGCTTTTCTTGAATCATACCGAAATGGATATACCTATATCCCTTTTCGATATATTTTTTAATAGAAATTTTTGATAAAAGATGAATGTTTTGAACCTGTTCATGAATACTAACTGTTTCTTCATGAATTTTTATTGAAAATGCAGTTTTGAAATCTAAAGAGCCAATTTGATAAATAGTTTCAATATTTTGTTCTTGTCCTGTTTGAAAAAGGCATATGAACTTCATGACTTTGAACTATGCTAGATTTTCTAGTATGAGAATTTTGCATTAACCACTTTCCAAACTTAGAAGCCATCAAGGGATGAACATCTAATTTATTTTATCGGATAAAGATTACACTGCCTTGGGACCGACGGAACCACTGTTCCGGGACCACCTAATACGATTGACTAACGGGTTACACTGCTGACCAACACTAGTAGAATAATTGCTTATTGCTGCGGTGGTATTGTTGCGGTTTTACCCATACGCAAGCAATATATCACGTAAAAAGAAAAGGTAAAATATAAAATAAAGATATTGTTGCGGTTTCGGCCAAAAACCGCAACAATATGGTTTCAACGGAAAATTTTTGGAAGAAAGTTGACTTTTTGACCAGACATATTCTTTGCGGTTTCGACAAGAACGGCGAAGAATATATTAAAATTATATTTAAAAAATAATATTTTAATATATTGCTGCGGTTCTTGTCGAAACCAAAGAATAATAGAGTCATTAGGGTTTTTTATTCTCGTAGTAGCTAAAGGCACCGGCGCGCCATCGTCGGTTCGATCCTCACTCTTTCTCTCTCACTCTTTCCCTCCTCCCTCGTTTTCCCTCTTTCACTCATTCTCCCTCTTTCACTCATTCCTTCCACCACTGAGATTCGCCTCCAAAATCGAGCCACCACCACCTAGGAAATCGCCACTCCACTGCAACCTATAAAACCGAGCCACCATCACTGAAAATCTCCCCCAAAATCGGGCCACCACCACTGAAAATCGCCCCCAAAATCGAGCCACCGCCACTGAAAATCACCACCACGATCTTTTCTACCTCTTCAACCACCCGAAATCTCTATTCTCTCTCTCTTCGACCCTGAACTTCAACCACCATGAAAATCGCCAAAAAAATTTGACTACTACCACGAACTTCACGAAATCGAGGCTTGGGTTTATCGATCTATTATATTCTTCCACTTTGTTGATGGTTTGTGGGGTTTCAAATTCGGCTTTGTTGAGGGTTTGAATGGATTCAAATTCGTTTTTAGGGCTTGTGGGGGTTGGAATTCAGCTTTGGCGAGGCTTTGTGGGGGGTTGGAATTCAGCTTTGGTGAGGCTTTGTGGGGGTTGGAATTCATCCGAATCGGAGTCCTTCGCTGCAGATCTCATCGGCCTTTTTTCTTTTTCAGATTTTTAGTTTGTTTTTCAGATTTAGTTTTTCAGATTTTTAGTTTTTTCAGATTTTTAGTTTGTTCTTGTTATTAGTATTGCAAGGCAAAAGATATGTGCTGGTTTCCATCCATCTTTTCTTTGCTGCATTGATTAGGAAGGTCACAATCAATTTCAACGAGTGAGCTTTTTTTTCAATTTTTTTGTTTTGAAAATTTTCATGTCATTTTGTCGATTTTAAGTTTAAACTGAATTACATTAAGAAGATTTCTTCTAGATTTTCGGTTTTGTATATACTGATTTGTTGTATAGTTTCTTAATTTTTTAGTTTGTTTTTCTTAGATTTAGTTTCTATTTTTCTTTTGTTTTTCTTAGTTTTATGTTTTTTTTGTAATTGGAGTTTGTAATATGCAGTGATTGTTGTAGTTATGTTTATATTATAATTGTACTATAACTACAAAAATTTTACACTTTGAGAAATGAAAAAAAAAATTATGCATTTATTGCTGCGGTTTTGGGAAGAAACCGCAGCAATAGACCTGAATATTTAATATTAAAAAAAACATATTGCTGCGGTTTTGGCTAGAAACCGCAGCAATAGGTGCAACATATTCTTTGCGGTTTTACGCCGAAACAGGCGGCAATATCTTGGCCTATTCTTTGCGGTCAAAAAACCGCAAAGCAATAGGTTAATTACCTATTGCTGCGCCCTTAACTGCTGCGCGGCCAAAACCGCAGCAATAGGCTACTTGATGACCGCATCAATAAGCATTTATTCTACTAGTGCAACGCCAAACCAACAAAACTTAATGCAATCTTTACGAGACAAATTAAATATGGATGCTAATACTTAATGAAAACTAATGCAAATCTTCCCGGCTCTGATTCACATATATGTATATATATATATATACATATATATGTATATATATATACATATATATGTATATTAAATTTTACTATTTCGTTTTCAGGAATAACTCACTAGTGAAAAAAAATCATTGGATCCAGTCAAAACGGGGGTTAATGATCCGATTTTGGGCCGGTTCAGATGGACTTAGAGCGGTTGACAAAATTCAACTCACTGATCCGGTTTTGCCAAAAAAACCGGACCAGCTGTAGTTAAACGGTCCCCTTTTTTGTGAAAACCGGATAAGTGAGTTGTGAACTGATCCAGTTTTCATAAAGAACCGGATCAGTCAATGCTAGGTAGGGTCTAAAAAAAGGTCATTCATAACCCAGAGGAAATTAACATCAACACAAAACCAAAGAAAATTAACATAGATCAGTAAATGCTAGGTATGGTCCAAAAAAAAACGCCATTCACAACCTGGAGGAAATTAACATCAACAAAGCATTGAATTAAACCAAAGAAAATTAACGTAACACCCGATCCATCCGGGGTCGAGTATATCGTCACCAATGCACATCCAGGGCCAACAACTGTCCTCAATAACCAACAGAAGTTCTTCCGGTGCATTTTGTCCTCACTTATGCTTACCCTGAGAAACTTCCCACGAGGTCAACCATCCCTCGACTACTACCAGCCAAGCATGCTTAACTATGGAGTAACTAAGGAAATGAGATCCCTAAAAGAAAGATGCATCTTGTTGGAATGAGTAGCCTGCTAAATCCCTTTAAAGCAATCATGAGGGGTATTACATACACCCCAACTTGAGGACAGCAACGTCCTCGTTGCGCTTGAGTACTCCACATATTCGGCCACAACGACCTGTGGGTCGCCCCAACCTGGAAACTAATCACATATTCGACACGCATCCGGCGATATAGCCCTAGAATCCTTCCCCACTAGGCGGCTAACCTTGGATTAATTATCCACACGTTCAGTACGCGGTCGCAGGGTTGCTCTGATACCATTTGTAACACCCGACCCATCCGGGGTCGAGTATATCGTCACCAATGCGCATCCAGGGCCAACAACTGTCCTCAATAACCAACACAAGTTCTTCCGGCGTATTTTGTCCACACTTATGCTCACCCTGAGAAACTTCCCAGGAGGTCACCCATCCCTGGACTACTCCCAGCCAAGCACGCTTAACTATGGAGTAACTAAGGAAATGAGCTCCCTAAAAGAAAGATGCATCTTGTTGGAATGAGTATCCTGCTAAATCCCTTTAAAGCAATCATGAGGGATATTACAATTAACATACCCAACGCAAATTAATAAAGAAAATACGAACAAAATGAACTCACATTACAAGAGAAGTATGAAGGAAATCAATAAAGAAAATAAAAACAAAAATCACCCAAAAAATAAGATAAACGAAAATAAAAAAGAAATTACAAAACAACGAATCTAAACGAAAATAAATTACAAACAAAAGTTACAATAAAAACGAAAATAAAAAAAAAATTAATTGAAAGAAATTACCAGAAAACGAAAAAATAAATTAAACGAAAAAACTAAAGAAATTAATTGAAAAAACAAAAGAAATTAAGCGAAAACTCAACCGTCATAGATCTGCACTAGTAGAATAAATGCTTATTGCTGCGGTGGTATTGCTGCGGTTTTACCCATACGCAGCAATATATCACGACAAAAGAAAAGGTAAAATATAAAATAACCATATTGCTGCGGTTTTTATTAAAAACCGCAGCAATATAGTTCCAACGGCATATTTTTCCAAAAAGTTGACCATTTGACCAACCATATTGCTGCGTTTTCTAGAGAAAACAGCAGCAATATAGTTTCAACGTATTTTTTTTAAAAAAGTGGAATATTTTTTTCCAGATAGATATTGCTGCGGTTTCTGTCAGAAACCGCAGCAATATATTAAAATAATATATTTTTAATATTATTTTAATATATTGCTTGCGGTTTTACGTCGAAAACCGCAAAGAATATTTTTCAAAAAACTGGAATATTTAATTCCGGATACAGGGCGAGAGATATTGCTTGCGGTTTTACGTCGAAACCGCAGTAATATATTAAAATAATATTAAAAATATATTATTTTAATATATTGCTGCTGGTTTCCGACGAAACCGCAATAATATCTCGTGCCCCGATCTGGAAGAAAACACGCTTTTTTGCTTCACTTGTTTCTCTCGACTCTCTCTGTCTCTACTCTCACTCCCTCTCACTCTCTTACAATTTCCGGCGAAAAGGTTCCATTTTCCGGCGACAAGGTTTCGATTTCCGGCGACAAGGGTCACATTACCCGTTTTTTCCAGCGGTTTTCGGCCCTCTTTGGTGCGGTTTTCGGCCGGTTTTCGCCCCTCTTTGGTGCGGTTTTCGTCCCTCTTTGGTGCGGTTTTCACCACCACCGACGGGTTTTCGGCCTTCTTTTCCACCGACGGGTCTTCGCCCCACTCCTCTACTCCGTTCACAGCCGCCATCGCCACCTTCCCCTTGTCTTAAAAGGTTAGTTTTTCATTATTTCTTATTAATTTTCAATTTTATTTTTAATAGTGCTTTAATAAAAAATTTGGCTTAAATAGTAGTTAAAAATGCTCAATATAATATATATATATGATTAGTTATAAGATTTAAGGATTAAAAACTAATTTTGTGATGATTTTGCTTAAGTTTTTGTATGCCCTAGAATGTTATACGGGATTGTTTTTGCATAAGTTTGGTGAATTATTTGAAGTGATATGTATAATGGGATTATTTTTGCAATGCCTTCATATTAATAGACTCACCAATGGAAAAGGGATGGGAAATCTAAGGCATGGTTTGGTATTTGTTGTTTGGTGATGACTTAAAATCGCTTAAATGCGATTGTTTGTATGTATAATGCGATTGTTTTTGCAATGCCTTCATATTGATAGACTCACCAATGGGAGGGGAAGGGAAATCTAAGGAATGGTTTGGTATTTGTTGTTTGGTGATGACTTGGAATCGGTTGAATGCGATTATTTTTATGTACATCATAATGCCTAGATACCCGTTCAAGACTTACTCATTAGGAGTAAGTCTTGAATAGTCCCCGTTTTGGGACTGTTCTTAAACGTCACATCTCACTTAGGTAGTGAATGTGTGTTGATTCTTTGATTCTAAGTGAAATACGGTTAATCATTTCCCTAATTTGTTCTCCGGGTGCATATAAGATAAGCAATTATCTTCATCGTGTACTTGGAGAACCGAAGGAAATCTTGCCGAATTTTACTTAGAATCAAAGATGATACATGCATTCACTAGTGGGATGGGACGTTTAAGGATGGGTTAGGTTGGAGTGATAAGGACCCAATGGAAGCATGCATTGAATATTAGTTTGTTGTGTTATATTTATGTGAAGTTTTTAATTGATAATAATTTTTTATGTATGTATATATGTGTGGGGGTTTTTAGAAATGGATCGAAGTTGGATGTATGGAAAGCGGAATACGTTGGAGTTCGTACAAGGTGTGAATGAGTTTTGTAAACGTGCTGTAGAGCATCAACAGCTTACTTGCGAGGATGAGATATATTGTCCATGTGTTGATTGCTACAATGTGAATACGATTTCTGATATTAGGTTAATAAGAGATCATATTATTCGTCGAGGATTTAGAGCTGAGTATTATATTTGGTTATGGCATGGTGAGAAGGGAAAATATACTCAGAATAGGGTTATTGTTGATGATGGCACTAGTAACTCATTAGAGATTGATATGTTAAATGTTGGGGCTGAGAATGAAGTTGTGATTGAAGATCATGTTAGGATTGAAGGTGATGATGTTGTAGGTAATGAAAATGACCACGGAGATAATAGTGACACTGAGGATGAAGAGTTTGGTGATGATCGATTAGGTGAGATGTTGGAAGGGGCCCGTGACCATTTTAATGAGCGGCCACGAGTGTTTTACAGTTTGTCTGAAGCTGCTGGGAAACCCCTTTATCCAGGGTGTACAAAATACACTCAATTGAGTGGGGTTTTAACCCTTTTCAACATCAAAGCGAAACATAATTTGACTGATATAGGCTTCACAGAACTCTTAGAAGCTTTACAAGATATGTTTCTTGAGGGTAATTTATTACCAAAATCCACCTACTATGCCAAAAAATTAATGTGTCCTTTGGGTTTAGAATATGAGCGGATTGATGCATGTCCGAATGATTGCGTGTTGTATCGAAATGAGAATGCGAGACCTTTATGAATGCCCGAGGTGTGGTAAGTCCCGCTATAAATTGCCGGATGGGGTTGAGCCCGGGCCGGGCAATACGGGTCCTTCGAAAGTGTTGTGGTATCTTCCAATTGTGCCAAGGTTTAGGAGGCTCTTTTCTATCAAAGAAGATGCAAAGAACCTAAGATGGCATGCGATCGGAGAAAGAAAGATGGGATGCTTAGGCATCCGGCGGATTCTCCTCAATGGAAGGCTATAGATTCCGGATATCGGGAATTTGGTCGGGGAAGCTAGGAACTTGAGACTTGCATTGTGTACGGACGGAATGAACCCTTACGGTACTTTGAGTAGTCAACATAGTACTTGGCCTCGTTACGTTAGTGATATACAATCTTCCTCCGTGGTTATGCATGAAGCGGAAGTATATTATGTTGTCTCTCTTAATTTACGGGCCTAAACAATAGGGAAATGATATAGACATCTATCTTGCACCTCTCATCGAAGATCTCAAAAAGATGTGGGATGAAGGTGTTATGGTATTTGATGCGTATTCCAATGAAGATTTCAGGCTTCGTGCTATGCTATTATGTACTATAAATGATTATCCTGCTTATGGCAATTTGTCGGGGTATAAAGTCAAAGGAAAAAAGGCATGTCCCATTTGTGAGAATGGTATGGAGGCTACACATTTGCCACATTGTGGGAAACATGTCTATATCATTAATAGGCAATTCCTACATAATTCTCATCCATATCGAAAGAAAAAAGCACCATTTAACGGGTTAGTTGAAAATGCTTGACTCCTAGACCGTTGGCCGGAAAAGAAGTTTATAATCATGTTAAGGGGATGGGCACAAAATTTGGTAAGGGGTTAAACCTTCGGAAGACGATGGTGTCATTTGGAAAAAAGAGTCTATATTCGGAGACTTCCTTATTGGAAATACTTACCGAGTTAGACATTGTCTCGATGTAATGCACATTGAAAAAAATGTTTGTGATGCAATTATTGGTACTACTGTTGAATATGCCTGGGAAAAACTAAGGATGGTTTGAAGGTTCGCGAGAGATATGGAGAAATTGAAGATTCGGCCTAATTTATGGCCAAAGGTTAAGGAAAAAGTTAAGAAAGGAAAGGGAACAACAACATATTTGCCTCCAGCTTGTTATACATTGTCTAGGCAAGAGAAACGATTGTTCTGTGAGTGTTTATACGGTATTAAGGTTCCCACTTTGGATACTCATCTAACATGAGAAGACTTGTTTCTTTGATTGATCCGAAATTAATTAAGGGTGAAGTCCCATGACCGTCATGTGTTGATGCAAGTGTTTTTGCCGATTGCAATACACGGGATTCTTCCAAAACATGTCGGGCTTGCCATCACGAGGTTGTGTTCATTTTTCAATACCATATGCAACAAGGTACTTGACCACGATAAGTTGGATGCTTTGCAAAATGAGGTGGTGATAACACTTTGTCAATTTGAGATGTATTTTCCACCTTCTTTTTTGACATTATGGTTCACTTAGTCCTTCATTTGGTAAGAGAGATTAAAGCGTGTGGTCCTCGTGTTTTTAAGATGGGCATACCCTTTTGAGAGACATATGGGTTCTTTGAAAAAGAAAGTGAGGAACCCAAAGAAGACCGGAGGCGAGTATTATTCAAGGAACAATTGCCGAAGAGGTTGGAGGATATTGTTCTTCTTATTTTGCTAAGGGCGTGACGATAGGTCTTCCAAAGTCCAGACACGAGGGAAGGTTAGAAGGCAAGGGTGGTGTCGGAATGCGACATATTTCGCCTTCATTGAGTGAGTTGAATAAAGCTCATATGTTCGTGTTGCACCATGTTCTTGAAGTTAATCCATACTTAGAGATACATATGCGTGAATTGCGCCACAAAAACCCGTCAAAAGGGGGAGAGGACGTTGATGAATGAGCATAATAGGTCTTTCATTGATTGGTTCCACAATAAAGTAATTGGTGAATTGTCTGCAAACGACCATCATGTTCCCGATACAATTAAGTGGTTGGCATATGGTCCACGTGACGGTTTTAAATCGTATGAGGGGTATGATATCAATGGATATACCTTTTACACCGAACGTCGGGACAAGAAATCAAAGGTGGTACGGAATTGTGGGGTTTCAATGGTTGCATCATCTAGGGAGTATGCGAGTGCAAAGGATAAAACTCCGATTGATGCTAAACAATCATATTATGGGATCATTCAGGAAATATGGGAGCTCGATTATTGTGATCGTGCTTTGCGGATGCGTTTGATGATTGGATGGAAAGAATGGAAGTAGAAGCTGATAGAAATGCTTTACTTGACATTGAGGTGACATCTGATCCACGTCAGCCACCCCCCTCAGGTTCGCGATTATTGTAATATTAAATATGTCATTTATTTGTTCGTTGTCTAATTTAGTTTTCTTATTTTGATTCTTAGATCCTCGTCAGACCAGTGCATATTATGGTGCACAAGGGAGGGGGAAGAAGTCGGTGGGAAGACAAAGGCATCTAGAAAGAGTAAAAGAGGTCCCACGATGAATCTCCACAACACGAAAGATATGTTCTTACGGTTTGATGAATTGGGGAGACCAACGGTAATTATTGATTGTAAGATAGTTATAATTTATCATGCTTACGATTTAATGTTTGGATTTCTAATTGTTTTTTCTATTAGGCACGTGGCGAGTCAAGTATGGCATTTGGGTCGGTCTTTCTATACGCAGGCTTAACATTAATTGGACTTGGAAAAACATTTCTCCTGCCTTGTTGGATTTGATGTGGACAGACACTATGGTAAGATATGTTTCATTTACAATTTTGGGATATATTGTTCTAATACTGAGCTAACGTGCTTATTTATTTGTTTATGATGGAAAACGAGAATATGTTTCACCTTCGGACGAGATAAGCTATAAGAGGCACTACTTGGCTGGCTTTGTGAACTCTAGATGGAGGGATTTCAAGAGCAAATTGGTATCCGGTTGGATCACAATGACCAGTCGGATCAAAGAAGGAGAAGCTAGGTGATACTCCGCGAAGTATACAAGCACATCAAGATGGAGGATTGGCTTACCTTCAAAGAGGCTATGACGTCGAGATGCGGCCGTAGTAAGTTTATAATCAAATTAACTTGGTTTTATTAAATTAAATTATATTCTACTAACTTAATGTGTTTTTTATTGCGAAAAAGCGAGAAAAGGCGCTCGAGAGTGCAAAAAGAATACACATCATCACCACTTAGGTCAAAGGAACTATGGGGATGCTAGAGAGTTGTGGAAGCGGGGAGAACTTTTGTCCACCTAGTTTTGATTCCGCGGGATCGTCATCTAGTACACCATCCTCCTCGGTGTCCTCTCATGTTACTCGGGGTGATGATCGGTGGTGCGCGATGCATAAGAAGGATCCGGTCACTAAACGGCGATTTATTCCAGTTGAGGAAACAAAGATTGCAGCTGACAAATACGTATGTATATCACTATAATTTTTAGTTTGACATATATATGTTTTTTATTTATTAAATACATTTTTGTTATTTGGAACTTGTTTTTTGGGCAGTTGGAGTACAAAGAGAAGCAAGCCAAGGGTGAGTTCACTCCGTGCGTAACAAAGACGCCCTTTTTATGGCTCTTGGAGAGAAGCCGGATCACTCGGGTCGTTGTTATGGTTTTGGAGGCTACAATGTTGGCTATAGGAAGGCTTTTGGTCGTCCACCTCTAAGGAACTATTGGAGCTCGAGTCAGGAACAAGAGGAAGCATTCATGCAAAAAATGACTGAAAGGTGGAGAACTGACATTGCAACATATATGCAGAATGTGGCGCTTTCACAGCCCACTCAGCTACCTACTCCACCATTTGTTGCACCATTTGTTCCATCACCTGCTTCAGCATCTTCTGGGCCAGCTGCTTTTCAGCCCACTCAGCTACCTTTTCCGCCATTTGTTCCATCACCCCTTGGCATCTTACCGGGCCAGCTACTTTTCAGCCTACTCAGCTACCTTTTCCGCCATTTGTTCCATCAGCTGCTTCACCATCTGCTGGGCCAGCTACTTTTCAACCTACTCAGCTACCTTTTCCGCCATTTGTTCCATCAGCTGCTTCACCATCTATTTGGACCGGCTACTTTTCAGCCTACTCGGCTACCTTTTCCGCCATTTGTTCCATCGATTTGCTTCACCATCTGTTTGGGCCATCTACTTCACACCCACTCGGCTACGTACTCCACTATCTCGGATTTTCCGACACTCATTCTCCTCATTCGAAGGTACATATATTTATCATATATACATGTGCTTTATACAAATAATTATCATATATACATGTGCTTTATACAAATAATTATCTTATATATTTAGAACTTTATGTTATTGTTAGGACGAGACTCCCTGTCGATTGTATTTGATAGATCCAACTAGTGGAAAGACTTGTCTAGTGGCAGATGCACATTCTTATGCTTTTGATGAGACCACTACAGTTCATGGGTCTAGAATGATGAATGATCACCTTCGAGTGAAAATTCATCGTTTTGTAGAGAAGTATGGTCATTTGCCACTACCTGTCCCCGTCCCTGCATATGAAATCGACACTACAGAAACTGCTTTGGGTACGTGGGTGCAATGGCCAAAAAATTTAGTGCAAATATTTGGTGATGAGGTAATTGTTCAAATTTTATCCATTTTTGTAAAAATAATAGGAATAAATGTAAAAATTACATAATCTTATGCGCGTTCTCAAAAATTATTATTAGGTTACACCGTCACCTAAAAGACAAAAGGGGATTTCGGGGGAGGCAGTTAGATGTTCTAGCCAGCAGCTTTCAGCCGGTTCGGCTACTCGTTATAGTCCAGTTGTCGATGATGTATCGTTCTTGGAATCCCTCACTGAAGACTGTAAGGAGTTAGCAGATACGCTTGCCCTTGCCGTCGCAGAGCGATGATCTGAATTCTTTGTAACCTTGCCGAGCTCATTGTTCCATTATTCAGAAGATGCCACCGCTTATCTGACCAAGGAGGATATTGCTCAGTTCCTGAAAGGGGAGATGCTTAATATTTCTATTATCCAAGTGTACATGAGGTAACAATAATCAAAGTTATGATTTTTTTTTTACATTTGATTGTATGGTAGTTGTATTTTCCACATAAAATTTACAGTTGTCTATTTTTTTTAGGGCAACGCAGTCTGACTTGGATGGATTTGGGGCTGTTGTTCGAGTTTGTTGGATGTGCCCGGAGAGTACCGCGGATGTGCATGCATTGGAGAATATAACGACTTACATTCGGTGTGCTTTGACCGGGATCCGTCGTTCTTGGTGCTAGTATCATCTTCGCGCCAATCTTTCAAGAGTAATATTCTATCTTAATAGTTTTACAACTATTGATTGTTGTTTGACCAATGAATTTTTTAAGTAATTATTATTATTCAATCTTGCAATAGCCGTCATTGGATGCTCCTTGTCATACGTCCCAACCTTAGGATAATTTATGTCTTCGATTCCGCTAGCTATCACAAGGAGCGGAAGTTAAAGATTAGACCGCCTATGATAGCGTAAGTTGATCGTTTTGATATATTTTAAATGAATTTAAATTATAATATAAAGCAAGTAAAGTGTAACTCATTTGATTTTGTTTTATGTAGTGCTTTTAGGAGATTTCGGATGAGCGGCAACGAAGTTCGTCACAACAAGCTTATTTGGAGATGTGTTAAGGTATAATAGACTTATTTTATTCAATTAAAAGCATATGTTATGTCATTCTCATTATACGATAAATTTCCTCATTTTCTTAAAACTTTCGTTAAAGTGCCCACAACAACAAGGAGGCACGGAGTGCGGTTATTTTATCATGCGCAATATTTTTGACGTACTCACTTTATATTCTGGTTCGGAGGATTTCGATGAAGTAAGTTTTTTGTTCACTTATTATTCATTTCATATTTTACATATTTAACTATTGAAAGCTAACTTTGGTGAATTATTTTCTGGTTGCTAGTACCTTTACCCGTGATCCTTATACTGAAGATCAAATCAATGAGGTGAAAAATAAGTGGGCAAGATACTTTATTGATAATTGCATTGCATAGGTTAGTTAATGTTAATTTTCTTTGCTTTAACGATTATAATTTAGTGCAACTTGTACCAACCAACATTATCGTATTGACTTGGATTTCATGATATATATATATATATATATATATATATATAAAAAAAAAAATATATATATGTTGGATTTCATGATATCTATGTTGGATTGAATCGTATTTATTTCTTGTTAAACTTGGAATTTGGATTGTGCGTGGAAGTTGGATGGATGTTGGATGAATTTTGGATTAGATGTTGTTTGTTGGATGAATTATGGATGTTGGATAAATTTTGGATGATGGATGGATGTTGGATAAATTTTGGATGATGGATGGATGTTGGATAAATTTTGGATGATGGATGGATGGTTGTCTAATATAATATTGTACGAGGTTAATTCCCAATTATGGGTTTATCCAATTTACAAACGGAGCTCCGTCGAAATTTATGCGAAAAATATTACTCGCTTTGCGCATTCTCGCTTCTTGCATGAGGTTGGTGGAACATACGTTAATATAAAATAAATTTTAAAAAAAAAAAATGCGGTATATTGCTTTGCGGTTTTACGAGACAAACCGCGGCAATATACTTTTTTTTTATAATAAAAAATACATATTCTTTGCGGTTTTCGAGACAAACCGCAGCAATATGTATTTTTTATTATAAAAAAAACAGTATATTGTTGCGGTTTGTCTCAGAAACCGCAGCAATATACTGCATTTTTATAATAAAAAATATATATATTGCTGCGGTTTGTCACAGAAACCGCAGCAATACGGTTTATTTAAATAATAAAAAATGTACATATTGCTGCGGTTTTGCCCAGAAACCGCAGCAATATGTTTTAATATTGCTGCGGTTTAAAACCGCAGCAATAGTTTAATTACCTATTGCTGCACCCTTAATTGCTGCGCGGTCAAAACCGCCGCAATAGGCCACTTAATGACCGCAGCAATAAGCATTTATTCTACTAGTGCTGACTTCTCCTCACGCTTTTTTCTTCGTATTTCGTTGCTTCGCCGGCGATGAGAGAGAGAGGAGTTGTTTTTTTTGGCTTCGTCTGATGATGAGAGAGGAGGGTTTAAAGATCTGGTGGCGGTTCGTGGTCAACGAAATTGGCTGGGGTTCGTGAAATCGAAAAACAAATTTGTGCCGGTTCTTGACGAGCTTGATTTAGAGGCGATCAACGGACGAAGAAATGGTGGCGACTGATCGTAGGGCTCGGTGGAGGAGAGAGAGAGATCGAGGGTGATGGTTGGTGGAATGAGAGAAGAGAAGGGTGGTTAGGGAAGAGGGAGACAAACAGAGGGTGAGAGAGGGGGCTGGGGATTTGGGGTTACGTTGAAGAGAGAGGGTTAGGGTTAGAGTGAATTGGGTGAGGGAGAGGAGAGGAGTGTGAGTGACTGGGTGAGAATCTGAGATTTAAGGTGAGAGAGGGGATAGTAGTGTGGGCTACTAGGCTGGCCTTTTATCTTGGACATTTGAGCCAGCAAAAGTTTGGGCTATAACTGATCTAGTGGTGGAGAACCGGGTCAGTTAATAAAAACTGATCCCGTCAACTGATTAGTTAATTGGCCCAAAATTTTGCTCCTAAAAAACATGAATTTACTGATCCGGTTTTGGGGGGACCGGATCAGTTGGATTATGTCATTTAGGGAGCGTTTGGTTCATATGATTCTGGTATGAGGTATGGGTTTAGAATAAGCAAAACTCATACCTAGTGTTTGTTAAATAAATTGATAGATTTAAAACCCATACCTCAAACCCATAAGGTATGGGGTTTAGAACCCCAAGGGGAAGGTGGGTATGGCTCATACCAATACCTAGGTATCAAATAAAACAAAAAATTTCATTCCCAAATAAAACCAAACATATGGTATTCGGTATCAAGTTCCAAACCTATACCACCTTGGTTTCATTCTTGATTCCAAACCCATACCATTATATGAACCAAGCGCCCCCTAATTTATCCCGAAGTCACTAGTTGGAAAAACCTTAAACTATTTCGTTTACAGGAATAAACAGTAAAAAAAATCGAACTAAGAACAGGGGAGGAGATAAGGAGAAAGAGGAAGAGGAAGAAGAAGAAGTGGAGGAGAAGCTGCGCAGGGGTTGGCGGCGGCAGTGGGGGGACGAAGGGAGAGGAGAGGGGGAAGGGGCGAGGAGGGATGGGGAGAAAGGGGGAAAGGAGAGGGGTGGAGAATAAGGTGGGTGGGGCTGCGACTTGCGGGGTGGCGCTGGATGGGTGGCGGTGGCGGCTGGTTAACGAATTGCTTAAACAAAGTGCGGATTTCACGACGAACATGCTCAGGCTTGACATAATCGAACGACGGAAAATCGAGGTCAGAGAAAAGAGAATTGGAGTCATCAACGGTTGAGATTGGCGTAGAAGAGGTGGCGGAAGCCATAGGAGAGGAATGAGAAGAGAAATGCGATGATGAAGAGGAGAGAGAAAGTGAGGTGGTGCGATGGCGAGTATAGTCGAGGCAAAAGGAGAAGGAAGAAGAGAGGGAGGAGGGGGCGAAGGGGGGGGGCTTCGTGGGGGGGGGGGGACGTAGAGGGTGGGGCGGGGATTGTTGTTGTGGGGGTAGGGGGGATGGTGGGGGCCGGGGTGGTAGCAATATAATATTTGTTAAATGATAGGAATACTATTTTCAACCTAAAAGATTCTTTCTCACAATCCAGAATAAAGAAAATAGAAATCATGGTAAACAACAAATTTCCCAAACAATTACCGAGTTTAAGAGATAATTTAAGAATACATTAATTAATTTCAATCTAATAGATATACTTTTAGAAGTTATCCATGACTTTTCCGTATAATATAAACTGCCTAAAATACAAATACAAAAAGAGGAAAGATACCGTATTTAACGTCATCAATTATATATAGCTATTGCTGATGTGGAACAATGTGTGGTTCACATTAAATCATTACGGTAGCCTTCCTTTTTAAAAAGCCACCATAAAAACATCCTTCCTCCCTTTACCTCCTTCCTCTTTCATCCCTTCCTTTCACCATCCAACCACAAAATGTAATAGCCCTCCCTAAATAGCAGCTTAATTAGGACTAACTATAATTATTTAAGGAGTTATGCCGCCAATTAGAGATGTTATAAGTGCAGACTTCCACACTTCGCTATAGTTTAAATTATCCAAACAAGCACATCGCAGCGGAATACACATAATATGAACACTTCCAGACAAACCTTGACCTTCATATTACTCTTGCAAAACAGTTGAATCTACCCCCACCAGAATAGGTTCAAAGAACAAAACTGTCAGCCTACACTGGTACACAGGTCCCACCAATTCCAAAATAATAAGGTGGTTGAAAATAAAATTTACTGCAGTGTAAACAACATAACTGATTTCTCAAATACTTTCGCTTTATTTAATCACAAAGATACTTTTCTCTTTTGAATATCGCAAAAGTAACGATAATATCATGAGTATATCGAGTAATCTTCAGTAAAAACAATCCATGAATATTCTTTATATCATTATCAACAATCATTTAAACACTTTCCATACTCAAACTTAAGATATTTTTAACTCTGGGAAGGAACGCGAATGGAGGGGGTAAGCCACAACTCTAGACTTTTGAGGGACGTCTCACCACCTTTCTTATTTCCTGCTTGAAAGACTTCTAGGTCATGACCCTACACAAAGGAGCAATACCCGCTCCATACACATAATAAGGAATACCTGCTCTATGAGTGTTGTTCATCACTGCTTACGCAGCTACTTCCCTTCTAGAATCTAAACTTTATCATATATAAGATACTAATACTCAAATACTTTACTTAAATACTTACTCGTGATTAAGTACAACAACTTTTTAAAAGAAACTTAACTTATCAACACAAGTTTCGCAAAACAAGCTTGATATGTCAAGTTCTACTATTGCGGAAAAGTGACTTAATAACAAGGTTTTGGAAACGACATCATGGTTATCCAGAGTGGTTAATAAGGTGATCAACAAGATATGGCAGCAGGAATCATTTCACAAAGAGGTTCTTAAATATATGAAAAGGCTACGCCATGCAAGTAAACAAAAGGTCAATTTCACAGTTTCGGTGTTATATTAAAATATGGTGGTTTAGGTGTGAGTTTTTATCATAACTTCTATGATTAACTAAGGGTTTGGGTAGGTAAAAAAAATTGGATACATGCAGTAGGTATTCAATATTTAAATGTACTTAATGAACCAAAGAAACATGGTTTAATCAACTTGGAAAACAACTAAGCAAAATCAGGTTTTAGGTGTTCTTTTACTCAATGAATTGAGGTTGCGTGTGGCATTTAATGAGGTAAATGAAGCAAAAGTTTATTTTACAACCAAGACAAGAATATTCCAGGGGAGCATCATGAATTTTCATCCACAAATGAGTTCATTAATCAAGGCACAATCAAGAAAATAACAAGGTTCGATCAATTTTAGAGGATCTTGACATGCATCGATTTGTATCTCGAAAATCATTACCAAATATTCACATACAATACTTCACAATCAATTACTTGCAACTTATAAACAAATCAGTAGGCTTTCATCATATTAAATATTTGAAAATCACATAATTTCGACAAAACAAATGCTACACAAACAAGCTAAAAGAGTAGAGGTTTAAAGGGTGGTCCTAGTGTACCTTTTAGGAACTAAATTTCCTTTAACCACTTTTACATCTCCTCCAGCAACCTTATAGTACCTTGATTTTCTTTGATGTTACTGATGTGATACCTCAAAACTAACAATTGCCCAGTCTGGAGAACAACTTGAGGAGCCTAGGACAACAACTGCATGCGAGTTTCAGAGCAAGAATCCAACAGAATCCAGCTGCCAAACAACAGCAGCAGTTCACGCAGAACTAACGTGAGGAAGAGGAGAGAATAGTGAGTGAATTTTTGTGAGTTGTGTGTGATGAAATCAGCTGAAATAATTTGGGGTCATTGGCTGCTTATATATAAAGAATGGGTAATAGCAAACTCGTGATTTTGAGTTAGTATTGGGGGCAAAATCGTCTTCTCACTTGCTTAGGAACAATCCAGAATTTTTAAGGCTCTTAGTACTTGAATTATCTCCTCAATCACTTCCTAATCCTTAATTATTCTTAACTAAATCTCCAAAAGTATATTTTATACCTTAATGGAAGTATTTAGACTTAATTAGTCCTTAATTTCAATCTCCAAGATAACTTCAAAACGATATCAATCACATTTACAAATTTCATAACTCCGGAACGATATTCAACGCTCCTGACGTAACTCATAAATAACTCAAATTATCACATAGCTCATGTTATTAGTTAGCTACTTACACATAACATTCACATTTGCAATAAAATTCACATAGGTGTTATCTTAGTTCATCAATTTCTCCAAAATGTAACAATTTACAGCTTAGATAGTAATTATTAGCCTAACAATCTCTGATTATCAATATTAATCCTATCTTACTAAGTCAGACTAATACACTAAGCCTCCTGCCCCCCACTAGAATCAACACCGGCTACCCCCTCCACTAGACCAACACCATTGTCACCAAAACCAGAAAATTGGAACCATCACATCCCTGCCGTCATAAGTTGTCTGAGAAGAAGAATTACTCATTAGAAAAAGTTGTTATTTCTATGACTTGTTACCTTTTTGCCGTGAGTGCGTGACTATTCTGTTCTTGTTTTGTTTTGCTTATGAGATACCATATCCTTGTGATGCAGATGATTGATGATTTAGTTTTGCTTGGGGTTAGAGCTAGCGGAGGCATAAATATTTTGTGAACTTTAGATTCTGAAGACTGTTCTCAAGGTTGTCTCATTAATTTCATGTTCATATCGGATTCTTCTGGTTGCTTACAATTAATAACAATGATTTAATTGCAAAAAATCACCAAAACTAGTCACAGTTCACAAAAACTACTACCAAGTTTCTAATTTGGTGTATGTCATGCTAAAAGCTTCCTATTAAATTAGACTTTGAGAACTGAATGAGGAAACTAATTAGATTAAACCCTAGAATTATTTTGAGTAATCACAAAAAGCTATAAATTAGGATAATATAGAACTTGAAGGAGTTAGGGTGGTTGAAGAAACAACGAGGTCCTTGTGATTCGAGTGCCGTTAGGAAGACTTGAGCGAAATCAACCTGCGGTTGACTTCAGCGAGTGAAATCGAACTGCGGTAGACTTGAGCGAAATTGAACTGCGACATACTTCAGGGAGGGACTGATTGGGAGGAAGCGAGTTCCAATCAAACTACGGTGGAGGAAGCGAAACACGGCTGAGTTCTAATCGAACTGCGGCGGAGCAAGCAAAAGACTAGCGAGTTCCAATTGAGAGAGCGAGAGACTGACTGGGAGGGAGGGAGGGAAAACAATAAGAGGGACCGACGAGGCAGCAGACTAAGGTCGAAAATTTAGAGATATTACAATTACAATGGAAAATAACCCAAATGCTCGGGTTGACTAACCGGAGCCCTTATTCACAAATGCTCGGGTTGATTAGCCAATCAGAGCATTTGACATCAGATGCTCCGAAGGGCTAATCAACCAGAGCATTTGTGAATTTTTTTTATTAAAATTTCCAAAAATGCTCGGGTTGATTAATTAACCAGAGCATTTGATAAGTAATTTTTTCCACTAGTGTGCCCTAACCCTAACCACCACCACCTCCCCCCTCCCTCACCCACACCACCCGCCTCCCCCCACCCCCCATTTCCACGGCATCTCCCACCCCTTTCCCCACCACCGCAGGCCGCAGCCTCCCCACCCCCCTGGATTTCTCCTCGCATCTCTCTCTGGCTGGTGTTACTGTCCTGCCCTTGTTTTACATGAGCAAGTCGGTGTTGCTATGTTTCTCCTCGCCCTCCTCGTGTTTCTGTCTGCTCTAGTCCGTCGTCGCTGCTGCTTGTGGGCTGCTAGGCTGTCCTTACCGCTACTTAACTGCAGTTGCTGCTCGACGCAACTCTCTTCTCTCTCCTCTGTCACTGCGTGTTGGTGCTTTTGCTGAGTGGTGGTGTTGTCTCCACCTCATACTGCTGACGCGTTGTCTCACCTCATGTCGCTGACTTCTTTTTCGGCAGTATTGATGCATATGTGTGCTTGTTGTAGAACTCGAGCATATGAAAGTGGGTGGGTGATATGTCATATTTATATATAGTTTTTAGGTGCATTTAGGTTGCATTTTAGAGCATTTAGTTTCATATTTAGGTGCATATTTGCATTATATTCTTAAGTTATGTTATTCTACTTCTATTCGGTATGTTTTCGTGTTTTTGATGAATTTCAGGTATTGAAAACGTATTTGGAGTGTAATTAGCTAAACTTGAGGATTATGAGCATTTGGAAGGAAGATACATTGCATAAGGATCGTTTGAATATCTTATAGTACGACTTTGAGCGAAAACAAAGCGGAAATCATTAGAAGACATGTGAAAAGGGAGTCACGTCTACTCTTCTGATTATAACTTTTGATGTGCTTCTTAGAATTGAATAATTCCAGCAGATTTGTAAACTCGACTTGAAGAGCTTTCTAACAATAGGTGGCACGCCCCGAGGAGACTTCTAGTCAAGGAATTATGCCTTCCGTAAGTTTGGATTGGTTTTGCTGAAATCTGTTATCGTACGCGCGGATCACTAATTCCGTCAATTTAATGAATATTTTGACTTTCCTTATCTTGTAACTTACTTTCCTAGTCATATTTGGTTACTTAATATTATTTAGATGAGGAACCCTAACTCTACTCTCTCTTCTATCTCTTACGTTATTTTCTTCATTAGTTTTAGATAGTTTTCTCTTCTTCTTTTCTCCCTCTAGCTTAGTACTAAACCCTAGTTTTTCATGTTCTTCATTAATTCATGATTTATATTTATTTCTTTCATTGATTTCTTTAATTATGCTTTCCTTTGTAGATGTAGTTTTTATGCTTTTTTTCATGATTGAGTTGTTTATTTTCTAGGGTTTTGGGAAACCATGTTTATATGCTATGAATCTTGATTGATATTTATTGATGGTTTGATTAGTTATTGATATCTCAAATTGTTTAGTGTTTTTATTGTTAATAATCTTGCAATTTGATCAATTATCTGATTAAATATTGCTAATATCGAGTCATAGATCGAGAGATAGTACTCTTTAGAGGCTTACCTACGATTAGCAAATCTGATTTCGTTAGCGACCGTATTGCATATGTTGATTTGAGAGCGTTAAGACCCGACCGTAGGATTAACCTGCGCTCTAGATATCTGATTAACAGAACTATTGATGATATTTTGATAGATTATAAATATGAACACGGTGAATCATAACCCTAGAACCTTTTAGTTTGATTTTCGTATTTTATTAGTTTAGTATTAGAATTCACATACTTTTTATCCTGTTTATTTATACCATATCTTCAAAGCCGAATTAAAATAACCATCTCCCTGTCGATTCGACCCTACTTACCCTACTATATTCTTAGAAGGTTTGCTAGGATTTATCTTTGACAGGTGTATGACAACCTATCAAATTTAGGCGCCGTTGCCGGGGAGACGGTATAGTTTTATTTAGTTTTTATTATTGGTGAGACTAGACTGTATATTTTTTTCCCTTTTGTGAATAGTTTTATTTTATTTTTTTTGTATCATGGAGTCATGTTATTTCTATGATGGGGATGATTCTTTTGATAGGCCGCAATATAGTGATAATTCTTGGAATTCTCATGTTTACGGTTTTGATACATCATATCAAAATCCTCCCAATTTTTGCATGAGTTCTCCTGAATTACCTCATATGTTATGTGAACCCCATGTATATGCTAGTAATTTAACTCTAGAGCAATTTTTTCTTTTCCTCAATATGAGAATGAAGTGTTCTGGAAATATTATCATAGACTTGGCGATTTTATTGGTCCTAATCATGGAATTGAACTGTGGGATATGTGCCTAGTGATTTATGAGGGGTTAAATGAAGAAACTAGAATGGTGGTAGAATCTATGTCTAATGGGGGATTTCTATTCCAAGCACCTGATTATTGTTGGGATTTAATTGTGTGGTTGGCTAGGGATACTTACGAGTGGGAGATGTCTTCATATGCTTTTTCACCCCCAAACTTACATGACACCACCTCCTTATTGTTCTAATTGTCAGTCTAATTCTCATGATATTTCTTCGTGTGATGTGATATTAGTTAAATGGTTTTGACCCCTCTTCCCAATTTGAATGTCAATTTGCCCAAAATTCTAGCCAAAACCGTTTATTTATGATGATGATGAGGGTTGGATAATAAATTAGAGCTATTGGGATGATGAAAAGATTGAAAGAAAGACCAATGTGATGGATGTTTTGCAGGAGGAAGAAACCATTGTTGAAATTTTCTCTTTAGAGGACAGTCAAGTTGAGAGTGAAGTGATTTATGAGTCTTTGTCAGTACCACATATTGTTTTTGAGTCTCATGTTAAATTCTCTCAAAAACTTGACCTTATTCCTTCTTCTCCTATATTATATCCTCCATCTTTCCTTCTTTCTTCCCATTTGAATTACTCTCATGATCATGTAACTAATGTAAACTTAGTTTCTTTTCTTCTCATCTTCTTTTTCATGTAAATATAACTTCTCCTATGATTTTTTTTTCTTATAGTTTTCATAGTTATTTAGAACTAACTTGTTTTATTTTTTCTTTCCACTCTTATATAATAGGAAAAATTGATAGGAATAGTCCCAATTATGGGTGTTCCGCCATTTTCAGTCCCAACTAAGTATTATATATGAGCGGTCCCAACTATGCATCATTTTTGCCAAAATTGGTCCCAGCTGACTGATTACCTGATAAACAAGTAAATTTTTTTTAAAAAAAAAAAATTTAAATCAGTTTCCTTCTTCCTTTTTCTCTCTTCTATCTCCTTCCTCCCCGGCCACCCCTCCCACCCCCTTCCCCAGCCACCACCGATCGAATCTCGTTCCTCCTCCCCTGCCACCCCTCCCCCTCCCACCCCCCTCCCCACCCACCTCCGATCAAAATCCCACTCCTCCTCCCCCGATACCCCTACCCCTCCCACCCTCCCCGCCACCCCCGAAATCCCATCCCCCTCCCACCCCCTTCTCCAGCCACCCCGTAAATCCTCCCATCCCACCCCCCTCTCCACCACCCCGAAATCCCCCTCCCCGCTACCCATCCCCCTCCCCGCCATCCATCCCCCTCTCACACCCCTCCCCGGCCACCCCCTTTGGCTCTATGTGAACCAACCAACACACAGCGGGGAAAGCCAGCAGGCGGAACAACCCAATGGCGGCAGCAGCACCTATGAGTAGCAACGACACGCGAATAGAGGATAGAGAAAAGTGAGATGGGCAGGGGAGCAGTACCCCAACAGCAACACAACAACAACAGTAACCACCAACAAGAGGATCGGATAGATGAGAACAGCGGCGACGGCGAGCGAAAGAACCACCACCAGCAACTATGGCGACGGAAACACGAAGAGCAGTGGTGTAAAGCAGCATCGACAAAGAATAGTTGAAGCAACGAACGAAGAGAGAAAGAGGACAGCTCCGACGAGCTTAAGGGGGTAGCGGAGGAGCAGCAGGCGAAGCTGCAAGAAGGCAGACGCAGACTCCGGCACCAGCAAGGAGGGAGAAGAGGAAGGAAACCAAAAACCAGTAAGGCGGGAGGGTGCAGGAGAGAGAAGGACATGGTGGAGGGAGGAGCGAGAAAGAGGTGAAGGAGGAAGAAGAAAAAGGTTGTGGCGAAAAAAAAATTGCGTTTACCTGTGTAGCAGGTCATTGACCTGCTGGGATCAATTTCGGCAAAAATGATGCATAGTTTGGACCGCTCGAAAATAATCCTTAGTTGGGACTAAAAATGCTGGAACGCCCATAGTTAGGACTGTTCCTATCAATTTTTCCTATATAATATGTTCTGAGATGTTTGCAGGAACATATGATAAGCTTCTTAGAGCATTGAACTATTATGAGTGATCTACTAATCTTAAACGGTCATGCAAGACCTTAAATTTGCGCTTCTCGGGAGGTAACCTGAGCTTTGACTTATTTTCTCTTTTATTTTCTTTACTTTTTATTTTTATTTTAATTTGTGTTTCATCCTTTTTGAGTTATTTTGCTCACTTTGGTGTGTCTTTTTGTGTTTGTTGTAGGTGGAACGAGATTAAAAAAAAAGAAAAAAAAAGATTGTCGAAGTGATGGTCGCCCGATCGACCGGGCAACGACTCCCTACCGGGCGTGCAAGAAATTTTTTGAATTTTGCTGAATTTTTCAAAAAATTGTCTAAGTGCTTCTCGCCCGGTTGACTGGGCGAGTTGGCCTGACCGGGCAAAGGAAGTTCGCACAACCCACGTGTGTCTTTCCTTCTTCTTCCTCACGCCTGTGATCTATCTTCAGTCCTCACCATTGCACCCCACCACATCGCCCGACCCCAACATCGGATTCCGTTTGTCCCACACAAATCACCGGCGCACCACCACCCCGCGCCGGACTTCTTCGTCGGTGCCCATACACGCACCACTTTCCCTTCTCCTTTTCTCAGCTGCGCTCCACCGGAGCACCCTCCTCCCATCTCCTACTCTCCGCCCAGCCACCGCACCCCCACGCCCAGCGCGCCACCTTCTCCAACCACCCACATCAGCAGCACACCCTACTCTTGTTACACGCACCCAGCCCCCCTTTTCCCTCTAGCCTTCTCTCTCTACTCCCGTCCCTTTTCCTGTTTCTTTTTTAATTTTATTTTCTTTTACTCTTTATTATTACTTTTTCACAATTGAGTAATTGACATATAATTTTATTTTATTTTTCTTTTCATCAATGTTGTCATAGGTTTCCTTCAATTAGGCACAAATTGGTTCAAGTTCGCCTTCGTGAAGCATAACGACATGATTTTTGAGCATATTTGACTCTTCTCCCCCAATTAATTGGGTAGTAAGCATGTATTCTCAATTATACATGTCGTTGATGTTCATTCCACATTTTTGCTTGGATTTTTGTTTTGATGTCATCTTGTTGAAAATCTTTTGAACACATTGATTGAATTTTTGCTTTATTGGATTGTCGGAGTTTGTGTATGGTGTTTTAGTGGTGTGTTGTGGCTCTTGGTGGGCGACTTTGGTGATTTGGTGATTTGGTTATTATGGAGTTGGTTTTCATTCCTTCTCTAAACTGTTTTCGTGCAGTGAGGACACTGCAGATTCTAGCTTGAGGGAGGGATATTATATCCTTTATTTGCTTCCTCGTGTAGATTTTATTGCTTTTGTAGGATGTTACACGGTTTGTACCGTTCACTAGGAGTGAGATTTTACGTGTAACCAAAAAAATTGTACTGCTTTCTCAGTTGCATTAGCATATTTCATCTCATATTAGACTATATCTCATTATAGTTGCATCTATGGGACTACTGCTAACACTTTTTGAGAACCTTGTTGATATTTTACCATAATTCCTAAGCATCATTTATCTTGTTCATGATTCTTCATAGCACGATTGTTTTGCAATTGATTGTTTGTGGTAAGATTGATTGATCTCTTTGTGGCTCCATTTAGCTTTACTGTGCAGACACCTAACCTAAGTGAGCTTTTGTGCCTGATAAACTGACGTATCTGTGTTAGTTCAGCTCTTTCATGTGTGATTAGTTCCTCAGTTGTTGCATTGATCTTGACTTTGACTTGGTACTTTGTGATATCCGATAGTGCATACATTTTGATATGATTGAGGCGTTTTACTTCATGATCTTAGCTCCAAAGTAATTCTTGTTTTCATATTATCCTTCCTATATCCCCGATGAGCCTTTATGACTATGTTTGATTAATACCTACATTACAAGCCCTTGACCTTATTTGATTCTTGTCCCAAGCCAAGCTTAGGGGAGCGAGTATTAGTTTTGGTTTGGCTTGAGTGCTCTATTTATGGTTTAGAAGGATGGAAAAATATGTTTAGTAAGCTTGGAAATTGAATTGAAAGTTCGAAAAAAAAAATCAAAAAGAAATTAAGAAAGTTTGTTAATAAAAAAAGTGAAAAATGAAATGAAAAAAAAGTGAAAAAAAAGAGTTGTGAATAAAGTGAAAGAAAAGGGTTATTATTGAGTTTCCTGAATGAAAAAAGCAAAAGTATTATTGGTTATTTATTTGGAGATTGTTGGTTGTTGTGCGCAGTTGTTGTGACCGTTTTTGGTCCCTTTTCAGTTATATAATACTCCCCCTTCTTGGTTTTTGCACCAACATTCCCAAATTATTTCCCATACCTTTAACCTCAACCCCATTACAACCCTTAAAAGTCCTCTTGATCATTGTGTATTATATTGTTGAGTAAAAAGTGAGTAAAAAAATCAAAGTTAAAGAGTATATGCATCATCAGAGTATATTGATTTAGGTTGAGTGTCATCATTTATCCTTTAAACACATGATAGATTTGAGTGCACATGACTATAGTAAGGCCTGTCAGGTTTTGTTAAGGCCATCTTGGGGGAGATGGTTTGTGGTATGACTGGAGAGTCGATTGCGATAAATGACATGCTATGCGGCTTTGTTCGAGATTGTTTCGATGCTTGCAGGGCCGTCTTTTTCTTATCGGAGACCATGTTCTAATCTTAGAATTAGGCCCCTAATATTAGAAAAGGTGCAATTCAAAAAGGAAATTACTTTGAAATAACTCATACTATTACCACAATATGTAATTACAATTTTAAAAAGGATAGAGACAACATGGCAATTGAATCTTGGAAGTGCAAATGAGCAATAATCCAATTTGTTAAATACACTGCTGCAAATCATCCAAATACTGAATAAAAAAAAATCTCCAAAAAAACATTAACAATTTTCTATCCATATTCGAAATTAGCTTGGGATTTTTTGTCTTATAAAAGAATCCGAAGATTGATGAATTGGTAGAGATTGGGTAAAAATGTTTATGGGAAACTTAGGCTATGTTCAGTTCACCTTATTTTTACTTATTTCAGATCTAATCAGATCAGATCAGATCAGAAAAAATAAGTTCAGATAAGTTCAGATCATATCAGATAAGTTTAGATTATGCTTATATATAAAAACTTATTATTATGCCTTTCAAAAAAAACTTATTATTATGGTTATTATTATCATGATTATTATGATGATTATTATGATTATTAGTATTACAAATGATATTATTGTTATTATTGTTATTATTATTATTATTATTATTATTATTATTATTATTATTATTATTATTATTATTATTATTATTATTATTATTATTACTATTATTATTAATATTACTTTATGCGATTTCTATTACTATTAATATTACTATGTACTAGTACATTTGTTCAAAAGGATTATTATTATTGTCGTTATTGTACTTATTAATTATTAATTTTGGTAATTATTATTAATGTCGTTGCTATCATTATGAATGTCATTGATATCACTATTTGAAGCTATTTGTGTTCAAGAAGAAGAATGTTCTTTTGGCATTTGTATGTGTTCTTTTTTATATTTGTTCTAATTAACAACTTTGATATGCGATGTTCTTTTTTATGTTGTACATGTAATGAACATGACAATAGTATATGATGTTTATTTTTTTAACTATTTTGACAGAATAATATAAAGTATATGTTACTAGTTTATATAAAATATGAGTAGCATGGGATAACCTAATGGTGTTGGCATCACATTCAAAATTTTCAGCTACAAGGGATTTCAACTTATCTTTAAAAACAAAGTTTATATAGAAGAGGTTAACGATATAAGAAGAATAATTAACAATTTTGTTTAAGATCATATGATTATATATATTTATAGGTTTATTTATAATAAAAGAGAATAATTTATTGATATAACAAAGAATATGTTGTTAGTTAAATCCAAACATGTCATCAATATAAAAATAACATCTATCTTTTATTTTTAGAATGTGTTCTTTAAATAGATTTTGTATCTCTTTCAATACTTCCTCCGTTCCAAAATAAGTGAAACACTTGTGTCAAAAAGCTCTCACATAAATGAGAGAAGTGTTTCACTTATTTTGGAACGGAGGAAGTATATGTTATTTTTTTAGTATCATTATATGTTCTTTTCATTACTTCCTAATTGTTATTATAAACGGACCTTAGACATGAACAATATGTTCTCTTTACCATGAACAATATGTTTTTTTACCTAAAATATGTGTTTTTTTATTTTTAATTGTATGTTCATATACTAATGTGTTCTTTTTTCAAAAAAAAAAACTAATAATAATAATAATAATAATAATAATAATAATAATAATAATAATGATTATTATTATTATTATTATTATTATTATTATTATTATTATTATTATGATTATTATTATTATTATTATTATTATTATTATTATTATTATTATTATTATTATTATTATTATTATTATTATTAAAAGTTGTTCATAGTAATAAAATGATAGTAATAGTAATACTAGTAATGAAATACAAAGTAATAATAATATTAGTAATAATATGTTTTATAAAGATAAGTTCATATCAGATCAGATAATTTCAGATCAGATAAGTTCAGAACAGATCTTAACAGATCAGATCAGATCAGAAAAAATAAGTTCAGATCAGTAAAAATAAGGTGAACTAAACATAGCCTTAGATTAAAGAAAAATGAATTGTGTATAGTTTCAAGATTTTTATGGGAATTGCAAATACAACAAAAGTAATTAGAGGAGAAATCTGAAGATTTTGGATAGTACTTTCGTATTTATTATACATGGGTAATTGTTGAGGGATTAATGGAAGAGAGAGAAATAACTGTTGAGGGGTTAATGGAAGAGAGAGAAATTTATGCAGCAAGATTGAAGGTAGACAGGAAGACAGAATGCCGCCACTCAAACTTAAATAAACATAAATTGGGCTTAGCGATTTGGGGCCCCCAAAAATCCGAGGCCTTGTGTTATGGGTCAGCTTGCACAGACCTAAATCCGACACTGGATGCTTGTTTCGTGTAGTGATTATATCTCTCGTATTTTTAGTTGAGTGTTTTGCTTTATTGTAATCCTATATTGTAGGTTGTCTTTCTTTTCCCATGTATATATCTTATTGCTTGGGGACAAGAATGGTTTAGCTTGGGGGAGTTTGATATGTCATATTTATATATAGTTTTTAGGTGCATTTAGGTTGCATTTTAGAGCATTTAGTTTCATATTTAGGTGCACATTTGCATTATATTCTTAAGTTATGTTATTCTACTTCTATTCGTTATGTTTTCTTGTTTTTGATAAATTTCAAGTATTGAGAACGTATTTGGATTATAATTATCTAAACTTGAGGATTATGAGCATTTGGAAGTAGGGGTGTAAGTTATTTGGTTATGTTTGGGCCCATTTCTTGGACCAGCCCACCTATGGCGAAGTTACCAAAATACCCCTACCTCTAGGGAAAGCAATCCTCCACCAGTTGGAGCTGACTAAAATACCCTCATTTATTGGAGGTCTCATCCTCTATAAATAGCGGTTGTCTCACCAACCAAAAGGTAAGCAATTCCAAGCTACAAAACCCAGAGCATCTCTCTCTACATTGATCGCTTTCTCTCTCTACCTCAATCATTTACTGACTTGAGCGTCGGAGGGGCGATCCCGGGACCACCCCCGGGGTAGGCTAACATCATTTTGCAGGTTTCCGGCGTACGGACAACGGAGCTCAAGCGAACGCTCTTGGGGCCCACATCAAATCTCACAACATATTACAATCCTTAATTTCTTAGCAGAAACAGTTTGGCGCCGTCTGTGGGGAAGTTACAAACAAAGTCGCTTCGCCACCACTCAGTAAGAATCACCTCATTGCCACTCAGTAATGGCCCCAACCAAGAAGACACGCTCTCAAGCCAACCGTTCCGGGAGAGCTCAAGCATCCCATCATGCACCTACGGTGCTATCCCCCAATCCCAATGATGATGATTCCACCCCAATGGGGAATCCATTGGCATCGCGAAGTCGGTCATCCCGCGGCCTCGGGTCTGATATAAGCAGTTGACCCTCCACCCATAACTGCAAGAAATTCCAGCTCAAATTCAACAAACTCTCCAACAAAGTCGGATGGATATAGTTACCACTCTCGTCACGAAGAGATCATTCGTTCCTCCCTAGATGCTAAGCCTAACCGGCTGGGACTAAACAGAGGGAAGAACCACCTCAGCTTTCAAGGGGAAAATCAGTCAGGGTGAAGCAAGCTACTCACCCCTCTTTAAGGCTTCTCAGAGACATGTCATCAATCGGAAGAATTTGTCTCGAGGAGCACGACTCATGAATACCCAACCGAGAAGAGGGGTATGGTGACTCGGAACTGCAAAACCCCTACAGAATAAACAGTGGCACTCTCAAGTTTACGGTCCGGCTCAGCCACACCTATTCATCAACGGTACCTGCTCATTCAAGGTACCCACTCATCCTTGGTGCCCACTTGGCCAAGGCATATACTCAGCCAGAGGTGCCTAATCATGAAAGGCACCCACTTATAAACGGTACCTGCTCATTCAAGGTACTCACTCATCCTTGGCGCCCACTCGGCCAAGGAAATGTGCTCGGCCGCCATAGGTGCCTACTCATCAAAGGCACATATTCATCAACGGTACCTGCTCATTCAGGGTACCCACTCATCCTTGGTGCCCACTTGGCCAAGGCATATACTCAGCCAGAGGTGCCTACTCATGAAAGGCACCCACTTATAAACGGTACCTGCTCATTCAAGGTACCCACTCAACCTTGGCGCCCACTCGCCCAAGGAAATGTGCTCGGCCATAGGTGCCTACTCATCAAAGGCACATATTCATCAACGGTACCTGCTCATTCAGGGTACCCACTCATCCTTGGTGCCCACTTGGCCAAGGCATATACTCAGCCAGAGGTGCCTACTCATGAAAGGCACCCACTTATAAACGGTACCTGCTCATTCAAGGTACCCACTCATCCTTGGCGTCCACTCGCCCAAGGAAATGTGCTCGGCCATAGGTGCCTACTCATCAAAGGCACATATTCATCAACGGTACCTGCTCATTCAGGGTACCCACTCATCCTTGGTGCCCACTTGGCCAAGGCATATATACTCAGCCAGAGGTGCCTACTCATGAAAGGCACCCACTTATAAACGGTACCTGCTCATTCAAGGTACCCACTCATCCTTGGCGCCCATTCGGCCAAGGAAATGTGCTCGGCCATAGGTGCCTACTCATCAAAGGCACATATTCATCAACGGTACCTGCTCATTCAGGGTACCCACTCATCCTTGGTGCCCACTTGGCCAAGGCTTTTACTCAGCCAGAGGTGCCTACTCATGAAAGGCACCCACTTATAAACGGTACCTGCTCATTCAAGGTACCCACTCATCCTTGGCGCCCACTCGGCCAAGGAAATGTGCTCGGCCATAGGTGCCTACTCATCAAAGGCACATATTCATCAACGGTACCTGCTCATTCAGGGTACCCACTCATCCTTGGTGCCCACTTGGCCAAGGCATATACTCAGCCAGAGGTGCCTACTCATGAAAGACACCCACTTATAAATGGTACCTGCTCATTCAAGGTACCCACTCATCCTTGGCGCCCACTCGGCCAAGGCATATACTCAGCCAGAGGTGCCTACTCATGAAAGGCACCCACTTATAAACGGTACCTGCTCATTCAAGGTACCCACTCATCCTTGGCGCCCACTCGGCCAAGGAAATGTGCTCGGCCATAGGTGCCTACTCATCAAAGGCACATATTCATCAACGGTACATGCTCATTCAAGGTACTCACTCATCCTTGGTGCCCACTTGGCCAAGGAATATACTCGGTCATAGGTGCCTACTCATCAAAGGCAACAATACCTACTCATTCAAGGTACCCACTCATCCTTGGATGCCCACTTGGCCAAGGAATGTACTCGACCATAGGTGCCTACTTATCAGAGGCACCTACTCATCCACGGTACCTCCATCAACTTGGCGTGTGCGAGCTACCTCCATCCAAGCACGACCCCCCTTGGTCTAAAGAGCGAACTTGGACAAAGTAAATGAACTGCACATCAGGGCACCTAATTTAAAGCGACGCATAATCCCGAGCCTCCCTTCGGGACTGGCAGGGTACCCCAGAACATGGGTCTCTCTCGATTTCCGCTGAACGACCGCCTCGGGAAGGAATGATGCTACCCTATCCGTTCATCCAGCGTGGGGCTAATTACTTGGCACCCCTCAGCTGGATAAATAAATACGCTCAAAGGAGGAAGGATGGGGCTAATAAGCCTCAGAAGTCGAGAATTTCTCCATCAGCACCTCCTCAATAATAAGAGGAGCGTCCTACTAACTTAGCCAAAAACGGCTAAGTATCGTTAACTGATACCTACTCGACGTCCGAGTAGCGTCATGAGACCTCCTCGGGAAACATGGAGGTCCTAAACTCCCCCGAGTCAAGAAACATATTCATTGGTACCTCCTCAGCGTTTTGAGGAGCGTCACTCAAACACTTAGTCAAGTACGGCTAAGTGCTTATGGCACCCACTCGGACAGCATGGGGCTCATCAGTCCTAATCCGAGCGGTGTCCTACTCCCTCGGTCAGTATGGAGTCCACGTACTCTTCTACCGAGCTGCTTTACACTTAGTCAAGTATGACTAAGTGCTCACGACACCCACTCGGACACCATAGGGCTCATCAGTCCTCATCCGAGCGGTGTCCTACTCCCTCGGTCAGCATGGAGTCCACGTACTCCTCTACCGAGCCGCTTTACACTTAGTCAAGTATGACTAAGTGCTCATGGCACCCACTCGGACAGCATGGGCTCATCAGTCCTCATCCGAGCAGCGTCGAACTCCCTCGGTCAGCATGGAGTCCACGTACTTCTCTACCGAGCCACTTTACACTTAGTCAAGTATGGCTAAGCACTCATGGCACCTGCTCGGACAGCATGGGCTCATCAGTCCTCATCCGAGCGGCGTCCGACTCCCTCGGTCAGCATGGAGTCCACGTACTCCTCTACCGAGCCACTTTACACTTAGTCAAGTATGGCTAAGTACTCATGGCACCCGCTCGAACAGCATGGGCTCATCAGTCCTCATCCGAGCGGCGTCTGACTCCCTCGGTCAGCATGGAGTCCATGTACTCCTCTACCGAGCCACTTTACACTTAGTTAAGTATGGCTAAGTACTCATGGCACCCGCTCGGACAGCATGGGCTCATCATTCCTCATCCGAGCGGCGTCCTACTCCCTCGGTCAGCATGGAGTCCACGTACTCCTCTACCGAGCCGCTTTACACCTAGTCAAGTATGACTAAGTGCTCATGGCACCCACTCGGACAGCATGGGCTCATCAGTCCTCATCCGAGCGGTGTCCTACTCCCTCGGTCAGCATGGAGTCCACGTACTCCTCTACCGAGCCATTTTACACTTAGTCAAGTATGGCTAAGTACTCATGGCACCCGCTCGGACAGCATGGGCTCATTAGTCCTCATCCGAGCGGCGTCCTACTCCCTCGGTTAGCATAGAGTCCTCTCACTCCTCTACCGAGCCGAGTCGTATCTATACTTAGCCAAATTCAAGCTAAGTACTCATAGCACCCACTCGGACAACGTGGGGTTCATTAGCCCTTCATCCGAGCGTAGTCCAACTCCCTCGGTCAGCATGGAGTCCACGTACTCCTCTACCGAGCCACTTAATACTTAGTCAAGTACGGCTAAGTACTTAAGACACCCACTCGAACAACATGGGGATCATTAGCCCCTCATACGAGTGGCGTTCAACTCACTTGGCCAGTAGGAGACCCCCTCTCCTTTGCCGAGTCGCTTCTACGCTTAGTCAAGTATGGCTAAGTACTCATGACACCCACTCGGACAGCATGGGGATCATTAGCCCCTCGTCCGAGTGACGTCCTACCCACTCGGCTAACATGAGACTCCTTTGTTCTTTGCCGAATCGCTTCTCATACTTAGCCAAATTCGAGCTAAGTACCTTATGGGCCCCCACTCGGTCAGCATGGGAACCCGTTCATTATACTCCATCGGCTCGGAAAAGAGGCGGGAGAACCACCCTCGGTACATTGAGCCGCGCTCGGCGCTTGCCCCATCAGCTTTATCACCCACTCGGTCGGGAATAGACCCCCTCGGTCAGGAATAGATCGCCTTGGCCCTATCAAGAGCCTCTCAATCGAGAACAAACCCCCTCGGGTTGGAATTAACTCCCTCGGCTCTATGAGGATCCCCTCGGCCTGCATGATGGGAACCCGCTCGGCACAACTAGCCTCGCTCACACAGGACTGGGTCTGCTCGGGAAGGAAGCAGGGACTGCGCTCGGCGCAACTATCCCGCTCGGCGCAGCTCACCCCCCTCGGCACCACTTGCGTCGCTCAGCACGAGACTGGGTCGGTTCGGGAAGGAAGCAGGGGCTGCGCTCAGCGCAGCTATCCCGCTTGGCGCAGCTCACCCCGCTCGGCATCTAGGGCTCGCTCAGCACGGGTTGCGCTCGATGCAGCTATCCCCGCTCGGCGCAGCTCACCCAGCTCGGCACATTGGCCCTCAACGCACGGCTCGGCAGATTCCGCGCTCGGCGCACCAAGACGCGCTCGGCGCACTTGCTTTGCTCAGCACATGGCTCGTGAAGCAAGCTGGAGTCGCTCGGCCTGCATTTGGGAAGGAAGCGGGAGTCGCTCGGCCAAGTCTCAAGTACAGCGCTCGGCGCACCTACCCCCTCGGCCTGTTCTCGGGAAGGAAGCAAGAGCCCCTCAGCCTAGCGACAGAAGATTTTCTCCACCATGATCCGGCATGAAAATTCGTGGGTCCCACTCAACACCAGAAAAAATGCAAACACTTCATTCCGCCAATCAACCACACTAAAAATGGCGATTTTCACTCCGATTACTTGGCGTGGGGCTAATTGTTTGGGCCCATTTCTTGGACCATCCCACCTATGGCGAAGTTACCAAAATACCCCTACCTCTAGGGAAAGCAATCCTCCACCAGTTGGAGCTGACTAAAATACCCTCATTTATTGGAGGTCCCATCCTCTATAAATAGCGATTGTCTCACCAATCAAAGGGTAAGCAATTCCAAGCTACAAAACCCAGAGCATCTCTCTCTACATTGATCACTTTCTCTCTCTACCTCAATCATTTACTGACTTGAGCGTCGGAGGGGCGATCCCGGGACCACCCCTGGGGTAGGCTAACATCATTTTACAGGTTTCCGGCGTACGGACAACGGAGCTCAGGCGAACGCTCTTGGGGCCCACATCAAATCTCACAACATATTACAATCCTTAATTTCTTAGCAGAAACAGGTTAAAAACCGAAAATCGAACCAAACCAAACCGAATTAGTAATTTGGCTTGTTTTTTTTTAAATCGGTTTGGTTTGGATTGAAAAAAACATATTTATTCGGTTTTCGATTTGGTTTGATTTTTATTTTCAAAAACCGAAAAAACCAAACCAAAACGAAGTATCCATATGTGATACGACCATATGGGCTTGTGAATAGTTCTAATATAATGTTCAGCCCATTTTCTAACTCTAGCTCACTCCTACAAACCCTAGTTCACTCCCAGTCTCGCATCCCCCAGTCGTTTTCTCTCCTAATTAAACCCTATCTGACCTGCCTGATGTCTCCCATTTCTCTCTTTCCTCCATTTTTCTCTCTCTTAACTCCTTAGTGTATATCTTTTCAGCCTGTTTGATGAAGACTCAAAGAGCACCCTCCCTGGGAACTTTAAAAGGCATTGGGGAATTTTCTCTATTGATGGGCAGGCTAAGTAGGAATTGAGTCTTGGTCTAAGTGGTGGCTCTTTTGATTGGTAGGCTAATTAACAAACTTTAGCTCAAAGAATCTTTGATAGAAGTAGATCGAAGAACAAATATCAGGTTTTTTGTATTTTTTTCATTATTTTGATCATTTGTAACATTTAGGTTATTTTTTCGATATTATGTACAATTATTTTAATTATTTACAATATTACAAATGTAGAATTATTTCGTTATACAATTATGATAAATAAAGTTTCGAAATTTCTATTATGTGTTATGTTATTGTTGTTATTCTCTGCTTTTTTTTCATTGTTTTAATTTTTTTTAGAATTAGTTACGAAAATTCGAATATAGTTTCACTGTTATTTCATTTTGTTTGCCTGTTTGGGTTTAGTTTGGTTTGGATTTTGGAACATAAAAAATTTCGGTTCGGTTTGGTTTGGTTTGGTTTTGGTGATTTAATTTCGGTTTGGTTTGGTTTGGTTTTGGCTGAATTTCGGTTTGGATTTGGACTCAAAATGTTAAAACCGGGTTTATTTCGGATTGGTTCGATTTTGGGCCAAAACCGAACCGAAAATCGAACTTACACCCCTATTTGGAAGGAAGATACATTGCATAAGGATCGTTTGAATATCTTATAGTATGAGTTTGAGCGAAAACAAAGCGGAAAATCATTAGAAGAAATGTGAAAAGGGAGTCACGTCTACTCTTCTTATCACAACTTTTTATTTGCCTTTTAGAATTGAATAATTTCACTATATTTGGAAACTAGACTTGAAGAGCTTTCCAGCGATAGGTGGCACGCCCCGAGGAGACTTCTAGTCAAGGAGTTATGCCTTCCGAAAGTTCGGACTGTTTTTGTTGAAATCTGTTATCGTACGAGCGGATCACTAATTCCGCCAAATTAATGAATATTTTGACTTTCCTTATCTTGTAACTTACTTTCCTAGTCATATTAGTTTACTTAATATTATTTAGATGAGGAACCCTAACTCTACTCTCTCTTCTCTCTCTTACGTTATTTTCTTCATAAGTTTTAGTTTTAGTTTTCTCTTCTTCTTTCTCTCTCTAACTTAGTACTAAACCCTAGTTTTTCATGTTCTTGATTAATTCATGATTTCTGTTTATTTCTTTCATTGATTTCTATAATTATGCTTTCCTCTGTAGATGTAGTTTTTATTCTTTATTTCATGATTGAGTACGTAGTTTATTTTCTAGGGTTTGGGAATCCATGTTTGTATGCTATGAATCTTGATTGATATTTATTGATGGTTTGATTAGTTATTGATTTCTCTAATTGATTAGTGTTTTTATTGTTAATCTTGCAATCTAATCAATTGTCTGATTAAATATTGCTAATATCGAGTCATAGATCGAGAGATAGTACTCTTTAGAGGCTTACCTACAATTAGGGGTGAAAGTTATTCGGATAAAATCCAAAATCCAATCCAATCCAATCCAAATTAGTAATTCGGATCGGATTCGAACTGTGTTCGGATTGTATTCGGATTGAGATTTTTTGAAATAATGAATTTTCGGATCGGATTGGATTGAGGGTAATTGGATCCAAAAATCCAATATAACCGAATAGTAATATGCCTTGTATTATGTATCTGGATTGGGCTTAAGTGCTTAACTGATTTTTTTTTTTTTAAAAAACTAGTCCATAGCCCAGTAAGCGTAGCCCTTCAACCTTTCCCCTAAAACCTTAACAACACTTAATTCCTCAATTCCTAAATCAACTAGACTGCTGTTGTGCTTAATTTATTTCATCGAAAAACTAGAGTTGTTAAAAAATCGGATTTTCAGATCGGATCCAATCTAGAGTATGAAAATTCGGATTGGATTGGATCGGATTCAAACTCTAATTGGTTTGGATTCGGATTGGAAAATTGAAATCCAAATTTTGTTCGGATCGGATTGGATAAGGCCCTAATCCAAATCGTACACCGAACTTTCACCCCTACCTACAATTAGCAAATCCGATTATGTTAGCGACCTTACTGCATATGTTGATTTGAGAGCATTAAGACCCAACCGTAGGATTAACCTGTGCTCTAGATATCTGATTAACTGAACTATTGATGATATTTTGATAGATTATAAATATGAACACGGTGAACCATAACCCTAGATCCTTTTAGTTTGATTTTTGTATTTTATTAGTTTAGAATTAGTTCACATACTTTTTATCGTGTTTAGTTTTCCCATATCTTGAAAGCCGAATTAAAATAACCATCTCCCTGTGGATTCGACCCTACTTGCCCTACTATATTGTTAGAAGGTTTGTTAGGATTTATCATTGACAGGTGTACGATAACCTATCAATGGGGGGGAGGGTGGGGGCCGCTCGTGGGGGGTGTGGTGGGGGCCGCAGGTGGTGGGGTGGGGGGGTTGTGGGCCGCCGGCGGCTAGGGTGAGGGATGCTCGTCGGGGTGGGGTGGGGGATGCTCGTCGGAGTGGGGTGGGGGGAGGTAGTGGTGGTGGTTAGGGTTAGGGCATTAGGGTTAGGTAGGTAGATTAATGAGGGCACTAGGGTTAGGGGGTTAGGTACTTAAGGTGGAGGGAGGGGTTAATAAGATTAATAGTGGCAAAGTCGTAAAATGGCAACGGTGAGTAACGTTCATCATAATAAGGGCATATGATGAACATTTTCAGAATTTCAGGGGTATATGGTGAATATCTGAAACATTGAGTTATATGGTGAATTTTTTAATTTGTTAGGGATATGTGATGAAAAAACCGTTATCTATATTTTAGTGCTAGGGGTTTGACATTTATTTTGAAAAGTTGTGTCTCACTTGTTACAATAACTAAAAGAAAATATCCTTATTTGTTGTAATCTTTCTGTTGTGACTTTATCGATTATCTAGATTTTTTTCTATATTATTAGGGTAAAGTATTTCAAAGAAAATTTTTCGGTGTGATCAGGTCCAATCACGGCTCATAAGGTCTAATCAGGTGTAAACATACGTGAAAATTAAGACTGATCAGGTTCAATCAAAGCTAATAAATTCAGCTTAGATAAGTTCTCGTGATAAAAACGCATCTTAATCATAATGGGTTTGAGAATTGGATAGTAACCAAATAAAATTGGGTTAGGGTTTAACCTTTGAAATATCATGTGTTCAAGGTATTATTTACATTTTTGTCATTCATTCGAATTTTATTGTTAATAGAAGTATTACTTATTGAAGGGTCGTTGTGGTGGGTCTGCAAATTATTGCATATGCTGATTTTGTATCATATATTTTGGGGTCTGAATTGGTGTTATCAACTTTTTTCATGTATTATATTTTTGTTAGATGATGATTGGGAATTATTTAGTGAGCATTTTTTATTTTTTATTTCTTTTATTTAATTACATCTACTTTTCAATTTTGAAAATATTCCACTAACAATTATTTAACGTCCTTAACTCAATTATTATACGATAACCTACAATAGTAGCTACAAAGTGTGAGAATTTTTCGATTTTGAACATAATGACTGTAAATTCAGGACTACCTGGCGCCAAGGAGGTGAAAGTAACATTTTCGACTAATAAACTTCATTTAAGGACATGCCTTAAGCATTGTATGAAGAAAATAATTTCCCATGAAATAAAAAAAAGAAAATTCTCATTGGTGATCCCGTGTTTTGGCAATTAATAATCTCCGTTTCTTTTTGTTCAACCTATTTGAAATCTTGACACTGCGTTCAAAGCTAATGACAATCGGCGTTCCTTTGGATACATAATTCTGCCATATGTGTATCACTTAAAATTGGTGGAGAGATATTTACCATGAATATGACATAAAACTATACTTGTCAAAGCCTTGGGTGAAGTATATATGGCTTAAGCGTTGTTCAGTTCACCTTTACTTAATACTATATCTTTAGTCAAACTAAGTTTAGGTTAACAATAATCATAAAGTATATAAGAGAAAACAATAGCTAAGTATTAGAAAGAAGTTTTGATTAGTAAAAATCAGGTGAAGTGAATAGTGCCTTAAGATATAATCTCTCCATTTTCAAATACAAGGCATGCACGCGCTACCAAAAAATTTCAACCACAAATATATCTTATAATATGACAAAGAATTTGTATAAAAAATATACCATTAGAGTTGTCCAAATGTATAATATTATACTAATATTATTTTCTTATAATTTCTATCTACATGAATTGTGAATAGCTAATGGTTAAAGCTTAACCTTAAATATTGTGCGTGTCTTATAATTTGCAATAGAGAGTAATAGCATTTATCATCTTTAATTTACGAAATGGCAATACACAATACCAAAAGTTGGTGGAAATTTGTTGAGAAAACAATGAAGGCGAATTGGTAATTCTTTTGTAACACCCAACCTTGAGTCTATCGTCAGCAATGCGCATATAGGGCCAATAATTGTGTTCTGGGGAGTAATTAAGGAATGAGAGCTCCCTAAAAAAGATGAATTTTGTTAGAATTAGTATCCTGGTTAATCCCTTTAAAGCAATCATGAGGGGTATTACATCTTTCACATCAATAATATTTTACATGATGTGGATTTTAGTACATAAACTTGGAGGAGAAAAAATAATACTACGTATAAGGTAGCAGAAAAATATATAATAAAAACAAATAGAAATAGAGGTAAAACAGAATAATTTACCTATAAAAGGCAAAGAATTTAATGAGGCAAGTCACGAATCATACAATAATAATTTACCATTAATGGCGACATAAATACATACAATAAGATACGTTTATCGTTTTCCCCTAAAAAAAATTAATGAGGCAAATGAATAACCTGAGAGCCTAATACAGGGAAGCCCAAAACTGAAACTTAAGCCATGAAGGCTCACATTCATAAGATGGTCTCAATTCCTAGCATTGGGTCTGGTGACTACTGAGTACTGACTAGTGAGACAATGAGTGTTCCTTAATCTCATTAGTGCATTTCTATGGTTAGAATAGGGATGTGTTGAATATGGGGCCAATCTTCACCTGATGGCATCCGACACCTTTTGACAAGTGCTTCTGAACATTCCAACATGTGAAGTTCCTTCAATTGGGAGAGGTTGCTTATTTAATGCGACACTAATTTCCATTTGAAACAGTCCAATACACCAAGGGTTTTGAGAGAGGTAAGGTTGCCAATTGAATCTAGTAATTCCTTCACCTATTTACACTTAAGGTACAAGAATTCGAGGGAGGTGAGGGTGCCAATCCAATCAGGTATGGCCTTCAATTTCGGACATTCTTCAATTATCAAATGTTTGAGGGAGGTGAGGTCTCGGAACTCGTCAGGGAGAACCTCTAACTCGAGAATGCTACTTATTACCAATATTTGAAGGTTGGGAAAGCAACTTTTGAGGAGGAAATGTTGCTTGTGTTGCCCACCAGTTAAAGATAGAGATGGTGCTAATTGGTCCTTAATCCAAAGACCTGCAATGTTGAGACCCCCTGAACGATTTGGCGTTCTTGATTCCAACTTTAAGGTTCTCATTGTTAGTTGCTCCTTCAATTTGGAGAATTCTGGTATCAATTCACCTACAAGATGATGATTCTGCTCATTAATGTAAATCCTCAGAACTTTTCCTATAGAATTGTCGTAATTTCCGTACCACCAATGAAATGGATCGTCTATACAACAACCATACAAATCAATTGTACAATCTAGGAGCTGATTGTTCATCATCCAGCTTGGCAACTTCTCCGATCCCCAGCGTAATTCTCTATCCTCAAGTTTCTCATATTAGCCCCAGGAGGCTGGAGGGCTTCTAGCACCATATAGTCCTCTTTTCCGCTTTTCTTGAATTCTATTCTTAAGGCAGAAAGCTGCTCTTTCCTCTCCAAGTGTGCTGTATTTCCTTCCGCTGCTATGTACTTGGACTCCCTATCCACAATTATTGTCAGCCTTCCCTTGAGATTGTTTAGATCACTAAGCTCTATCAACCCGCCAGCAACACTACCCTTTGATCTACTTGATTCACTTTTGTCCTCCCCCACAACAAACATATCTAGTGTTTGAAGGTTCTTTAAGTTCCCTAATCCCTTTGGCATATGACTCAAGCCATAACACCCTGTCAACCGAAGGTGTCTCAGCTTCACCAATTTCCTCATGTCTCTGGGCAACTCTTGTAGATTTTCACACCAACACAGGTTAAGTGATAGCAAATTCACCAAACGTGTGATTGAGTTGGGGAGCTTGCGCATATGATTTCGTGATAAATCTAGATACCTCAAGTGGACAAGTGTTGTTACAGACTTTGGTACCTTTTCAATTCTTAGATCATGTAGGTCCAGTACCTTCAAATATTTAAATCTTGATAGTAGTTTGTCGCATCCACAAGGAAAGAGCACTCCAAATCCCTCATAGTAGTTACGTGGCTCTACTATCAAGATCGACTGTACTTGTTGCTTGATATTGAGTACTGAAGACGGAGCATCCCAGTTTGAGCGTCTTGCTCTACAAAAAGAGACATGACTAACTCCTTCCGCAATTTCACTTGTTCAGGAATCAACCATCTGATACAAGGATTTGTCAATCAAGAGGACAAGATCATGCATGACGTCATGCATCTCAAACCATGCAAAGTGACCATGTATTTGGAAGAAGCCACACCGTACCAAGTTGATAACATATTCTTCCCCAACATCCTCCAGGCTCCCTGACTCTGACTCTGACTCAACATACCCCAAAGCAATCCAAATACGGACGATTTTATCTACTTTAAACTTTGCCCCCTTCGGAAATAAGGAGCAATAAGCAACACAAAGCTTAAGCTTCTTATCCAATTGATCATAGCTAATTTTAAGTGTATGCATGATCTTATCACGCACGTGGGAGGACGAATTTGAAGCTAAGTCATTCTTGAAGGCCTGCCATTGCCTGATTGTGCCTTTCTCTGCTAAGTGGCATCCTATAACCTTTATTACAAGAGGAACTCTTGGAATCATATCTGCAATCTCTTTTCCTATTGCCTCCACACCAGACTCTTGCCCCTGCTTGAAAGCAAAATGTTTGAATAGGAGCCAAGAGTCATTTCCACCTAAATCACGGAGCATGTAGGGGTCAAATGTGCCCATATTTCTAGCTACAGTCTCACTACGTGTTGTAATGAGAACCTTACTGCCATTAGCCCCAACTTTAAGCAATTCTTTCACTTGTCCCCAATTCTCTACTAAATTTGCTCCTTCCCATATGTTATCAATGACCAAAAGAAACTTCTTCCCAAAAAGTGCTTGAACCATCCGATGTTGGAGTTGAACCATCTCACCTTTAAAGGTCTTTTTATCAGTATTAGCAGAGGCTATAATATTCTGAAGCACTTTGCTAACACTAATGTCTAGTGTAGCAAAAACCCAAAGCTGAACATCAAAACAACCTTTCACCCTTTCATCAGTGTACACATACTGAGCTAGAGTAGTTTTCCCCTGCCCCCTATTCCGACAATGGCAACAACAGAGAGGGACTCCTGATCATTGGAGGAGTGAAAGAGCCTAGTCGTTATGTTCTCCCTGTCCCCGTCTTTGCCGATCACCACATCAGTATCTAGAAAGGGATCGGTTTCTAGAACTTGGGTTTGCTTCTTGCGTGACATGCTATAGCTGGCCATGCAACTAACCAGGGCGTGGTCTCTTGCAATGCTTTCTAACTCCCCCCTGATCTCCTTGATTTTTCCAGCAATTCGAAAGGGTGAAACAAGCTGGTTCGAAGACGAAAAAAATAAGCGTAGCTCTTTAGTGAGCCTACTCCCGCCCATCAATTCCTTTTGCTTAGCTCTTGTTGCTTTCTCATCAAAGAAATACTCCAACTTAGCCTCGGCGTGATGGAGATTTCTGATCATCTGTCCTTCGACACTGCTGCACGACTCCAAAGGATCTGCATCACGGAGTGTAAGTTCAATAATAGACTTGGTGTCTTGAAGCCTTTTAATCTGGGAGTTTAGGTCCTTCACTGACATAATTAATTTGCCAGCTTTGAAACCCAGTTTCTCTACAACTAGTTTACCAACCTCAGTTCCTATGGCTTCAGCCATTTCACTCTATCACTTCTTCTAAATGTGTTTGGGTTACAGATGGGGTTTGTGGTTGTGGGTTTGGAATCTTTAAAGGTAGATGTATATTTTCCTTTTTTTTCGTTTTCTTTTTTGAGAAGAGAAATGCAGATGGATTTTTTGTTTTTGTTTTTTGTAGACACGAAGGCAGATGGAGAATTCCATTGCAAGAAGGGGAGAAATTGGGGATCCTTTATGTAAGGAGAGAGAATCGAACCTCTATCATAGGGGTGGAAGGAGGGTGTTACAATCACTAGGCCAACCTTGATTCTCGGTACTTCTCTATCTTTTTTTTTATTATTTGGTAAGATGAATAACATGTGGGCTGCCCTCGCACAGGGCACAACTCAGAGGCCCGGACACTTGGGAGGAGGGGGAGTTGTAAGGGGAATTCTCCTCCAAGTGCCCTTCACTTGGTGGGATTCGAACCCCTGATCTTGAGGTCATGAGGTGAGATTCCTACCAAGTGAGCCAAGCTAAGTTTGGTTCGGTACTTCTCTATATAGAGGAATGGGAGATTGCTAATACATCTCCAAGATGTACAAAAATCCAAAGCGCATTTTACATTATACATATATATTCTTTCATATAATAGTTAAAAAGACATTCTCAAAATTAGTTTATAAATTTGAAACGAATGAATGATTTTGATGATAGCCAAATACTCTCTCCGTCCCTTAATAGATTGCCCATTTCTAATTTGGGCACTATTCATAGGTAAAGAAAGTCCTCAAAAACAATTTCAAATATATAAGATAAAACATAGTCATGTGTGGTCTTGTTGGATTCGTCTCATGGTGTACATTTTGAAAATTAAACTTTTATAATTTTTACTAATATATAATTAAAGATATTAACGATACAAAACGTGCATTAGAGAAATGGGTAATCTATAAAGGGACAGAGAGAGTATATCTTTACTGAATATTGTTCCTAGACCGAGTCAAGTGGACTGTGATTTCTTATCAAGGTAAAATTCAATACTAGTGAATAAAGACAGTCTGAGACGAGCAAACATTTAGTCACACACATGGGCCATAGCAAATCAGTTGCATACAGGCTACAGCCATACATGATACATGTATTCTGATTTATTGTTTCTATTACGAGTGATTTAATTTTGTACTCACTAAAACTCTCAATTCAAGGAGGTGGAATGGTACCCCCTCTCTCCCTAATTATTTGGTGTTTTTTTAAAAAAATATTTTACAGTAATTATATGATTTTTTCGCTCCATGTTCAATTTCAATAGGGTCGTTGTATTGTTATGTACTACTACTGTTTTCAACTGATCTCCACACCTTGTCTTTTATCAGAACCAATGTAGAGTAAAAAGCATAAGAGAGAAAATGAAAAGTAGGGTCTGAGAAAAAGTATGAGAGAGAAGAAAAATTAACAAAAAAAAAATACATCGAATATTGGTAAAAAAAACATTTCGTAGTTCATTTACCAATAAAACATCCAAACTACAAAGTGTGCACTTAAAAAAGAAAACGAGGGAGCACCACATAAATCAAGAAAGGCTCGAGCCTTATTCTTTTGGATTGAAATGTGATGAACTGAACTAGTTTTTTATTTGAACTAAACTGAAAATGTAAGAGAAAACTAACGGAATTGAACTCAACGAAATCTAATACTACCTCTGTTTTTTTTTAGTTGCAACATTTGCTTTTTGGCACTATTCATCAACCAACTTTGTTAAGTAATTTCGCACCATTATATAAGAGAAAACATAGTCAAGTGGGGTCTTGTTAGATTCGTCTCAATGCGATGATTCCAAATATCAAATTTTTATAATTTTTACTTACACCCAATATGAGATATTAACACTCAAATAAGTGTATCGGTAAATGTGAAAAGACAAATGTTGCAACTAAAAAAAACAGAGGAAGTAGGACATAGCCTCAAAGACCACACTATAGTAATTTGTCATCTTATAATGTGATCCATAGGGGACGATATTTGCATTTTATAGCTAACGTAAAATTTAGTTCAATCAAAAATTGATTGAATCAATAAGATATACTCCTTTTTTTTTTGGCAATGGAAAGAAAGTAAATTACATCGGCATAGCGGTCCTTTTCCTGGCTCTAGTAGCCAGTAAGTGGGTTGGATGAACTAAGGGCATGTTTGGTTGGTATTATTTTGGGCTTGGAAATGGATTGAGGTAACCCACTCCTTTTTTATATGTTTGGTTGGGCTGTCCATCTTTTTCACTCCCTTACTTGCCCAAATCTGATTCCTCTATTTTAAAACCCTCCTCCCACTAGAGGAAACAAATTACGTTACCTTCCTCAAACCCTTCACCCTCTCTCTCTCTCTCCTCTCTTTGCCTTGAGTTCTCCTCTATTTTCTTCAAATCTGCATGAAATTCTTCAAAGTTATTGTGAAATTCTTCAAAGTTACTGCGAAACTTTCGAAATCTGCTGCGAAATTCTCATGCAAAACTCAACACATATACTACAAGATTTAAGTTGTGCTATGATTGACCCAGCAGCTTTTCAATTTGCTGCGAAATCCTTCAATTTGTTCCTAAATTCTTCAATTTGTTGCGAAATTCTTCAAATTTGTTGCGAAACTTTTCAAATCTGCATTTTATAGCACCTTTTGGTTTGTTCATCTTGATGGAATTTCTAAGGATTTTTTAGAACTTAAAATAACTTTTTTAGAATTTTACTGAAAATTTTCTTAGAAATAAAATAAATTTTTACAATTTCTCTGAATTTAATAAAAGTAATAAAAGTAAAGTTAAAAAATGTGAATCCATTCATAAGGTGAACCAAACAATGAGTAAAGGAATCTCTAGAAGAATGATTCCATTCCGGAGTGAAAACAAACAAATGTTAAAGGTAACATATTCCATTGCCATTCCACCCCTAATATCCATTCCATTCCGTTTCCATTTTTTAGGTTGAACCAAACGACTCCTAAGTTAGTATGTAGGGGTGTCAAAACAGGTTCTCAAACAGGTTCTGGGTATACCCACGGTGAACCAGGTTAGACCCGGACAGGTCAGGATTCTGATTGTCAGTGCCCCAGGTCATGATTGGTCAGGTTTTGTTCAACTGGGTCGAACACATTTGAATCATTGGATTCCCGGGTGCCGGACAGGTCTGAGCGTTCCATTTACAAGTCGATCCATTCCCGGATATGATCGCCCGTTGACATTTTTTTTGCCGGGTTTCCGCAGGTTGTATTTAGGTTTCATGTACGGTTGAGTTAAGTCAAATGTACTCGGGTTGAATTAGTAATAACCTTAGTTCGATCATTGTGAAACATCGGGTCCATTCGCTATTGAACGTCCACTCAGCTTCGGGTAACTCCTGATCGGGCCATCTTGATTTTGCTATGGATTTTGTAAACGAATCATATTAATAAAAGTATTAAGATCGACATATATATACATATGTGTGTGTGCGATAAATATATGGATGACAACGAAAAACCAATAAAAACACTATATTGATTACCGTGATGTTTAGTGTATTCTCTTAGTCAACTCTTATTTCGAATAATCAACTGCGTAAAACCACTCTAATGAGTAAAGGAGTAGAACGACTCTTCATATGTTTTAATATTATATATTATAACCAACGACAATAATAACGAGTAGACGATCAATTCCAAACTTTATATAAATGATTTATTATTATAAGCATTATGATTGATATATAAGTCTGGTAAGCCAAACAAGTCTTGGAGAAAATAGTTATGATGGTAATGAGAATAATAATACTAATAAACATAAAGCGACAATGATAATAGGTAAAAATACAAATAATAATAATAGTAACATGGCTAACAATAGCAATAGTAATACAAATAAGAACAGGAATACTAACAATAACAATATAAATACTAATATGTTGAATCATTTTAATATAAGATTGATATCAAAATAATTGTAAAACCAATCTAATACTCTATTGATTATAAATTAGTATAACGACTCTTAATATGTTATAATATTATAACAAATAACAATCATACATTCATATGTTTACAACGACGGTTCATAATAATAATAATAATAATAATAATAATAATAATAATAATAATAATAATAATAATACAAATAATAACAATAATAGTAACAATGCTAACAATAGCAATAATAATACAAACAAGAACAGGAATATTAACAATAACAATAACAAGAACAATAACAATATAAATACTAATAGTAATAGTAGCAACAATGCTAATAATAACAATAACAATAACAAACATAACGTGGTATATATGTATTATGTTGTGACTATATATGATAAAGTATAAACAAACATTTCTATCAATATGTATGTTTAATCATTTTAGTATAATATTGGTATCAAAATAATTGTAAAACGAACCTAATACTCTATTGATTATAAATTAGTATAATGACTCTTGATATGTTATATATAATACTATAACAAATGACAATCATACATTCATAATTTCATATGTTTACAAATGACAATCATACAAGTTGTTATTATTAGATAAGATCAATATAATGAATGTATGATTATGAATGTAAGTCGATAGTTCAAGATAACAAATTAACAATACTCCATTTAAGTTCATCATCTTCTTTTTTTTGAGGGGAATTTAAGTTCATCATCTTTATGATGATAATATAACAAACAATCACTATCAACTCAATGAAGTTCATATATATAAGTTATATCGTTACACTATAAGTTCACTACATAGATATTATAAACAAACAATTACATAATTGAGTGATATTTGCATACGTAACACTATAAGAATACTAATTTAAGAAGTAAATCACTATAGAGTTGTAGAGCTTTCCTTAATAGGAGATATTGAATAACATAGTTTATTATAACATATAGGGAGGTTTGTTAAATTACTATATCTTTTTGCATTTTAACAAGATCTTAATCGATTAAATCTTATTGCTTGTTCACAAGATCTTGATATGAAGCATATTGCTAATTTGATATACTATAGTTCACGTAAATGACTATAATCAAAACATTAATTGAGCAACTAATAGTTGTATAAGTAATTTTCCAAGAAGTTTAGTTTCATAAGTAATGACCTTAGAGCAATATAACTAGCATAACTATAAGTCTATAACCGATTAGTGCTTACGCTCTTTGTTATTCCCTAATCAATTCACCGACAAATGAGATAATTGACACGAGTAAATTTCGGTTAAACAAGTAATGAGAATAATAATACTAATAAACATAAAAGCGACAATGATAATAGGTAAAATACAAATAATAACAGTAATAGTAACAAGGCTAACAATAACAATAGTAATACAAATAAGAACAAGAATACTAACAATAACAATATAAATACTAATATGTTGAATCATTTTAATATAAGGTTGATATCAAAATAATTGTAAAACCAATCTAATATAAGATTATTTAAGTTAATTGTTTTTATGTTATACTATAGTTTAATACTAGTATAGTATTTATAGTCTTCTCTTAACTTTGTATGTATATGTGACTATATAATATTGAAACCATTATAACTAACGATAATAATAATGAGTATTATATATTAACTACGAGTATACGATCAATTACTGGATTTATATAAAATTTAAGTGACTCGATTATGGTAAGCATTATGATTCGAAATAAATTAAATAATAATAATAAAATAACATGATAACAATAACAATAACCATAACAATAATAATGATAATAATAATAATAATAATAACAATATATTGTTCATTGGTTATTCAATATTTTTTTTGCCATAATCCATAAACATTATCATTCTCAAATCTCATTGGCCAAAAAACAAACACACGGATCCTAATTTTTAGCCTTTGATTTGTAAAAGAGCAAAATGCCAAAACATTGATCCAATGGCCCAAAATGAACCAATTTCCCCTTCTTTTTCAGAAATTCTCATATCTCCTTTATTTCTATCCTAAATTCCTAACCATTAGATCTAATCTAACGGTTGAAACAACCCCAAATAACCCCCCTATAAAAACTATCCCTAAAATGAAACCCTAAATTTCTCTCATTTCTCAATTCTCTCTCATCATCTAATTTCTCTCGGCGCCTCTCACGAGTACGACTCACAGTCTCACTTCTCAGTCTTCTTCACTTCTTCATTCCGTCACTATCCCGCCGGAAAATACATAGATCCTTGCCGAAAAACATTTTCTTTTCTTGAGTTCTCACCGGTTCCGTCTATATCTCGGCGAAAAACGTAAAGATCTCGCCGGAAAACGTAAAGATCTCGCCGAAAAGCGTTTAAATCTGACCGAAAAACATAAAACCTTACCGGAAAACACAAAATCTCTCCTCGATCGACTGTTTTTCTGAGGTTTGTTTAATTTTCTTTTTTTTTTAACTTTTTTATTTTATGTAAGATGCCTGATTTTCTTTGTTTGAGTTTCGAATGTGATGATGAACTTTGGTTGGTTTTTTTAAATTTCGAGTTTCGATTCATGTGAAGTTGTTTAATAGTTGTTTTTTTTTTGTTTTATGTAAGATTTATGATTTTCTTTGTGAAGTTGTTTTAGTTGTTTTTTTGTTTAATAGTTTCGATTCATGATGAACTTTGGTCTGATTTTTTTAATAGTTGATTTTTTGTTTTAGTTGATTTTCGGGTTAGGGTTTCTGGTTAGGGTTAGGGATTTTGATAAGGGTTTAGGGTTAGAGTTAAGGTTTGGGTTTAGGGTTAGGGTTTAGACTAGGGTTAGGGTTAGGGTTAGGGTTAGCCCTAACCTGAAAACCTAATCCTAACCAGAAACCCTAACCAGAAACCCTAACCCTAACCCTAACCCTAACTAAAAACCCTAACTAGAAACCCTAACCCTAACCCTAACCAGAAACCCTAACTAGAAACCTAACACTTAATCTTTAAATTTCAGTTATAAATGGAGGACATTGACAATGTTGTTTCTGACTATGCTTCAATTGTTCAATCAAATTCTGCTGCTATTACTATTGGTGATGATGCTGTTTCTGCTCCTTTGCCTGATCCTTCACTCTTTGGTAAACGCACTTCCACTGTTTGGAAGCATTTCGTTTTATACAAATCGGAGGGTAAGATATTTTCTACTTGCATTCACTGTAGAAACTGTCATTTGCGTGCTGAAAGTGCTAGAGGTACCACTAATCAAAATAGGCATTTACTTAAATGTGATCCTTATTTATTAAGTGTTAAAGGTAATGATGCGGGAAATAATTTTAGTCAAAAAACCTTTTGTCGTATGTTTGCCAAAGCCATAATGGTCCATGCTTATCCTTTACTTATTGTTGAACATGTTAGAACTAGGGCTTTGTTGTCTTATTTGGAACCTAGAGTGAAACACATAAGTCGGAATACGATGCTTAAGATTTGTGTTAATGAGTTTGAGACCATGAAAAAGAGTTTACGTAACTTGTTGATGGATTTGGATGGTAGAATATGTTTTACTTGTGATCTTTGGACTTCCATGAATGATAGCTATATGGTACTTACTGCTCATTTTGTTGATAAGTCTTGGACACTACGTTCTAAAATACTTGTCTTTCGATCTTGCCCTCAACCCCATACCGGTTTAGAATTGAGTAGATTTTTTCTGAATTTGCTTGAGTAATGGGGCCTTAAAGATAAGGTTTTTACATTGACTTGTGATAATGCTAGTAATAATAATGTTATGGTTTCTGAAATTGTTGATGATTTGAACAAAGTCAATCCTTTGGTTTGTGGTGGTAAATTTTTTCATATTAGATGTTCGACACATATTTTAAATTTAGTTGTACAAAGTGGTTTGTCTATGATTGATGAGAGTGTTAAAAACTTGCATTCAATTGTCACTTACATTGGTTTAAATATGGCTAGACTTCAACGATTTGATGATTGTGTTACGTATGTTAATACGTATGTTGATACTGGATTTTGTGGTAAGTTGATTTCTGATGTTTGTACTCGTTGGAACTCCACTTATTTAATGCTTCGTCGTTGTTTAGAAGGAAGGGAAGCTATTGATAGGTTTGTTAGATATGAGCCGGGGTTTGAAATTCGTATTACTTGTGCCGATTGGGAAATCATACAAAATGTTTGTGATTTTTTGGAACCTTTTTATGATATAACTGTGTTGTATTCTGGTTCCGAGTACCCCACCGCCAACTTGTATTTTTCTAACATTGCATTAATTGAGAATTTGATTGTTAATGCACATAATCATGATTCTTCTGGTAATAGTTTTTTAAAACTTTGTTATAAGATCTGAGAGCCCAAAAAATATAAAAAGTATTTTTGTACTTTGTTGTTGTGGTTGTTGTGGTCCTGTGCTGCTTGTTGGATGCTCCTGCTGCTGCTGCTTGTTGGATGCTGCTCCTGTTGCTTGTTGTTGTGCTTGCTTGTGGCCTACTGCTGCTGCTGCTTGCTTGTGGCCTGCTCCTGCTGCTGATGCTTCCTGCTTGCTTTGGTTGTGGTTGTTGTGGTCTGGTGCTGCTGCTTGTAGGATGGTGTTGTGCTTGTGGTTTGTTGGTGTTGCTGTGCTTGTGGGATGGTGCTGATGTTTATGTGGATGGACTGGTGCTGTACTGGTTTTATATTTTGGTACCCGTATGTTAGAATCTCAACTCCAAAATTAATTACGTATTTGTTGCCCTTAGCTTTGTGAGGCGGCGCTTTTTCTAGGCATGTATTTAAGAATATGATACACACTTGAGAGCCAATTTTTTTTACAAGGGCCTTAGAATTGCCGCCTGCCCACAATTGCTTTGTGGCTCGTTTACATTTTTACATTTTGTGACGTTGATGGAGTCTAAGTGCTCGATGATGATTCTTCTGGTAACAGTTTTTTAAAACTTTGTTATAAGATCTGAGAGCCCAAAAAATATAAAAAGTATTTTTGTACTTTGTTGTTGTGGTTGTTGTGGTCCTGTGCTGCTTGTTGGATGCTCCTGCTGCTGCTGCTTGTTGGATGCTGCTCCTGCTGCTTGTTGTTGTGCTTGCTTGTGGCCTACTGCTGCTGCTGCTTGCTTGTGGCCTGCTCCTGCTGCTGATGCTTCCTGCTTGCTTTGGTTGTGGTTGTTGTGGTCTGGTGCTGCTGCTTGTAGGATGGTGATGTGCTTATGGTTTGTTGGTGTTGCTGTGCTTGTGGGATGGTGCTGATGTTCATGTGGATGGACTGGTGTTGTACTGGTTTTATATTTGGGTTCATGTGGCCTACTGCTGCTGCTGCTTGCTTGTGGCCTGCTCCTGCTGCTGATGCTTCCTGCTTGCTTGTGGCCTACAGCTTGCTTGTGGCCTGCTTGCTTATGGCTGTTGTTGTTATATATGGCTTCCTACATATAATAAATTCAGCAATTTTATTTTTGTAATTTCGTTTGACATTGACACATGTATTGTGAATGATTTTATGATATTATATTAACTCGACCCAATTACCAAACTTTGTTCTTCACTCAAACAAGTTACGATCTTAATTATATGTTGTGGAAAAATTAAAGTATAGTATTTTACGGAAGCATTTGCATTATACAAAGTAACTGAAAAATTAATAAGAAGACATTTTATAATATGCACTAAGAAACTAGCAGTTAAAAAGTGACTATTATAATCTCATCAATAGTTAAAACACTATGACATGAACCAAAATTACATCAAAAATAATTTAATTGAGAATGTAATTTATTTTTTTATTAAATTATTATTAAATGTAAGTAATTTTATAAATTACCATATTGAAATGATTTTGTAGATATAGAAATATAATTGAATTTTAGTAATTTTGTTGAGTTTAGTCGTCAAAATAAGTTGGTTTGAAAAATTGCGTAAAATTAGGTAGATTTTATTTTCAGATCAATTAGAATTCGAGTTGAACCAGATATTTATTGGGCCTAATTGAGTTTTGGGTTAATATCTGGTTTAGTTCGGTCGGGTTCGGGTTTGAATGCGGAGTCGTGTGGGTCGGGTCGGGCCGGTCAGTGCAGGTAATCCCGAGGTCGGGTTTCGGTCGGAGTCTGGGACTGACCCTCACAGGTCGAACCAGGTTCAAGTCAGGTCAGTATCAGGTTGACCCAGCGGTCAGATACATAATGTAATCTTGATAACAAAGCTCGCAAGTTGCCTTCTTTTCCACTTGACCATCTTCTGATATCGGCATCAAGAGTTTCTGCTAACCTCTGGTTGAGAATAAGAAAATAGCATAATGAAAAAAATTCAATGCAATTCCCCAAAGCAGAGTATCTCAGTATGGAATATAAATACTCACAGTCCTCTCAGCTTGCTCCTTTTGACTAACAAGATCGTGCATTTTTTTTTTTTGCAAGTGCTTTAGACTAAAACATCCAAACAAAATTTAGCGAGCTTCTAGAGTACAATTAAAAATATAAAGAGGGGGGGGACTTACCACCCGTTCTACTGTTCGACGGAGTCTCTCTAATCTAGCCTTCTATCTCTCCACTGGTTCACTATTAGCTACTTGAGACCTCTCACTAGTCTGCAAGCCCATTTGCACACAATGATAAAACATCTAAAGAAATGAAAAGTCGGGTATTGAAAGGAATGACAAGAAAAGAATATAGTCACTGTGGGGAAAGAACTCTGCCTCATAATCACATCTCTCTCAGACAAAAACTTTTCAAAAACAGATCCTTGCATTCTTTCTCGTGCCTCAAAAGTAGCCCTCTCAGCCATTGCCTTCTCAATGGCCCGTTGACGAGCTTCTGCACTTGCTCGCTCTATCACAGCACACTCCGCCCTCTATTTGGCCTCTGTTGTTGTCTTGTCAGCTAATGACCTCTCCCTAGCCTCTGTACATGCACTCTCTAACCTCTCTCAGCCCTCGGCCATTGCTCTTTGCCGTGCTCATCTGTCGGTTTTTCCTGCTGTGATATCGATTGGTTTTGGAGGTATGCTAAATAGTGAGCTCGCGAGATAAAGAAAAAAGGTTTGTTTGAGTTTCTCCTTAAGAATTGTAACACCAAGGGTCGGATTTTGAACTTACTGGTGGGAAACAGTTTTCTATTATAGACAAGGATTTTGCTCATTTCCTTACTTTCCCATATAATTCTTCTAGACGTGTTGAGTGTATATCCAAAGTTCAGAAAATTAGAAATATTCATCAGGATGCGGTAATGAAGTGTAATACTTTTTTGGGTTATGAGAGAAAAATTATAACTATCTGATATGTGAGGTATTTTTAAAGAAATTTGAAGAGGATAAGGATGGTTGTGATGATTTTAAAATGACATATGTCCTGCTTGTAGTTTTCTTATTTATTTATTCTATTGCTGATCATTCATTGAACTTAAATATAGTGGAGGTTATTGGAGGATATAGATAGGATTAAGGATTTTGATTGGGCTGGATATGTATTAGATTATCTTTGCACTTCAATTACTTTATATCAAAATGGTGATTCAAATTATGTAACTGCATGTATGGCTGGACTTTAGATTTCTTACTTTCATAAAGTTCAGTTTGGTAAACCTGTTGCTAATTCCAAACCTTATATCTAACATTAGAATTTTGAGAATATTCGTTCACGAGTCAAATCTGAGTTGGAGTGTACGTATGGGCTCTGGCATTCACGGTGTTGTTGCTTTTGTTGAAGGGATATCAAGGGTGGTTGAAGGTGTTGCTTCTAAGAAAAACTTTCATGAAGAGGGAGAAGGTTTTGGAAATGTTGACAAGAAGAAGCGTTCGAGATCTGAAAATCCTGAAGTGGAAAAAAAGTTAGTGATGCGAAAAATAAATGTTAATCTATTGAGTATATAAAAAACTTTACATTTCTAAAGTTTGTGTGTTGGAGTTCCCTCATTCTGATGATATTCTAGCTAATAAAGTAATAGAAGAAATGTACTGACAAACCAATACTCACATCTGAACACATTTCTTCTATTACTTTATCAGTTCGAAGATAATGAGAAAAGGAGAACTTCAACGCACAAATTTTAGAAATACAAAGTGTTTTATACTAACACATAAACATTTCTTCTTCGCATCACTAACTTCTTTTTCCACTTCAGGAGTTTCAGATCTCGAACGCTTCTTCTGGTCAACCTTTCTAGAATTTTCTCCATCTTCAAGAAAAATTTTCTTAGCAGCAATACGTTCAACCACCTTTGATATCTCTTCAACAAAAGCAACAACCACGAGAATACCACAACCCATACGTACACTTCAACTCATATTTGACTCGTAAACGAATTTTCTCAAAATTCTAATGTTAGATATAAGATTTGGAAGTAGCAACAGGTTCACCAAACTGAACTTTATGAAAGTAAGAAATCAAAAGTTCAGTCATACATCCAATTACATAATTTGAATCACCATTTTGTAATTGATTTGCAAAGATAATCTAACACATATCCAGCCCAATCAAAATCATTAATCCTATCTACATCCTCCAATGACTCCACTATATTCAAGTTCAATGAATGATCAGCAATAGAACAGATGAATAAGAAAACTACAAGGAGAACAATTGTCATTTTAAAATCATCACCACCATCCTTATCCTCTTCAAATTTCTTTAAAAATACCTCATATATCAGATAGTTATAATTTTTCTCCCCTAGCCCACCACTTCATTACCAAATCTTGATGAGGATTTCTAACCTTCTTAACCTTGGATATACACTCAACACGTCTAGAAGAATTATGTAGGATACTAACAAAATGATCAAAATCCTTAGCTATAATAGAAAACTGTTTCCCACGTGTAAATTCAAAATCCGACCATTGGTGTTATAATTCTTAAGGAGAAACTCAAACAAACCTTTTTTTAACTCGCGAGCTCTCATATTCAGCAACCTCCAAAACCAATCGATATCACAGTAGTCATTTGCTTGTCTGTAATATGCTTTGATAAAAAATCAATCAAGTTGTGAATAGTACTGTGAACTTTGACAACATATCTGCAAAGAAAATAAAAATAATGATAATTTAATGTATCATTCAAGACAAAACTCTATCAACTGATACAATAGAAAACTATCAATTTATAAATATATTCTATCATTGATAAATAAAATCCATTAGCTCATACATATAATCTATCAGTTGAGACATAAAATCCATCAGTTTATACATTTAGTTTATGAGTTGATGTATTTTTAATTCGTAAATATAATCAATCAGATCCTCTACGAACTCGAGTTCCTAAACTATCATCCCATTTGATCCCAGTTCATTTTTATACTCTTTCAACAAAAAGATTAACTCTAAGTCTTAGGAATTCACTCAAATCCCTTCTACCCCAATTACAACTCAGTAAGAATGGACACTCTATAATTTAGGAGAACTTAGACAATTTAGGAATTTTGAACACACTTGACTAACTTTGATAAAATACTTTCTTTTTTTAGCTTTTGTTATTCGTACTTAAAACTGAATACACTACCTCTATTTATAAGTAAGTACTTAATTACGTTGAACTTTATCCACTAATACCACTAATTGCAGCTTCTTTCTTAATGATCAACTTCTACATTACAAGCACATATTGGCAAGACTGCTGGCTGTAAATATATATACACTTTCAAAAGTATAAATACCAGAACCCTACCAGAAGCAGCTTGCAGCTACTTGTCATACGTCCTATTTGAGGCAAGCCCATTTTCCGAGATATTAAACATGGAGCTAAAGACCAACACAAACCCTACCCAACAGCCAAAAAAAAGGGGTAAATGGTGAAAGTAAATCTAGTGAAGCCCGTAGCAAAACACAAGAAAACAATCAAATGCACAATTTCAAGAACCACAGAAAAATATAAAGACATAATCTTGTTTGAGCTAGAAAGCAAGACGAAAAAGAAGAATAGAAACTCAATTGAGAGGAGAGAGAAAGAGGAAGTGGGAAGAAGTTAGATACCAAGATGGATGAGCCTTTGAGTGGTTTCGTAAGGGTCCATGGAACAGTCTTTGAGCATAGCATGCATAGATGTCATCTTCGCTGTGATCTCTTTGATGTGTTGAATGGTTTGGGACATTGTTGCAGGCTTGCAGCTCACAGCCTCACAGAGAGAGAGAAGGGGGGGAACCTTTTATTTTTCAAGAGGGAGATTTTGGTGCTACATCAAAACTAAAACTTGATTTGAGGGAGTATTTCACCAATTACTTTGTTTTTAGACATATGTTATAATATTGGCCTCCCAGTAAAAAGGATAATGGTTGCTCTTTCGAGTATCTCAAAGTAGAGGTGTCAAAAACTGGGCCGACCCACGGGTGAACCCGTATGCGACCGACCACTGTTGGAGTGGTCGGTTAAAAGCCGACCCATTGACCAAGCGTCCATCCGTGCTTGAACCGTGGAATTAGTAACCCACTTGCCGGGCCGCCAGGGCCCGGGCCGTGCACCGTGAACAACACTGCACCCAACCCGTTTCCGACCCAAAACTAACCCGCACCCAACTTCACCCGCCAATGACCCAGTTAAACCCACCCAGTTGTCACCCAACCCAGTTGTCACCCAACCCAATTGTGACCCAACCCAGTTGGCACCCGACCCAATTGTGACCCAATCCAGTTATCACCGACCCAGTTATCACCCAACCCAATCACCACCCGACCCAGTTACCACCCGACCCAGTTACCACCCGACCCAAAACCATTCCGACCCAATACAATCTAACCCAAAACCATTCGGACCCAACTTCACCATGTTATAAAGATATAGGTGGCTGTGTGGATGTGAATGAAGAATTATGAGTGGATTTAATCATTTAAATCTGAATAGCTACTATGTCTTTACCAAACCCAATACTACTATGTCTTTAGATCTGAATAGCTAAAGAATCATTTAAAACCAAATTTTAGCAGTTCAAATTATTCATAACATTGATCACATCAACACATATCCATATGAGAATCAAAATAAATATATGGACAGGAGAAGTAGTACACTATATGATAACCAAATTTTAAAAAATTTGATCTAAATAATATTCTCAAAATTTACATCAAAGATTTCAAAATAAAGCTTGTTGATGGGGTATGTAGCTTTTCATTTGCAAACGTACACCTGCCAGCAAAATGAAAAAAAAAAGTTAGAGCCATAAGAAGTAAAGCCAGCTGCCCAGCATCAGAAACATCTATAGAGCAGATTCTTTAGCACTTGAAACAAGATGAGATGCACAAAGTACACGGCAAAAAGTGTAACAAGAGGATGAAAGAAAAACCTCAATTAATTAAAAAAATTATAATATCAGCCATGAACTTCTTCATCCTTCACGAATCTGGAAATGATTACCTAACAACAAACAAAGGGAAGTGAGTAAGAATTTCCATTTCAAAACAATATGTTAGCAGAAAATTGATGCAAAGTATATATAAAAAGAAATGAACAACATTAATGAAATAGAATTTAGTAATAGTATAAACTATAAATCATGAATATGGTTTTACCAGAACAGAAGGGCATCATTGAACATTTACTCTTATACTGATTTCCGTCTAAATCTTCTTGCAACACCCTTACCATTGAAATTCAAGAGCTTTCCATTTGAAAGACCCTTATTTATATTGCAGAGGAGTTATCTACAATGGAGGAATCTACTAAATTTTTAGAAGTATCTGAGATGAGGAGAGGTGATTAGCATTTAATATACTAACATGAGGAGGAGGTGGTTCTCAAATAATGGGTAGGCAATTTGAATAAGAGATGGAGAGATAGATTAGAAGATAGGAAAATAGAGGCGGCAACATATTTTCATTTCCGTGCGCTATGGAACTTTTTTAAAAAAAATAAAACCCTGTTTTTGTTTTCAAAAAGAAAATCCAATATTGCCCTGTTTTTTAAAAGCTGGTAGCGGGAAGTTTTGGATATATTCCCTCCGTTTACATATTACATTGATACATTAAATAATCCAGTACACAAATTATTAGAATAAACGGTCTAATTTTATTAAAATTTGACAAATTCAAGCCTGCATTCTCCTAATAAGCTCATTCCATCTCCCTCTAACCTAACACTATTCCTAGGCATCTCATATTAATCTAGTCATCCTTTCTCTTCTCCTTCCTTTGTTTTCTTTGATTCTCGAACTATAACAGACAATTTCAAAAATAACCCGACAGTCTTACCGAACGGATTAAGCTAGTCACTAAATGGATTAAACTAGTCATTGAATGAGTTAAATAATATGATTAGTGAATAGATTAAACTGGTCACGAAATAGATTAAACTGGTCCCTAAATAGACTAAACTAGTCACTATATTAAGAAAGGTGACATGTTCTCTTGTTAATATTGGGTTTGGGTCGTGCCTAATTTTAAATTAAAAGTAGGCGATCTCTTACAAGACCAACTAATAATTGGAGTATTGTTATCTTGATTTAGGTTATCGATTCACATTAATACAATAATCTAATAATTTAATAAGCCCCTCCCTTCTATTTGATACTAACTTGTTTCACTTCAATATTATGCTTCTAATTCAAAATGGAGCACTGTTATCTTCAATTATCTTACGGGCTTATACTGATACATTCATTTATTTTAATATCAATGTCTTTCAGTTTGGCTTAGATGTATGAGTCTAAAAAAATGATTATAACTTGTTAACAATGAACTTAAATGGAGTATCTTATCTTGATTTAGCTTAACTTATTTACAATCACATTGATTTAGTAATCCAATATCAATTTGTTTCACTCCAAAATTATGTTTTAAAATCAAAATGGATACAACTTAATCTTACTTGTTTCATGAGCAATGAAAGTCGAACAATGACAAATCCAAACTAGTAGTACCAACTCTAAGTATTAATCATGTGATCATTCATTCATTTGATGATTGATATTTGAATATTTGATATTTTGATCATTATTCTTTAATGATTAAATTCAATAACTTTAAATCTTTAATGTGTATGTAATAATGCAATTATGCAAATATGCAATCATGAATAAGAATAACCCGATGGGCAATAGCCAGCAATAATATAACTATATAAATTATAAGTCTTAGTTGAGTAACTTTTTAAATTAGTAATATAAGTATCAATGTATTATCACAAAATTCACAATATTGACTCAATCACAATTCACAATATCAGTATATCACTATATATCACATGTTAATTGTTATAACATTCGACTTCGTAACTTAATATATATATATAATATAATATATGAAAACGCCAAAACGGCAATTGTAAACATTATGCTCTCCAAGAGTCCAAGTCCGCCCGAAAGACGGCTACATCCAAACAAACTCCACCTAAGTTATTCTGAAAGCCAGCTTAAGGCCTTAAGCCAACCCAATCGCACCCGATGTCGCCTTGTTCCGAGAGACGATTCATTCCGACCCAAGTCATTTCGAAAGCCGATTTGTTCCGACCCAAGTCAATACGCCGCCGGTTTGAGGCTTCAGCCGACCCAAGTCCTATCGAGAGCCGATTTATTCCGACCCAAGTCATTCCGAAAGCCGATTTATTCTGACCCAAGTCATTCTGATACCGATTTCTTCCGAACCAAGTCATTCCGAAAGCCTATTTATTCCGACCCAAGTCATTCCGATACCGATTTCTTCCGACCCAAGTCATTCCGAAAGCCTATTTATTCCGACCCAAGTCATTACGATACCGATTTCTGCCGACCCAAGTCATTCCGCAAGCCGATTTCTTCCGACCCAAGTCATTCCGAAAGCCGATTTCTTCCGACCCAAGTTATTCCGCAAGCCGGTTTATTCCGACCCAAGTTATTCCGAAAGCCGATTTGGGCCGACTTCACCTTATTCCATTCCGACCCAAATTCACCCAACCCGATACCGACCGGCCCAGGCCCAGCGACCCGGTTAGAGAGCCCCTACCCAGGTGAACCCGACCCAAGTCCACCCGACCCACCCAGTTCCGACCCATGGCACACTCTCACCCAGATTATTCCGACCCAAATCATTCCGACCCAGGTTGGGTCAACCCAAACCCACCCAGTGACCCAGATTGACACCACTATCTCAAAGTCTCGTAGCAACAGTTTCCTGTTTCCTTTATGACTATTTATACTAGAGCCTTCAACACTATTGTATAATGAAATATAAGTTATAGCTTTGATTATTTGGATCCAATAAATAAAGAGTCGGGTCATTGTTCTTAAGCTATAGTAGAATCTTTTTGAAGAGTAATAATAATAATATTACTTATTAATTATAATTAATTAAGTAATAATTATTTAACTTGATTTGAGGGACTATTTCACCAATTACTCTTTTTTTTCAAAAAAATTCACCAATTACTTTGTTTTTGAGATATCTGTTATAATATTGGTCTTCCAGTAAAAAGGATAATGGTTTCTCTTTGGAGTATCTCAAAGTATCGTAAATCGTAACGCTCTCATTCTTCGACAGTTCCCTTTTCCTTTTATGACTATTTATACTAGAGCCTTTAACACTGTTATATAATGAAATATAAGTTATAGCTTTGATTCTTTTGATCCAATAAATAAAGAGTCGGGTCACTGTTCTTAAGCTATAGTAGAATCTTTTTGAAGAGTAATAATAATAATATTAATTAAGTAATAATTATTTATTATTATTAATTAATATTATATTAATAATTATTAATTATAAGTAATTAAGTAATACTAATTATTTATTATAATCAATAGTCTACTACCCTTATAAAAGTTGCACTGGAATTTTTTTTAAGATAAAATGGGAGCACGAAATACTTTGGGAAAAAGAGACCAACCAAATAATTTCAGCATCCATAACAGAGTCCCACTTAGTAGCTAAATGTGAAACAATATTACCACCCCTTAACACTTGACAAAGATAAATAAGAAAAGCTTTCAGAAAGTAAACTAGTGTCATGTAGAACATGAGATATAGGAGTAGCACGGTCATTTTTATTTGAGAGCATGGATCATGTTATTCTTAAGAGGAACACTAGAGAGGGGCAAGGGTGAATCGTAGTTTGTAGTATTTAAAGAAAATTTTTGCAGAATTGTAAAACAAACAAAGAAAATAATTGGAACACTTGGGATTTTAATTGATGAACCTTCTTGATACTCCTCGAAAAGGAAAAACATCACTCTTCTTTTATTGCAACGCCTCTTTTACAACTTATACTCGACTCCAAGTTCCTCTAAGAACTTGAGTTCCCAAATTATGACCCCCTTTTGTTGTAGCCTGAAATCTACGGTTCCTCTAACGACACTTGGGGTCATCTGAGCCGTACACGTGTCCTCCCCTGATGAATAGAGAAAAAAGATCTACCCTTTGGGCTAGGCTCTGATTGGTTAAAAGGCTGCTTTTCTGGCCCAAAAGGAAGTCAGAGGCCAGCCCGGTGAGGTGGCTGCATGAGAGTGGTTGATAAACCCTCCCAAATCATGGTCTGCCACGTGTCATGATCTGATTCTTCAGCCAATCAGAAGCCACTATTGTAGGGCAGATTTTAAGGTTAGCTGTCATCTTGCTATCACTATAAATACCCCAGAAATCAGGAGAAAGATCATTCAATGCAAACAGTGCAAAGTTATTCTGTACAACTACTCTCTCATTTTCTCTCTCTATCTCTACTTTCTCTTACAACTCCTGATATCTGACTTAAGCTTCGGAGGGGGAACCACCACCCAAACCTCCAGGGTGGGTCCCTTTTTGCAGGTTCGGGAGTGAAGCTCAGGCTTGGATTAGGTTGATTCTGACATTTGTTGCACAAGTCTCCAAGGAAGAACATCTAAGGGATACTAATTTACTTGCTAGACAAGAAAGCTCAATCAGCAGCTTACTTGTTGGACAAGGAGATTAAACATTTGGCGCCGTCTGTGGGGAGACGCAACAATGACTGATTGTCAATCGTCCAACCTTGCCAGAAACCGAAGTCTTCAGGTTAATGTCGAAGACACAGTAGAACACGAGAGACCGCCTCGAACAAGGGATAGACCCCCGTCCATCGTCCAAGTTACTGGACCAAGCCAGCAACCTGTCATTCAAGAGAATCTTGAACGTCCAGTGACGGACGCCCATCTAGAGAACGCCTTGAATGATTTCCAGGCAAAGATGGCTGCAGTCGTCCAGGAACAGATCAAGAGCAACATGCTGTTTTTCCGGCTTAACCCTGAGCCAGCCGCTAACAATCTAGTTCCTCTCAAGGGGCGTTCCCAAGAAGATCGTCCGGGTCCTAGTCGACCTATTCGTTAGGAACCCTCTAGGAGGATGGCCAGAGGAAAGCAGCCAGAAGGCAGTGAACAGCGGAGGAAGATGGACTGGAACCTGGTGGTTAGGACCCAGGATCAGGCTCGCCCGAGTGGGCATCGAATGAAAACAGATGCCAGAGAATACCTAGAGGCAAAGAGGGCTGCAGCTCTACAACGGTCGGCCACTGGGTCTACCCCGTATTTGAGAGACCCTCCTTTGAGGGTGCCATCCAGAACGGAAGGAAGAAGTCTGGGGACTTCCCTTGTTCGTCCAAGACAAGAGAAGACGGTAGTTCAACCAATGGTCCATAAGCGACCAGTACCAACAAATACTTCGTCCAATCCTGTGTTGAAAGAATATCGCAAAGAGTTCATACCCATTGAGGGACAGTTGGGAGCCCTCCGGATCAATTGGCCTACTCTGTTCTCGGCCAGGATCATGGAGGCGCCCCCCTTCCCAAAGGTAAAACTCCCAACGATAGAGCCTTTTGATGGAACAACTGATCCTGATGATCACTTTTCCGCTTACAAGCATCAGATGTACGTCCAAGGAGTAGATGATGCTACTTGATGTAAGAATTTCCCGGCTACCCTGAAGGGTGTAGCTCAGAAGTGGTTTAACAACCTTCCATCCAATTCAGTCAACAATTTTACTGAACTCAGTTTCTTATTTACTAGTCACTTTGTTGCTAATAAGCAAGAGCAAAAAACAAGCATGCACTTGGGAAAGATCGTCCAAGGACCTAAGGAAGCTCTCAGAAGTTTTGTCAAGAGATTCAATCTAGAAGCCCTTCAGATTCAAGATCTTAATGCCGGGGTGGCCTTTGACGCCTTTATCAGAGGATTAAGGCCAGGAAGTTTTAAGTTTGATCTTGTCAAGAAGAAAATCACCACTCTTGCCGAAGCTTTAAAGGAAGCTGAAGCTTTTATACATGCTACTGAAGTATGTGCCGAGGCCAAGCACCCCGACTCTAAGAAGCCTGAAGAGGTTGCCCAGCCAAGAAAGGGCAACCCCAAAGAGGCCGAGACTTGGGCCATAGCCTCTACAACCACTTCGTCCAGAAGAAGCAAAAGGAAAGCATCTGAGCCTTCTTCATCCAACCCAATTGAATTCAGCAAGGACCAATACTCCATTCTCATGGAGATAAAAGATCAGTATGAGCTGAAAGCTCCAGCCGAGATGAAGACTCCTTACAGAAATAGAGACAAGAGCAAGTATTGTCACTTTCACAAGGACTACGGCCATGAAACCAATGAATGTAAACATCTTAAGAGGGCTTTGGAAGATCTAGCCCGTAAAGGAAAGATGAACTCATACTTACCCCAAGGGGGAAAGAAGTTTCAGCGGAGAGACAATTGGCAGACTAAGAAGAAGGAGAGTGAGAGCACAGACGAGGATGTTGTTCTCGTAATTTTCGGAGGATTTGCTGCTGGAGGACCAACCAATAGAGGGTGCAAAAACTACCTTAGGGAGCTTGGCCAAGTCTTGTTGGCTGATCAGGCAAAGGCTGAGCCCTTCCCAAAGGTGGTGGTCAGTGAGCAAGATCGGGGCAAGCTGAGGACTCCCCATGATGATCCTTTGGTTGTGGAAATGAAGATAGCAAACCTAAGGGTAAGAAGGATTCTAATTGATACTGGAAGCTCGACGGACATCATTAGTGCTGATTGTTTGTCCAGATTAAAGTTCGACGAAAAGAACTTGGTTCCCGTCCACCATCCCATCATAGGGTTTGGGGGAGGAGTTATCCATCCCATGGGAACAGTCACGTTGCCTGTCCGGGTTGGAGAGAAGGAGGCTTCGCGGACTTTATTTGTCAAGTTCTTGGTCGTCCGAGATTTGACAGCCTATAATGTCATTCTTGGACGGCCTACGCTGAACCGCGTAAAAGCAGTAATTGTAACTCATTTGATGCTTATGAAGTATGAGTGTGATGACGGCAAAATTGGCTCCTTGTATGGAGACCAGCAGGTGGCTAGGGAATGTTATCTAACTACCCTTAAGCCGTCATCATGGAAAGCATGTGATGAAGAGCAGACGAAGATCGGTGGCAAACAGAAAGCGTCTAAAATTGCGAATCATAAGACGAAGATGGCTGGAGAAAGGAAGGCGTCCGAGAATGAAAGGGAGCCTAGGAGAACAATTGAGAGTCCTCAGACGCCCCTCGCCCCCTCAAGGAAAACGTCTGAGCATCTACCAAGCAAAAAAAGGAAGTATGAGCCTATCAAGGAAGAACCTCCCTCGTCTGAGGAAGTGATGGCCATCATGGGACTAGCACTAGAACGTCCAGAGCCAATGGAGGTCCCTGAAGATATCTGTTTGGATGAGGCTCGTCCAGAAAGAATTTTGAAGATTGGGTCCTCGCTCTCTCCTGAGTTGAGGGGCCTTTTAATCAGTTTGCTGAAAGAATTTCAAGACGTGTTCGCTTATTGTGTTGAAGAAATACCTGGAATTGATCCAGAAATAGCCGTCCATCGACTGAATGTTGATCCAAATTTCAAACCTATTCGTCAGAAGAAAAGGCATCTAGGACCGGCCAAGAATCAGGCGGTCGACCAGGAAGTTCAGAAGTTGTTGGAGTCAAAATTCATCAAAGAGACTTATTATCCAGAATGGATAGCAAATGTGGTCATGGTGCCAAAGCCCAATGGCACTTGGAGGATGTATGTAGACTATACTGATCTCAACAAGGCTTGTCCCAAGGACAGCTTCCCGCTGCCTAAGTTGGATCGTCTAGTGGACTCCACGGCCGGCCACGCTTTACTAAGCTTCATGGACGCCTACTCAGGTTTCCATTAAATTCCCATGTGGTCCGAGGATCAGGACAAAACGTCCTTCATTACTGAAAAAGGACTGTATGGCTGGTTGAGAATGTCATTTGGTCTACGTAATGCTCCGGCCACATTTCAAAGATTGATCAATACAGTCTTCCAGCCACAGTTGGGAAGAAACATGGAAGCCTATATTGATGATATGATAGTCAAGAGCTGGAAAGAAGAGAGTCATGTTGGTGATTTGAGAGAAACTTTCGAAACTCTCAGGAAATACAAGTTAAAGTTGAACCCCAGCAAATGTGTCTTTGGGGTTTTGTCAGGGAAGTTCTTAGGTTTCTTGGTAGATCAGAGGGGAATAGAAGCCAACCCTGAAAAGATTCAAGCCATTCTAGACATGAAGTCTCCATCAAAGATTAAGGAAGTTCAGCGACTGACGGGTTGCTTGGCTGCCCTTGGACGTTTCTTGTCCAAGTCAGGTGACAAGTGTCATCACTTCTTCGCCACGATCAAGAAAAAGGCCAAGTTTGAATGGACAGTAGAGGCAGAGCGAGCCCTTCAGCAGGTCAAAGATCATCTTCGGCAGCTGCCTAGGTTGGTCAGTCCAGCTGAGGGGGAGAAACTGTTTGTATACCTGGCTGTGTCCACTCAGGCTGTGAGTGTCGTCCTACTGGCTGAAAGAGAGTCCGTCCAAGTCCCCATATACTTTGTGAGCCATGTGCTCAAGGATGCGGAAAATAGGTATACTCCAGTTGAGAAGTTTGGATTGGCCCTCGTCATGGCGAGCAGAAAGTTAAGGCCCTATTTCTTGGCGCACAGTATACTCGTCTACACTGATCAACCCTTGAAGCAAGTTCTGCAGAAGATGGAAGCCGCCGGACGAATGCTAAAATGGGTTGTTGAGCTTAACATGTTCGATATATCATTTGAACCAAGGAAAGCCATTAAGGGGCAAGCCTTGGCAGATTTTATAGTTGAGCTCACTCGACCAGCCGTTGAGCCAATCTCTGATCCAGCTGAAGGAAGGAAGCATTGGACGTTCATGGTTGATGGGTCGTCAACAGTTAATGGATGCGGGGCAGGAATCATTTGTCAATCTCCAGAAGGAGACAAATTTGAATATGCGCTAAGATTCCAATTCCAAGCGTCCAATAACGAAGCTGAATATGAAGCACTTCTGGCTGGAATCAAAATGTGTAAAGCGGCAGGAGCCCTGGAAATTGAGGCCAAATCAGACTCCCTCTTGGTTGTCAGTCAAGTCAATGGAGATTTTGAATGTAAAGAAGCATCGATGAGCAAATATATGCGTCTGATTAAAGATGAGGTGGAGCCTTTGAAACGATTTGTTCTCGACCATGTGCCAAGGTCAGAAACTCATCAAGCGGATGCTCTCTCAAAATTGGCCAGCTCGGCTGAAGGTGATGCGCCAAGAACAGTTTTTTGGGAAGTAAAACCCAGAAAGAGTATTGACCAAGAGCAAATCATGTTCCTTAGCCGAGGAGCAGTATGGATGGAGCCCATAATAGAATACAAGAAAACAGGACGGCTGCATCAGATCCTGTGGAGGCCAAGTATGTGAAGGCTCGAGACAAGTGGTTTGAATTATGGGATGAGACCCTTTACAAGAAGTCATTCAACCGCCCCCTCCTCAAGTGCATCACCAGAGAAGATGGTCTAGAGGTTCTGAAGGAACTCCATGAAGGAGCTTGTGCATCTCACATTGGGGGAAGAGCATTGGGTGAAAAGGCTTTAAGGACGGGGTACTACTGGCCGACCTTAAAGGAGGATGCCCTCGTCTATACAAAGAAGTGTGATAGTTGTCAGAAACATGGGAACTTGCATCAGAAACCGTCCAACTACCTAACTCCTATCTTGTTTCCTCTGCCTTTTGCCAAATGGGGCATGAATATTCTAGGACCTTTCCCCATGGCCGCGGGGCAAAAGAAGTTTGTGATAGTTGCAGTGGACTATTTCACTAAATGGATAGAAGCTGAAGCCATGCGAGGAATAACTACAAACGATGTCAAGAGCTTCATTTGGAAGAGTATTATAACTCGTTTTGGCATGCCACGGTCCATCGTCTTTGATAATGGCCCTCAGTTTGAAACACCTAAACTGAGAGATTGGTTGGCAGAACGAGAAATCAAGGCTCACTTTGCTGCTGTTGCCCACCCACAGGCCAATGGGCAAGTGGAATCCTTCAACAAGATTCTATCTAATGGAATAAAAAGGAAGTTGGATAATGCCAAAGGACAATGGGTTGAAGAACTGCAGCTAGTGTTATGGTCCATTAGAACAACTGCCAAAAATTCTACAGGGGAGACACCCTTCATGTTAGTTTATGGCACTGAAGCCGTCTTGCCCATTGAGATTGAAGAACCCACCCTACGAGTCATGTTGTACACAGAAGATGCCAACCGGCCGCATTGCGCACGGCTTTGGATCAAGTCCCGAGTCCGGGGCAATGCCTTGCTAAGAATGCAATTGTACAAGTTGCGAATGGCTCGGGAATTTAACAAGAGAGTCACAAGACGACCACTCAAGGTGGGTGATCTTGTTCTTAGGAAGATGGAGGCGGTTGGACGAGCCAAGGAGATGGGAAAGCTAACCCCAAATTGGGAAGGACCTTATCTGATTATAGAAGAGCTGCGCAGTGGCACCTTTCGTCTCCAAGATCTGGATGGACGAATTATACAGCGCACTTGGAACTCAGATAATCTGAAGAAGTACCACGTGTAACTCAATCATCGTCAGGAATCCAGCTGAAAGTTGTAGAAAGTCCAAAGTGCCACGGCACAGACTAGAAAAAAGAATTGTATACATGTATCTTGGCACTTAGTCAAGCAAAATTCATATAATACAATTCCTACTATCTTATCGTCTGTTTTCTCATGTTTATTTTCACCAAGTTGGTTCACTTTGGGGCATTAAATCAGTTACTAGTCTAAAAGAGACCATAACTTGGAACAAAAATACTCATTTCTATGCCGAACATCACTCCCTCGAAGAGACCGGCCAAAAGTACAACGACCTAAAGGTTGATCACATACATTTGGCAATCAATTTGACAAAATCTCTAGTAAGAGAAACGTCAAAGTCTCTAAGAGAAAGCTGACCAGAAATAAGCCATTGGTAAAGGATACTTATTTTCAAAAATACGGGCAGCTAGCTAAGTAGTAAAGACCCTCATAAGGGATCGCTACTTTCGGACGAGTGTTGCTCCCTCAAGGAAGGCGGCTAGGAAATTGTTAGACCATGTCTCCAAAGCTCGTCCTTGGCAATTTCAGCAGGGCTTGGCCAAGGTTGGCCGCTCTCCTTCTTCGACTATGGCTAGTCCATCATATATGGTCGAGCTTAGCCCAAGAAGGGGGGGATGAGACAGGCCTATAGGACGAGCTAAAGAGAGAAGGTCGTCTAAAAAACCAGGACAAATCAGAAATGCCTTTGAGATATTTTGATACTACAGGACGAGTGTTACCAACTCGAGAAAAACGGCTAAAGTATGGCTCGTCCAGTGGGCCATTATGTATTGGCCGCTTTCCCAATTGGGGCAAGACTCGCCTAAAAGGAGAAGACGATCTAGAGTTCCAGGACGATCCTCTATAAGCACTCGCACTTTTTGGGGAAGATTTGTAATCGTCCAAGGACAAAGAAGGCAATCTCTTTCAATATGTGCACTGCAAATCGTCCAAGGGCAAGGATCAGATGTGGCAAGCGTAATTCATTCAAATTGCGTAGACCGTCCAAAAGGTTCAGGACGGGTCTCTTCATAGCATGCATTTTGGAAAGATTGACGGTCGTCTGAAGGCAAGCACGTTGCTTTTTCGTTAAACATCTGTGCTGATCGTCCAACGTTCAGGACGAAGCTTATTCTATACTTAGTCAAATTGGAATTCAGAAAAATAAAAGACAAGCAATTGGCAAAAAAATCTTTCATATATATCATTGGCAAAAGATTTACAGCTTAAGACTGAAAAGTTAAGGCCACAACGGCAGACAAGCCCAGAAACTTAGAAAAATAAACCTAAAGCTAGGTATCATCTTCAGCACGAGTTTCTTGGTCGTCTTCAGGGTTCTCCTCCTCAGCTGCAGCTTCGTTGTCGGAGTCAAGAAACTCCGGAGGTTCCTCGGCACAAACCAAAGCATGATGGACGCTCTACTGATACTCCAGACGACGCACAAAGCTGGGGACTTCATCAGATTCCGCCAGCATCTCAAAGGCCTTGACGGCCCAGCCTTTAGACGTTTCAACAACTTGAGCCAATCCTTCCTTGGCATCATCAAAAGCCTGGGCTGCCTCCCTTTCCAGACGGGCAGTCTTCGCCCTTAAGAGAATGTTCTCCCTTCTCAGTTCAACGGCGGCAAGGAGAGCAACATCTCTCTCACCCTTCAGATCAGTAGAGACAGCATTAATAATCATCTTCAGACGATCCAACTCCTTGTACAGATCGTTGATGGTAACAAGATAATTCTTGTTTTCTGATTCAAGGAGGGCTGATCTCTTCTCCAAAGCCTCCAGAGATTGACGATGAAGGGTGTTGGCCATCTCAATATCATGGATGGCCTTATCGCCTGCCGTTGTAGCCAGGTGGACGAGCTGCTTATTCTCTTTTCTCAGCTCTCTGGCCCAATCTTCAGTAAGCATGCTGCGAGCAAAAAGCTGGGGCAATGAAAGCAAAACAAATCATTAGACGAGTTTCAAAAAGAAATAAATATACACAAGTACTAAACAAAAGCGGCAGTAAGTTATACCTCATCAGCCAGTTGAGACATGTAGCCCACATGCCCGGCCGATGCTCCCCTTAATCCTTTGATATAGGATTCAAGGTAACACTTGAAGAGTTCCTGCTTAAGCCGTTCCTTTTCTGCCTTTGACATTTTGGCAAAAGCAGGAGAAGACTCCTCGTCCGAGTCTAAGGTGGGAGCGGTGAAGGTAGAGCCGGGCCTTTGCCCTTATCTCGAAAGAGGGGGAGAGTCGGTTATCTGGATGGGAAAGACGATGGCTTGTCTATTGGACGGACTCATAGACTGTCCGCCGACCCGCACCGTCCTAACTCTATTTGAGTAAAACGACTCACCGGACGAGATGGATGCCGTCCTTACGACAGAGGGCATCCGGGAGACCGCCTTCGCTACCGAGCCGCGCGGGCCTTGGATAGTTCTCGGCAGCCGTCTCTGCCCGCACCACCACCAAAGCCAAGGCCGACTGCGGTCCGACTTCGGCCGAGTCTAGTCGACTTTGGCCGAGTCGAAGGCAAGCGACCAACCGACCCAGCAAGGTCGGGATTTTCTCCCACTCCCCACTCCGGAGCGGCAGCAGAAGGCCCCTCCTTAAGAGCTTTATCTTTAGGGGGAAGCATGGTCTTTTCTTCCACTCCCCCACTCGGAGTAGCTTTCTCTGCCTTCTTTCTTACAAAGCCCTTAGGCTTTTTGGCTTGAGGTTGGTCTGTGGCCGTTGTAGGCCTCTTCTTGGACGAAGATGACTTCCCAGGAGGGAGTTTGTTGGTAGGAGCATTTTTCTGCGAGAAACAATCAAGTTAAAATGACGGACGTCCACAGATCAAAATCTAAATCAAATTGCAAGGCTTCAGACGAAAATCACCCAAAGAAGGAAGGCGTCTTAAAATGAACACCTCCTCTCCTAAGGGAACCTCGTCCGAACAAAATTCTGAATACAGACGAAGGTGACGCAAAGAAGGAAGCCGTCCCAAAATTGGACGGACTAACATGTTCCCATCCAAGGATAGGAAATCAACTTTTCATCCAACTTCAGAACTCAAAACCTCCCAGACGAGTATGGCCCCAAGAAGGTGGCCATCCAAGCATGGACGCTCTCCTTTCTCGGGTTATCCTCGTCCAGGGATAGGTACTATAACTTGGACGAGTCCAATGGTACTCGTCCAAAGACTACAAAACCTCCCAGACGAGTATGGCCCCAAGAAGGTGGCCGTCCTAGCATGGACGCTCTCCTTTCTCGGGCTATCCTCGTCCGGGAATAGGTACTATAACTTGGACGAGTCCAAATGGTACTCGTCCAAAGACTACAAAACCCCTCAGACGAGTATGGCCCCAAAAAGGTGGCCGTCCTAGTATGGACGCTCTCCTTCTTCGGGCTATCCTCGTCCAGAGAAAGTTACGATTACTTGGACGAGTCCGAATGGTACTCGCCCAAAGACTATAAAAATCTTAGACGAGAATTTTCCAAAGGCGAAAGTCCATGCTTGGACGTTTTCCTTCTTTGGGTGATTCTCGTCCAAAGTTTGGATGCCAATTCCGGACGAGCCAGAATGATCCTCGTCTTAAAAATATATATATATATATATATATATATATATATATATATATATATATATATATATATATAATTTACCAGTGTCTCAGCCCTCTTTTCGGCACTACTTTTGGCATATTCCTTCCATAGATTGTCTGTGAATTTAGACATGCTTATGTCTCCCGTCCAAGAAGCCTTGAGACGTGTTCTGGCCGAGTCTGCAGCAAAGAGACAAAAAATTGGTTAGTCTAATGAATTATGGACGAAGAGTTTTACTTAGGGATTTGAATGGATACCTTTATCATCGGCTAACCGCAAGCCGGCGGCAACCAAGAAGTCATCATTATAAATCATTTCCTTAAAGGGTATCCAGTTAGCTGGCCCTCTAAAGGATTTCTGACCGGGCCTGGAGTACTTCTTTATTCTAAAGTACTCCACTACCTCCTCGTCATACTTGTCCTCCTGCTCCAGCCAGGATTGCTTTCGTCCAGTATTTGTAACGGCTCGGTTATAGAAACGGTAGCTCTCCGTGGCCGAGTCGTTGGCCGCCCTTAGATATATAAAGTCGGCCTTCCATTCATGCATCTTTGACGGTTTTACCCAGGCTGTTAGAAAGCCAGGACGGTTGCAGATGCTGAGCCATGTTCCATCCACGGCACCAGGAATTTTGGCCGCGTAATGAATGTGGGTAAAGGCTTGAAGAGAGAGGGCCAGGCCGCGCAACTCGCAGACGGCTATGAACGTCAAGACGTTGTGCCAGGCGTTGGGAGCCAGTTGGTTGTGGCCGATGTTGTAATAACGAAGCACTTGCTCTATAAACTCATGGAGGGGGAATCTTAACCCCGCGTCCAGAGCCAGCTTGTAGACAGTAGTGCTCAAAATAGTGGCCTCCTTATTAGGGATGACGAAGGAAAAGCCCGGCATGGGCATGAAGTTGGATAAATATCTAGGGTCCGGCCCTATTTTCTCTAACCATTTGCGATTGGCTAAAATAAATGCGGGGTCAGAGAGGGGACCTAATCGTTTTCTAATCTCAGACGAAGTAGTGGAGGCTTCGTCTGACTCATCGGCAGCACCAGAATCCCTGCTGTTATCGTCTTCACCAGTTTCCGTCATCTCAGTGTCCCGGCCAGAAGGACTGGCTTCAGGGTTTATTTGGGACTCGTCAAAGCTGCGGCTAGGGGAAAGGGGGCCGCCTAAAGGCCCAGCACTTTGGACCTCCCTCGTCTCATCTGGAACTCGTCCAGTAGATTCCTCCATATCCGAACTATTTGACGGGATTATTACCTTTCGTCTTAGACGGGTCGTTTGCTTGACGCGCGCCAGATTACCCTGCACAGGTAAAGACTGGGTCGTCTGACTTTCTCGGCCAAAACCATAAAAAAATATATACTTGGCCCAAAGAGGCCCAACTCTAGAATGCGCCGAAGAAGAAGTATCGGTTCTAGGATCAAGGCAACCTCTTGGACGGCCAGGATTATTTGATGAAGATGATTCCATTTTATTGATTTTCTAAGAAAGAATAAAGAATAAAGAAGAGTAAAGAGAACAAAGAAAAGATACCTGCTAAAGCGCCTGGACGATTCGGTGAAGAAAGCTGAGGCTGGGCGATCTCTCTCTCTCTAGAAAATTTGCAGAGTTTCTCTCTCTAGAAAAATTCGTTCAAGGTGTGAAATGATCAAATGTTTTCACACCAAGGTTATTTATAGAGGAGTAAGAAACCTGTGGAGCCGGTCAAGAATGACCGAAGAAAGGATACAATGGTCGGTTATGACCGGTAAAACCCAGAGAAAGGCGCGTCTTTTCCTTCATTTCAAATAAAGATACCTTGGGTTAAAAAGTCTTAACCGTCAGATGGGCCTAATGAAGCTACCTTGGGTAAAAGGGCCTTAACCGTCAGATGGGCCAACAGTGAAAACCCTTTTAGGGGCAAATGTTGTAGCCTGAAATCTACGGTTCCTCTCACGACACTTGGGGTCATCTGAGCCGTACACGTGTCCTCCCCTGATGAATAGAGAAAAAAGATCTACCCTTTGGGCTAGGCTCTGATTGGTTAAAAGGCTGCTTTTCTGGCCCAAAAGGAAGTCAGAGGCCAGCCCGGTGAGGTGGCTGCATGAGAGTGGTTGATAAACCCTCCCAAATCATGGCCTGCCACGTGTCATGATCTGATTCTTCAGTCAATCAGAAGCCACTATTGTAGGGCAGATTTTAAGGTTAGCTGTCATCTTGCTATCACTATAAATACCCCAGAAATCAGGAGAAAGATCATTCAATGCAAACAGTGCAAAGTTATTCTGTACAACTATTCTCTCACTTTCTCTCTCTATCTCTACTTTCTCTTACAACTCCTGATATCTGACTTAAGCTTCGGAGGGGGAACCACCACCCAAACCTCCAGGGTGGGTCCCTTTTTGTAGGTTCGGGAGTGAAGCTCAGGCTTGGATTAGGTTGATTCAGACATTTGTTGCACAAGTCTCCATGGAAGAACATCTAAGGGATACTAATTTACTTGCTAGACAAGAAAGCTCAATCAGCAGCTTATTTGTTGGACAAGGAGATTAAACACCTTTCATTACAGATCCTCTCTAAACTCTATCAACAAAAAGACTCATTCTACAAATCTCTTTTACCCCAATTGCAACTCCGTAGGAATTGACACTCTAATAAAGACAGTTTAGGAACTTTGAACACACTTGATTAACTTTGAAAAAATACTTAGAATTTTTTTAGCTTTTATTAGTCGAACTTAAAACTGAATAAACTAACTCTATTTATAGGTACTTAATTATGTTGAACTTCATCCACTAATACCACTAACACTATTAATCACTAGTTCCCTTGAATTTAAGAACTGACTAGCTTTCTGGGCTTTAGCAAACACAAGGACAAGAGTGCAGTGCAAGTAATAGAGTTGTTCTAGGAAAACAGTTATTCTAACTTGATCACAAAGAAAAGATAGGATCTAAAGTTTTTCAGAATATCTTTTTATTTAGAATTTTTTGATTGTTACCGCCTTATAAAATAAAGTTTTCAAAATAACCACCTTATATGTTCATTTTTTTCAAATAATTAACCACATTATATGACCTAAATCTTTTTAAATACCTACCAATTGACTGATTCCATTAAGAAAATCGTCCTCAAAAAGGGTTTAAGGACGATTCCATCACCTCCATCTTTATTCACTAGAATGTATATAAGGTCTAAACCCTTGTTCAAGATAAGTTTATTGTACGAAATATTGGTATGTATTTAAAGAGATTTAGGACATATAAGGTGATTATTTTAAAAAATGAATTTATAAGATGGTTATTTTGAAAATTGTGATTTTATAAGGTGATAAAAATAAAAAAAATCCTTTTATTTAACAAAAAAAATTCTTTTTATATTCTAAAACTCTTTTACTTAATGTTGGGGTCTGAATATGGATCCATGCCCAATGCAAGTTGATCTCGTATCTACCAAATGCGCACCAAAAGGAGATAAGCCAGGATTTTAATGAAACCAGCCCAAGGCCTATTATACCTACTTCCTACTATATATACTTCATTTGGCACCAAAAGAGAGGTAAATTCATCTAACTAAATAAATACAAATATTTAACAATTCACTCCACTTTCTTACTTTCTATTGCTCAGTCATATGACTTAAGCATCGGAGAGGGTTCGCCCAGAAACCCCCTCGGTTAAATCTTTTTGTTTTGTAGGTTACGACCCATTTGGGGATTCAACCCATCATTTATCATATATAGTCACACCCAATCAGCCAAAGCCTATGTAAACCCCCCGAAATTTATAACTTTAATTAAACATAAGTACTCATAATTGGCAACGGAAACTAAACGTAAGCCCATGGATCATGGGCCCACTAACAAAATAATACCCTGAAATTGGGAATATACAATTTCATAAAACATACCAATAATGGCCATAATAACATACATATTATAATCATCCTAGCCCCCAAAAATACATAATACAGAAAGCAACATCAGTCTACGAAATCCATCCTGGACACTCCCTCTTGATGTGATTCCATGAGCTTACGAACCTTAACTGTTAGTGACATTCTTAGAATAACAGCTTCCTTAATATTCATTAGCAAAATCCCTTTAACGGTGGTCTTTCAACTGTCTGACCATACCTAAAACATAAAAGCAAAAACGTTATGCGTCGAGGCTCAGTAACAAACTACTCCAACAACGTATATTCATTTTGGTTGCAAACAAGAGGAAAGAATTATTCAAACATTTACGAAAACATCATTCATTCAGCTTCGTCTTTATAATCCAATAATATTCCCTTTTATATTTTTACTCTAGTTGCTAGAAATTAATCAGCCCTGGGACGTCTCTCAACCATGTGTATGCACCACTATGCAACGGCCTGTGCCTCGAGCATTACCCTATACCATTAATGGGCTAGTTCCCCAGCAAACAGTAACGGGCTAGTGCCCCAATAAACAGTAATGGGATAGTGCCCCAGTAAACAACTCGGTACGTGCACGACCGTCAATCAGCTCAGCAAACCAGTTCTTTCACTTTAATTTATCATGTTTCATGACTTTTAATATTCATAAGTGATTATCAATATGTCATTCAGCTCATATGTACCTCAACAATTAACGTAGCAAAATCATATCAAATCATGTTTCCATAAATAACAGCTCGTGGGTCGTGACAGTTCATTCAGCTCATAAAATTCATAAAGAGTATTTATGAAATTAATAAATCATAATAATAATTATCTCGCAACTTAGAAATTATTATTTTGATAAACATTGAATAACTCACAGTGTACTCATATTTCATAAACACATTTGAAGGGAATTGCGGGTACCAGCAGTAGTTGTTACCTCAAATCTCAGTATAATAATCCTATTTCCTTACTCTTGAGAACTGTTCTCCCTGAGCTCCAAGGAACGAATTATTTTAATAATCTTAGCACAAGCATGTAATATTAAGTTAGTAATTCATTAGAAAATAGTATAAGTAATTTTCAAGGTGTGTTTTAGTTAGAAAATCTTTAAGAAAGTATTATATAATCTTAAATACTATAAGTCTTCTTTATATTATGTAGTTAAGACTACTTGGTAAAATACTAAAAACTTTGGATTATAAAAGTTGTAATATAAATGAGAAATTATAAATTAACCTTCGAAAGATATATGTATGTAGTACATTATGAAAATCCATTTGAGATTTCATAATAAATCAATTTAAGAATTAATAGTAACTTTGAATAATATGGGCTTAAAAATAAGTCAAAGTTTAATAAGAAGATTTACTCAAGCGGGCTTTAACAAAGCTGATTTGGTTCAATTACAAGGAAGTAGACCTGGTTATTGGACAGGGTAGCCCAATGGCTAAAGGGTTAGGGTCAAATTTATAGGGCATTTATTGGACAGGGCTTTATTGGACAAGGACATTATTGGACAGGGTCGTTATTGGGCCAACAAAAAAACCCAATAATTTTAAAAAATAAAATAGATTTTTTAAATAATATTATATGTACGGATTCGTATTCATTTATACTCACTTTTGGCTCTCTTTGTTCCTCGTTTTTCTTGTCCGTTTACCCGTTTAGTCCGACCTGCTATTGGCCCTCTATGATGCGACCCTCTTAAGACTCGACCCTGACCTGACCCTGACCCTGACCCGCCCAATAACCCGGTCTACAAGGAAGTAAAGTACTGCTTCTTGATTTGTCAGAATAACAAAGACCAAAACTTTGACTTCCAATGCGCATGAAGTGCAGCCGCACAAAAAGGAAGGGAGGACTGCGGGTGACGGTTGGCCGGCGCCGAGTTACGGCGGCATCACGGAGGAGAGGGATAGGCAACGAGGTGTCGCAGTGGCGTTGTGGCGCGGAGAGGAGAGAGAAAGAGCCATCGAGAGGAGAAGGTGAGCAACGAGCAGGTTCACTGAGCAACGAGCAGGTTCACCGAGAAGGGAGAGATGGGGTGGTTGGTGCTGCGCTGGTGCTGATGGTGCTCGCCGGTGGGGGGACGACTGACTGAGGCGGAGCAAGGGGCAAGTGGGGGTTGATTTGGGTGCCAAAAACATAAACAACAGATAGAAGTTTTTAACCCATTTTGTTTGGAATTAATTTCTGAATTTGTTGGTTGTTGATTTGTGATGCAAATTCAGTATATTCTTCCCTATTCATAGAGCAATGGTTATCTCAGAAGAGGATTTTAGGAATAAATAATTTTCAAAACCATTGGAGTTCATGGAATTGAAGGAAATCAAAGGGCTAAACAATGGTCTTTGGGGTGAACTTCGGTGGGTATAAACCGATTATGAGAGCAAGAACTTCATTGGGAAGAGTTGCTTGTTTTATAAAACAAGAGAAATTTAGTCAAAATCCTGGTTGTCCATGGTTGGTTTTTACGCAGGAAGGATGGAAGCGAAGGATGGTTTTCCCTCTTCTTCTTTTTTCCTTTTTCGTTTATTTTCTGATATTTGGAGTATAATGCTGGACTAATTTCAGCAAATGGGTTGCTCTTGTTTGGTTGATACTTGAACATGGACTATTAGAATTATTATTGATCGAAAGACAAATATCCCAAAAACATATAAAAGACAAGGTTGATTTTCTAATTAAAGTATTTGTGGTTCAAATAAATCCTCTATCAAAATAAATATTACTTTAGAAATATCTCAGAAACTCAATGAAAATTTATTTTAGAAAATAACCTTAATATGATCATTTCGGAAAAATAGGACAAAATTAACATAATTAATAATTGATAGTTGATAAAATGAGTTTCAGGGAATTACAGCCTACTAGCTAATTCCACTCACATTACTATTTTTAGTAGAAATAATTTGGCGCTAAAAGGAGGGGTGATTTAAAAAAGCCATTCTCGAATCTCCATCCATGGATGTACATGTAACAGACGAGAATCCAGACAATCGTACAGACGAGGAAAGTAGGGAGCAGATGCCACCAGTTCACTTCCAACGCAATGAAGACCCTGATCAAAGGTCGGGGGAACAACAACACAGGTCGGGGAAAAAGGAGATGGACCTCAACCATCCCCTTAACTTCCCATCCTCCAAAGCAATGGAACACGCCATCAAAACCTTGCAGTTTGTAAAATTGTTTATGGCCTTCCACCAACAAGAAGGCCGACCATTCTCCGAGAAGGTCCCACAGGGATTCTTCCCCTTAGAAAAGTCCGGTGAGAAGACGTGCAATGCCTGAACATAGCAGGCATGAAGGTAACAAAGCCCCAAAACCCAGGTTCGGTCAATATCGAGATGGCGCGAGTAAGGAGCCTCTCCGCACCAGTGAAGAATAAACTCTTGAACAGCACCACTGCCTGCGCAGGGGCTGGTTCGAGGCCACTCGGAACACCGAAGTGGTCAAAAGAAAAGTGTCGGGATAGTTCAAAAAGCCCACCTACCAAGCATCCGCTTACGAGGCCAACAAACACCCCAGGAGGCGTCTACATGTATGAGAATGAAGGAAAAGGAAGTTAGTCCACGAAAGGTTGGGTATACAAGGGAATTAGGCCCTGTTCTTTTGGACTTATTTTCAGTTCAGTTCAGTTACTCTCTGCATTTCAGTTTCTCTCAGTTCAGTTCAGTTCAGTTACTCTCTACATTTCAGTTTCTCCCAATTCAGTTCAGTTCAGTTTCTCTCAGTCCAAAAGAATGGGGCCTTAGAGTGACTCCGATGAAGAACACTCTGAATCCACGTACAGCGAAGTTCGCAACATCAAGGACAGGCTAGGCACTAAGTTTTCACCTCCCTCAATGGCTGACGCAACGGTCGACGCGAGGGAAATCACTCTCCCACAGAAGTCTCCCTTATGTGGGAAGTCCTGTCAGAGTCTGTCCTAAAAACTTCTCAGCCACGTCAAATACGATGGGAGTGAGGACTCTGCAAAGCATGTGGCCGCCTATGAAGGTCAAATGTATCTAGACCAATACACCGATGCCACATGATGTAAATTTATCCCAACCACCTTGACAAGGGAGGCACAAGCCTGGTCAGAGCCTCCCCAAGAGCTCGCTCTACAGCTTGAAGCAGTTATTAAAGACCTTCAAAAGGCAATTCATTAGTGGATCGTGATGTGTTAAGTCTACAATAGAGTTGATGACGGTACAATAAGGGTCGTAGGTAGGGGTGTTCATAAATATCCGATCCGGTCGATCTGATATGTGATCCGGTCGATCCGATCCGATTTTTCGAATAGTCGATCAGGTTTTTTAGTTTTCGGACATTTCGGATCGGATATTCGAAAATTTACGGATCAGGTACGGATCGGAAATTTTCATTTTCAAATATCCAAAAATATCTGAAACATGGGAATTTTTCGGATATCCGATCAAAAATATCCGAAAATATCTGTTTCAAGGTTGGGTATCCGAAATATCCGATGATCCGATCCGATCCAAAACTTATTTTATGAACTTTTCCTTTGAAAAATACATTTTTTTAGTTTTCGGATATCTGATCTGACCCGATCCGAAATTTCGGATGATATCCGATTTTTTCGGATCGAATTCAGATCGTATTTTTTTCGATCCGAAATGAACACCCCTAGTCGCAGGAGAGCCTGTGCGAGTTCGTTAAGAGATTCAACTGAGAGGTGGTATCAATCCCATAACTGGAGCACTCCTTAGCAATCCATGCGCTAAGGAGCTGCCAACAACCCAGACGCTTCAGAGATGTCCTTAGCTGGTTTTCCATGTAGACTTTGGGAGATGGCCTCCAGCTGGCTGACAAGTACATCGACAATGAGGACTTTAATAGGGTTACTGCACCCGTAACGTCTACTAAACAGGCGAGTACAAAGGAAAATGCGGGAACACCAAAGTCAAAAAGCCAGGGGTCCGAACTGACCAAGGGATCCACCGAGGCCCTCAGACCATGCAAGAGAAGTTCAACAGCTACACTCTTCTAGAGTTAGTTTTACGCCATGAACAAGGATGACCAGAAGTGGGAAAAGCCACCCAGGATGAAGCGAGCAAGGAAGGATAAGCACAAGCATTATGACTGTGATGACTGCCCAAGCCATTCAGCAGACGAGTGTGTCAGCAAGAAGAATAACATTGAAGACCTCTTCCGACGAGGGTACTTAAAAGAATACAAAGATTGGTAAAAGGCCAAAGCTGCGGAAGAAAAGTCAGATGATAAAAGATCGCCCAAGCGGCCAAACAGAGATGCACACGGGAAGAAAAGCATCTTTGTCATTTTCGGCGAAACAGAGTCAGTGGGGGAGCAGAGAGCCCACCTCAAGCTATTATCCTACCCCAATCTTTACTCGATTGAGGAAGAGCCTAGTTCGTCTGACATACCTGACATGTCATTCACAACGGCAGACTGCAAGGGCCTAATATTTCCCCACTCAGACCCACTGGTGCTGAAGGTGGACATCTGCAACAACAACATCCATCGTGTGCACATCGATGGAGGCAGCTCCGTTAATATCCTCTATAAAAGCACCTTTAAGCAGATGAAAGTCGACGAGAAGCATCTGTAGAAGTCTTACACCCCCATGGTAGGCTTCACATGGACGCGCGTCAATGATCCCCAAAGGGAAGATTTGCTTACTGACAACCATTCAAGACGAGGAAGACACTCGGAGAACCGTGATCCTTGAATTCTTAGTGTTCGACGTCCCTTCAACATACAACTCCCTAATGAGCATAAAGTTTGTAGAAGGAATTGAGGGCATAGCCTCAACACATCACCAAATGCTACTATTCCTTTACAAGAATAAAAAGATTAATATGCTACATGGCTGACAGAGAACAGCCAGATCATGTAACATGGCAGCCACAAAGAGGAGCCGACCCTCATGGGGGTAAGAGCAGAAAAAGAGAAAAAGGTTAGGCGTGCCAACAAGGGGGAAGCATGGATCGAATCGTCAGCCAAAGATAAAAACATCCTTGTGAAGGCAGGCAGCGAATTTAAGGGTGGGTTAGAACAAGAGCTCAACGGAAGAAGAGAAACACTCGCTGAATAAACCGAGTGAAATCTCAACCAACCAATGGATGGTTCCGGGGGATGAGCATATAACACTGTTCTAGCCAATGTTATCAGGATTGGGATCCTACTTTGGATCGTACGAGTTGGTAGGATCGAATAGTAGGATCATAAGATCCTACAATATAGGGTAAATTTGTGATAATTATGCTATAATATGATCAAAAGACTCATGTTAAAACTTTACACACATTAATAATGACGTTTTTCATTACCAAATGGTGATAGTAGCTGTGATCCCCTGTAATTTTATGAATTTTATAAATATATTTTAATTTATATTTATATATACATATTTTAGTATTTGAATGATTTATATCTTGAAAGGTTGACTATCTGAAAGTCAAAGGAATTATTTAATGCTTTAAAGTAGCCAAACATTTTATTTAGTCATACTTTGAAAATTATTTAAATATCTTAAAACACATTTTGGCTTAGCAAAAAGGATTTTAAATTGGGTTAGAGGAACCCAACTACTCAAATCACCCAACCATTAAATATTATTTTAGCCCAAACACCTTTTTCCTAAGCCCAGAAGGGGGAAACTATATAAACCCCCAAAACCCAAAATTTCCTCCACACTCATTTTATCTCTCTTCCTTCTCCTTTCTTTTTTTTCGGCCTCTCCCTATTTTCTCTCTCTCTCTCTTCGGTGCTCTTCCTCACTCGACCAACGGCAACCGGCAGCACCGCCGTCGCCAACACGCCGGCAGCCACCGCCAACACGCCGGCAGCCACCGCCGCCAGTCGCGTGCCCCCTTGTTCCGGCGTGTCTCCCTCCTCTTCTTCTTTGGTTATTTTTCTTCCTCCTCAAGTTATATTCAATGCAAAGTTTATATTTTTAAGAATTGTTTTAATATGTTTATGTTTAAAGTTATAGTATGATGATTTAAATATGAATCTAACATTATGTAGTTTATATAATGAAGTAATTAAATTTTAGATTTATTGATTATGTTTAAATTAAGATTTTAAGTATCAAATCATGAATTTTTAGGGTTTTATGAGTTGGAAAATCATGGTAGTATATTATAGTTTATGAAATTGAGTATTCTTATGGTTTTAATTATGTTTAAGTATGTTTAAAAAGGGTTTTATTAAATTATAAGTTGCTGAAAATTTTGTAAGGATGCTTATGATGGAGTTTTTATGATCAAATTATGAGTTTTTAAGAGCTTTTAACAACTAGTATAGTGGTATTATACTAGGAGCCTTTAATAATTAAGTTTTAATGATGGAAAAGGTTTTTAAAAACTTTTAAAGGGGGTTTAAAGTATTTTATTATTGCTGGAAATTTCTAGAGTATTGATGTTGGATATGTTTGATTATTTTTAGGCGGAGAATTCTCTTAAGGCGACTTTTAAGCTTGTGAAAGTGGTCTCTCGTTTTGTCTACACAAGGTACGTACATACCTATGTGTTGGTTGGATTAGTATTATGTCCTAAAGATGGGATTTATGTAGTATCATGTATAGGGAACTATTTTTAGTTCATATGTGATTTATATTCAATTGGATTTGCATGTTTTATGCCGTTGTGTGAAGCATGTTGATTATGATGATATTATGTTTGTATGGAATATTGATGCAAGCATATGGGATTTGGGAACTTTATTTTATTGATTCACATGAGGGATTAATATTTACGTTGGTATTGGATCATGATTGAATCATGTTGTTCCCTTTGGATTACTTAATTACTTTATGAGGACCATGGGCCTTATTTGGTAAGTTGGTTATTTCACCTATGAAAGGTTGGTTGGTTGTTGACTTGGTTCAACACATAAAGAAAGGTTATGGATTTTAAATTGGAATTAATCTTGGGTTATTAAGTTGATGATCACCTTATCTAATCCTAAGATAAAAATGGAAGTTTATGTATTTTGATGATAATATTGTGAGTCATATTAAGTGAATAAATTTTTAATCATGTAAAGTGAAACGTGAATAGCAATAGCTTTAGACTTATGCACGTCTGAAGTGTTGGACAAGTATGAGTTGGAGTACATGGTGGTAGCCCATGGCTTTTCTTGGGACCGGATTGATCACCGTGTTCTATTTTTTATTTAAAAAGGTTCCTCGATATCGTAGGTCAAGAGAGTATGGAGTCGCGCCCGTACTTCGTCTTCTAGATTGAAGACTGATTTTGGTTAGACAACTCGTTCCATTGACTATTCCATCTAAATTAATTAATTTATTGGTTGTGGAGTTTAGTTCTGTAAAAGTAGTATACGATGTTATTATGTTATTAATTATCTCTGTTTAATATTTATTAGTATCATGTTAGGTTTTTTTAATTATTACCATGTAGTACTCAACTTTGCTGATTACGTGCTTTGTGTGTATGTGTTGATCATGGCTATGCCTTATTGATCCTGTGATGACCCATTTGGTGAGCAGTCTCTCGGGATCAATAAAGCATCATCGTTTACAGGTTTGAAGATGATGCATCATGGGTTCGGGAAAGTGGAGAGCTTGTGTTGACTTGTGTTATTTTATAGTTGACTTTGACTATTGTGGTTGACTTTTACTTTTGAGGTTGACTTTCTACTTTATGTTGGTTTGACTTTTAGAGTTGACTTTTGGTTGACTAAGTTTTATTTTCAAAGTTTATTTACTATTATTTCCGCTGCAAAATTCTCAATAAGCCGATACGTTATCACACGGGCGATAATACTGTGATAATTGTCTAAGTTTTATATTAAAAGGTATTTCCGGAAAATAGAGAATTGTCGGGGTGTTACAGTAGCTCAATAATCTAAGATTGAAGTAACATGTGACCAAAAGCTAGTAGGAGAAAGATAATATTTGGAATTACTTTGTGAAATTTTATGATAGAATCGGATCGTAGAATCGCAGGATCATAGAATCGTTTTATGATCCTACCATGTGAATTTTGGTAGTCGGGTAGGATCGTAAGATCCTATTATAAGATTCTATGTAGGATCGATATCGAAAAGGTTCTTCCAGATTGTAGAATCCCGGGATCATAAGATCCGGATCGGGATTATAACAACAATGGTTGTAGCCAAAAGTGACACCAACGAAAAGCCCCTCGAGGCACAATTCTGACTAAGCTGGTGTATCCAATGAAAGAGAGAGAGAGAAAAGAGAGAGAGAAAAGAGGCAAGAAGAAAGGAAGATCCGACGTAAATTCGTAAAACTCATCTGCTAACGGGCTTAGATTGGGTGAATCCACCAACAAAAAGCCAAGTGCTCTGCTGAGGCTAAGCCCAACAGACATTTAGTACAAATTTACAAAGCTTGCTTGATCAAGTTAGGTAGGGTGAGTTTGTTAATTAAAAGCCAAGTGCTCTACTGAGGCTAAGCCAACAGACATTTGGAAAAAATTTGCAAAACTTGTCTAATTAAGTCAGGCAGGGTGAATTTGTCAACAAAAAGCCAAGTGCTATGTTAAGGCCTTAGTTTTAAAAGGCACAAGGCGCACCTAGGCGCAAAGCGTATCGAGGCGCAAGGCGAAGGCGCACGCATCCCATAGGCGAGGCGCACCTTTGATGCCAAAATGATTAGAAATCAAATATAGAAGCATTATTGTAATACTTAAAACAACTTAGATATTATATTAAAGACTCATAAAAGGATATAAGAAAGCATAATTCATCGCTAGAGTATCGCAACAAGTCAAAGTACTAAGTAGAAAGAAAAGCAAACAAATTTTCAAGATTAGCCCACTAGAACAACTAGAAATCCAAATCATCATCATCAACATCATCATCCAAGTCATAATGATCACCATCCTCATCTTCTTCATAGTCTCTATCTCCTCCAAAGTCATCTTCATCCTCATCATCATCCAACATCGTGACTCTATGAGCATCTCTAGAAGTAGAGTTACTAGCAAGACCTTTCCTTTTATCAGGTCTAGATGAGGATCTCGGACCATCCTTTGCTAGCCTTGATGCTCTAGTGACGTAACTAGGCTCATGAGCTCCCGAAGCCCTAGCAACCGTACGCCATGTCAAGTCTTCACCCTCAAACACAAAGTCATTAACTTCATCAGAAGAGTTATGATCCATTCTTCCAAGTAGCCACTCATTGCTATCATCAATCTCCTCAAGGAGAATTTGATCCACGGTGTCTTTCCTATCATATTGGCGTTGCAAAGCACGATTAGATTTCACAAACACCATGTCATTCAATCGACCTTGTGCCAATCTGTTTCGCTTCTTAGTATGAAGCTAAAATAAAAGCTCATTAGTATGCTACTTGACATTAGCGTATTAAAGTGAAAACAATAAAAATAAAGATACTTACATGCTGAAAAATACCCCAATTTCTCTCACAACCAGTAGCATTACACGTGAGGCTAAGAACCTTTATAGCAAATTTCTTGAGGTTTTGTGCAGAAGATCCAAAGATAGACCACTACTCCGCTATTAGATTTAAATGTAAACATTAATAATTAAGATATCAAAGATATTGAAAATTAAGATTTACTTATTTTAAATAAATATTTACCAGGTGCTTTTGTCTTTCTTTGCCTAATGGTCGCGGGTAAGCTAAAGAGACCGGTTGCATTCTTGTATATATCCAACTCTCCAATGATCTTATCTTGAGTTTCTACATCCAGAGTCAACCTTGTAATGCAACCAAACATCTCATTCATAACTTGTTCACAACCTACCTCATCGGGATTATCATAATTGAACTCGGAATTAAGGAAATAGTCGGCCGCATGCAAAGGTCGATGAAGTTGACAATCCCACCTTGCATCAATTTACTCAAAAGCTCTCTTATATTTTTCCTCTTTAATTGAGAAACTCTTAGCAATAGCCTCCTTAGCTCTATCAATATGTTCATAAATGTAACCCATATGTGGTTTTCTTTCTCCATCAACCATCCTAATAACCTTGACAAGCAACATGTCTCCAAAAGGTGTCTTGCAAAACGAATGATGCAACTTTTTTTCCTCCCGCTTCCTTTGGCCATTTGGAATCATTCCACTCTTGAGAAGTAACCATATTCCTCAAGTTGTGTCTTTGCTTATGAAATTGTGCTAGAGTTATAAAAGAGACTGCAGATCTTGTAATTGTCGACCTATGCAAAATTCAACCATTTGTGAACCTCCTCATCATGTTCATAAGTATATATGGCTATAAATATAACCACTCATGAACATGCACCTTTTAGTGCGATCTTGACCTTTGAAAAATTTCCAATATCCTCCAACATAAGATCAAGACAATGCGCCGCACATGAAGTCCAATAAAGATGTGGTCTTGTAGCCTCAAGCATCTTTCCTACAAAATTTATCAAATATCCATGGATTTATAAGATAATCATTTATGAATATTAGATAGAGTAAATTTAAATTAAAAAAATTAAAGAGTTATTTCTTTCTTACCCGCCTTCACATAGTTAGAAGCATTGTCCGTCACCACTTGAATCACATTTTTCTCCCCAACTTCTTCAACAATTTCATCAAGCATTTTAAACAACAAGTTGGCATCTTTCACAATTTCGGAAACATTCATGGATTTTATGAACATGGATCCTTTTGGAGAGTTCACAAGAAAGTTTACAATATCCTTATGGGCAACCGAATCACGCCATCCATCAGATAAAATGGAACAACCTTTTATTGCCCACTCTTTCTTATGCCTCCACTTTAATTTCTTTTGAACTTCATCAACTTCCTTCTTAAAAAGTGGAACTCGTAGCTCATGCATAGAAGGTGGCTTGAAATCGAGACCATATTGTCCAATGGATTGCATCATTGTACCAAAACTCTCATAAGTGGCCGCATGAAAAGGAATTCCCACATCATAAAACCATCTAGCAATATCCCTACAAGCTTTGTCCCTCAATTGCTTGTCACAAACCCCTAAGATGCCTTTCCTCTCTTTTCTTCCTTTCAAAATATCTTGGGGAGTAGAAGTGACATATGTGTCTAAAGGACCCCTTTGTCTTGGCCCTTTAACATTTGATGATGTGCCACTTTTTTTTTTCCCGGAGCTACCTTTGGAGTTCAAGACTTCACAATCCACCTCTTCCTCATCATCATCAACAACATCATAACGAGGAATGTTTGGCAACATTTGTGCATCATCCTTAGCTTGTGCCTTTTGAATCATAAATGACTTCACTTCCTCCCTCACATGCTTGGGACAAAGAGGACACTTAATCACATTCCTGAAACCTCCTACTAGAGGTGATCAAATTAGCCCGGCCAGATTTTTTTCCCGGGCTTGGACAGAATTTTTTGTCCGGTTTCGGGCCCGATTCGATTTTTTTGGGTAAGCTGAAAATGACTTTTAAGTCTAAATTTCGGCCCCGCCCAATTTTGACTAGAAAAGCCCGCTATTTTTGGCCCAAATTAGCGGGCTTTGAGCAAAAAATTTGGCACAAATTTTGGTCCGCCCTGACCAATGGGCAATTTTTTTGGGATGGCCCAACCCGACCCATGATCACCTCTACCTCCTACCAAATGTTGCTTCAAACAATAAGTCCCTCCTTTGGTTACCTTTTTAATAAAACTACAAGTCCAATAGTTCTTATTATTAGGATCTTGTTTTTCATATTTCCTAGTCGGATCCAAAGCGTCCGATGATTCGTAGAAGCCGAACCCAAACCCGAATCCATTTAACACTCTCAATGAACAACCAACAATCTACAATTCAAATGATGTTTCAAAACTAAAATATATAGCATAAAACTAAATCACTATAATGCTATATAAATTCCTACTACCACAAAAACAACAAAACAGAGAACAAAAAATGAAAGATAGAACAAAGAAAACAGAGGGAAAAAACGAAACAGAGAAGAAAGAAATCAGAAGAAAAAAGGTGAGAGAAGAAAGATAGAAATCAGAGAAGAAACAAGAAACAAGATATAAATCAGAAAAAAAGAAGACGAAAAACGAAACAGAAAACAAAGAAGAAAGAACTCAGAAAAAAAAAGGTGAGAGAAGAAAGAACTCAGAAAAAAAGGTGAGAGAACAAAGAAGAAAGAACTCAGAAAAAAAATGGTGAGAGAAGACGAAGAACTTACCGGTGACCACCCGCTGCTGTACTACCGACGCCGACCCATTCCTATTGAGTTGATGCCGCTGCTCTGAGACTCGCTCTAGGGTTTGTCGAGTTGCTGTGATGTGGGAATTATTTCCCTTTGTCGAGCTCTTTGTGGGTTTAACGTTCAAAAACAGAGAAAAACAAAAAAAAAAGAAAAAAAAAGTCACGTGGGGTCACGTGGGCCTCTCTATAGAAAACGCACGACTTGTGCGCCTCGCGCCTTTGCAAAGGCGCACATCTTTTAGCGCCTTTGCAAAGGCGCACATCTTTTAGCGCCTTTGCTTGCCTCTCATTCTTTGCCTCGCCTGAGATGGATCATTTTAGATGGCGCTTTGGCTCGCCTGACGCCTAGGCGCGCCTTGGGCACGCTTTTTAGAACTAAGGCTGAGGCTAAGCCCAACAGACATTTGATACAAATTTGTAAAACTTGTCTGATCAAGTCAGACAGGGTGAATTTGTCAATAAAAAGCCAAGTGCTCTACTGAGGCTAAGCCCAACAGACATTTGGTAAAAATTTGTAAAACTTATCTGATTAAGTCAAGGAGAGTGAATTTGTCAACAAAAAGCCAAGTGTTGAGGATAAGCCCAACAGACATTTGGTACAAGTTACTCACAATTGACATGCCACCATCTCATATGTGAGTATTCGTTTGGCTGGATTAGTACTTTGGCCCGGGCAATGCCACGGGTTAGTTACAATTATCAAATATATTATTATTCATAGTGATTTTATTAGCTTTTCGTAATTTTCTGTCTATTGCGAAATTGGAAAATGAATGTTATGACATGATAAGTTAATTAAAAAAACTTCGAAGGAATTGAGGATAAAAATAACAAGGTTAATGGAATTGGGGTAAGAGAATATTATTACCTTAATAAAAGTGTTAGAGATCAAAAAGCTTGTCTATGTCTTTATAGTTACATATAATTGTAAGACTTTGTTATGTTATATTTTAAAACATTAAACATTAAAACTGTAGTGGATTGGTGGTTAAACTTTCACATCTCATTTCAAAGGTCATGTGTTCGATTCCTAGTAGTTACACATTGTTAAATTTTTTGAATGAGATCATAAACATGTGTATTTGAAGTTAAGAAGAGTACCACATGACACATACATTGGAGAGTGTTATGTGGCACCGTTCCTTTGAGGCAAAAACATGTCATGTTACCACATGTACTCTCCCCTCCCCCACACAATCAAATAATACATATTAAACAATAAAAATGTGTGTTTTAAGACTTGAACTCATGACCTCTCATATGAGACACAAATGCACTAAGCAACAACTCTACAATCACATGTTGGTCCCGGTGGGAAAAAAATTATAACTTACTATGTAGAAAATTTAAAAGAAACTGGAAGATCATTTCCTGACCACATTACAATGCATCACTCTTTTTTTTCCACTTCTTAAGTGTTTTATTTAAGACTTCAAACTCATATTGGTAAATGATTCGGGGCATTGCTCGAACCAACAACTAGTTGGTATAGATATAGATAATGTATACTTATTCTTATGTTATAATTGATGTGTTGTAGTATATAAAAACAAAGATCTTATAAATTGAGTAGGAATATCATAATATATGAATGGAAAAATTGACATCAAGTCCCAACTATGTGCCAACATTTTTTATAGATACCAACTATTATTGGGTATAACTATAATTTTTTTAAACCTCACGTGATTTCATTAAAAATTCACATGCCTCCTCCTCCCCTTCTTCCTTTTTTTCTATACCTTACCTTACTCCACCATAACCACCCTTGAGCACACCAATCTCTGAAACAACACTAGTTCAAGAAAACACATTTTCTTATTCAAATTCAATTAGAAAGTGAAAGCTTTACTCAAAAGGAAATCATGGAATTGGATAGATGGTGGGTCTTCAACAACAAAACATAATTTCAACTATTAGCAAATAAAAAAAAATTTATTCCTTTTAATAAAATTTCTTTTTTTGATAATTTGGGGGTTTTAAAAAAAAAAAAAAAAGAAAAAAGGCTAGGGGTGGAGGAACTAAGACACAACAAATCATCCAAAAATTACCAAACATCCAATGCCTCGATAAAGGGAAATAAAATTCAAACGAAAAAAAAAAAAACTCCCAGGGAAAAAGGAGGACTAAAACCACGCAATAAAATTCGAATGACGACGGAGGCCTTGTAACTAGTTGGAGCATCGACTTTGTGGATAATGAGAAGATTGAGCAAATTTTCGAGCATGACGAATGAAGTTAAGATAGAAAGCCATATTCCGATAGAAAGCCTTGATTGAAAATTCATTTACATATTTCATATTTTACTCATCGAAATCAAACCAAAAATATACCTAAAATGCAATTACCAATTATTCGAAATTCCACAATAATTATCCTTTTTTACCCCCCCCCTTTCCCCCCCCCCTCCCTTTCCCATTTTTCCCCCCCAAAACAAAATCTGGACCACCGCCATCGTCTCCATCATTCGCCCCTCTTTGTGCGTCTCTTTATGTCCGCAACATCCGCTTGCCCGATTCCCCCCTTTTTTTCCCCCCTCCCCCCCCTTACAACCACACCACCACCCACCTCTTCTTTTCATCTTCCCTTTTCACCATTTTTTCCATCTTCCATCTCTCTCAAAGAGTGGATGCAAGAGAAAGCGAAGTGGGGGAGATGGTTGTTGTCGAAGGCAAGTCCGGATGGGCTCGTGTGGACTCAGCGTTGTTGGGCCCGCATAGAGAGGGATGGTGAAAGGGAAGAGAAAATAAAGATTTTAAAAATTAAAAAATGAAAATATATCATTTTACCTAGATAGCGGTAAAAAACCTATAATTAAAACTATAAAATAAAATGTTGGCCCACATGTGTTAAATTTTCCTATATGAATTATGAACTATTTGGTGTTATAACATAATTACATAAACATATACATATTGGACATTTTTAGCCCGCGCGTTATATGAATTTTAAAATCTAGTAATTGGTAAAAATTATAAGTTATAACAATAGCTTGAGAATTCAATAAGTTTCAAGAAGTTAACTTAATTAAGTTAAATTCAACAAATTGTAAGCGAAGAAAAAAAAAGCTAAGCATGTGTGTTATATAGAGTTGACAAACGGGCCGAGTCATGTCAAATTTACTAATGGATGCATGGGTTGAATCTCCTCAATCCTAACACGACCAATTTATTAGATAGGTCATCAATTCTCAACTTTAACTCAACCCGTTTATTAAACGAGTAAAAAACTCTTAACCCTAATCCAATATGTTTATTAAACGGGTCACTTAACCTACCTCTCAAGTGCACACACACATATGAACCAAACAAATCAAATTCATAAGTAAAGAAATATGGTGTGCGCAGTATCCAAGGTGCATCCCATCTTATAGGAATCATACCTGAATAAACATGGGATAATGTGCCATAATAGCTCATAATTCCAGCTGTCCTTTAATGCTTTTGTCAGCTAGTGTACATGTGAATATCTCTCTTTATAACTGTAGGGTTTTCTACTTTTACATAGCAGTATATATATGTATAGACAGTCGTTTTATGGCTGCAAGAGAAATACACAAGAGTGAGAACAAAGCCTTGAAGGCTGATGTAATACACAACAGAAAATCCGGGTTTATTACCACCAATCTATCTGTACTTCTTGTGTATTTTCTTAACAATCTGAAAGTGCAAACTTTATTTCTTTATGGTATTATAGCAACAAGGTTGATAAGATCTTGAGAAAAGTAATCAAAAATTCCATCTTTTCTTCTCTCAAAACTGTAAAATGGCAGCAACAAAAGAAGGAGCCAAAGAGGCAGAAAAGGAGAAGGAAGCAGCTGGTTATCATGATCCTTACTACCTATCTCATTTGGATAATACCACAATGCAAGTTGGAGCCATGATTTTTAACGGAGGTAACTATCTTAACTGGAGTTGGAGTGCCAAAATAGGGTTAGCTTCTAAAAACAAACTTAGTTAGTGGTTACATAAATGGAAAACTACCAATGCCTAAGGTAGATTCTGTGGAATATTTTAAAAAGGACAGAAATTACAATATGGTAAGATGCTGGATTTAAAAATCTTTGAAAGAGAATATAGCTGGAAGTTTGATGAATGTTAAATATGCTAAAAATTTATGGGATAAATTAGCATAAAGGTATGCACAAAACAATGCACCTCAAATCTATCAGATTAAGAAGGAGCTAAGTAGCACATAACATAATGACTTGAGTGTTTGTGACTACTATTGTAAGCTAAGAACCTTCTGGGATCAGCTGAATGATTTGGAGGGAATGCTTGAATGTAGTTGTGGTGCCATGTTGAAGTGCAGCTATGAGATTGAAAAGAAGTTGCTTGAAATGCAGGAGAGAACCAGACTGAATGAGTTTCTTATGGGACTCAGTGGCAAGTATGAGAATATGTGGGGAAACATTCTAGGAATGGACCCACTCCCTAGTGTAAACAGGGCATATCATCTTGTTCAACAAATTGAAACACAGAAATAATTAAGTGACAGAAGGATACTTGTATAATAATGATATAAGTGCCTTGAATGTGAATAGGCAAGTGAAGAACCTAGGACCTATACAAAATTTCAACAAGAAAGATTACAAGAGGAACAAGATGGAGAAGTTGGCTAAGAAATGTGAATATTGTAAGATGAGGGGACATTTGCAAGAGGAGTGCTACAAGCTGGTTTGCTATACTGACAGCAAGCCAAGGAACAAAGAAACAGGAAGGTATGTTGGTAATGCTGGCAACCATGATGATGAGGGTTACATGGACACTCCTCTGGATGACATTGTAGGGGAAGGACCAGGGAGACGGGATCCAAATTCCATTTTTCTAACATTGTGCATCAAGTTGTAAAGGTTATGACAGAGAAGCAGCAAGGAAGTAGTAGTCAAGCAAGAAATTTTACAGGTATACTCTCTGTCTCAAATGTTGCATTTAACAATGAGATATTTGACTTAGAATCTTGGATAATAGACTATGGGTCTTCTGATCATATGTCAGGAAACTCCAGGCTATTTAGTGAAATGAGATATTTGAAACATTCCATAAGAGTTGGTCTGCCTGATAGAAGTAGTAGGATGGTAAAGAAGATAGAAGTTGTGAACATATCTGGCAGAATAAGACTTGTGAATGTCTTGTTTATACCAGAATTTGAAAACAACCTTTTATATCTAAGCAAACTTACTGAGTTTAGCAGATTAAAAGTATTGTTTGATGATAATAGGTATGTATTACAGGACCTTACTAGTAAGGAAGCTGTAGCTTTTGGAAGGAGACTTAATGATTTGTATAAGCTAAGCTTGGAAGTGAAGAAGAAAGTCAAATAGAGGAATGAAGATCAAGCAAATGTTGCAAGCGCTGGGAAGAAATTTCAATGTAATTCAATAAGTTTAAATGACAAACCTAGCTTAAATGTTATTCATGCAAGTATTCATTCACGGTTAGGACATGGATCTTTGTCAAAATTGAAACACTTGAATTTCTGTAATTGCAAACATATTAAGAAGTTTGATTGCGATACATGTTGCATAGCTAAACATCATAGACTACCATTTCCTGTTAGTAGCAACATGGCTAGCAATATTTTTGATCTAATACACATTGATTTGTGGGGTCCATATAAGATTCCTAACATATCAGGAGGTAGATACTTCCTAACTATTGTTGATGACCATAGTAGAGTCACTGGGACTCATCTATTGAAAAAGAAAGATGAAGTGAGGTATCTTACTACCAAGTTCTTAAATCACACTGAAAAATCAATTTAATTGCAAAGTTAAAGTGGTTAGGAGTGATAATGGAACTGAAATTGTTAGAGAAGAGAGAAAGCATAGGTTTCTGTTAGAAATTGCTAGGGCTCTTAGGATTCATGTTGGGTTGCCTAAGTTCCTTTGGGGAGAGTGTATTTTAGCTGCTACTCATTTGAACAATCTTCTTTCAAGTGCTGTGATAGAGTGGAAGACTCCATTTGAGAGGTTAATGAAGAAAGAAGCCAACTATGATCATCTAAGAATCATAGGATGCTTATGTTATGGAAGAAGCAGTGAAAAGAAACAAGACAAGTTTGAAGGCAGATGTATTAGAAGTGTGCTAGTTGGATACCCTTTTGGGCAAAAGGGATATAAACTCTATGATCTAGAGAAAGGTAGGACATACATCAATAGAGATGTAATGTTCAAAGAAAATATCTTCCCTTTCTTACTGAAGAAAGGAGAGGAGAATAGCATGAAGATTCAGATGAATGAGATTCCTCTTGTTCATGATGAGATAAAGTAGATGAGACTGTTGAGAAAGATGATGATCTTGTGATCACAACAACAACACAAATAGAAAGAGCTGAAGAAACCGGGAATGCAGATGGAATACAAGAGGAGGAAAGACATGACATTGTAGCTCTTATGCAAGAGCAAACTGAAAATCAAATTGACCTAAGAAGATCAGCTAGAAACAAAGATCAGCTAGAAATAAATTTCATCTAAACGTGAAGGTTTTGAATATCAGCTACCTGTGAACACAAGAAGAGAAGGGAATGTGGTCATGACTGGACATAGTTTGTCCAACATGGAGTATTACTCCCCTAACTACATATGCTTTCTAAATAATGTGATGAGAGTGTTGGAGCCATCTAGTTACAAGCAAGCATCTCAACATGAAGGTTGGAGATAACCAATGAATGAAGAGCTTAATGCTCTAGAAAAGAATGGAACATGGGAGTATGTGAATCCGCCGAGAATAAAAGAGCTATTGACAGCAAATGGGGGTATAAAGTGAAGCACAACAAGGAAGGAGGAATAGAGAGATTGAAGGCTATACTTGTTGCTAGAGGTGACAAACAACAAAAAGGGAAGGATTATGAGCACACCTTCTCACTTGTGGCTAAGTTTGCAACTGTGAGAATGCTGGTGGCTTTAGCAACCATGAAACAATGCAAAATTCATCAGCTTTATATCAATAGTGCTATTTGGCATGGATATCTTGAAGAGGAGGTATACATGAAAGTACCTCAGGGGTGTGAAGGAGCTCCAGCTGGGAAGCTTTGCAAGCTCAAAAGAAGTCTTTATGGTTTGAAACAAGCATCAAGGCAATGTAACCTTGAATTGACTAAGTTTCTTACAGAGAAGGGATTCACTCAGTCTAAAAAGGACTACTCTTTGTTTTGCAAACAAGTATCTGGTAAGATGTGTGCTATCTTGGTTTATGTAGATGGCTTACTCATCACAGGTGATGACTCAACCTGCATTGAGGAGTTAAAATTGGAACTGGACAAGAAGTTCACCACTAAGGACCTAGGAGAGATGAGATTCTTCTTAGGTCTTGAAGTATCTAGACTAAACTAGGTACAATGTTGAATTACAGGAACTATATTTGTGATCTTGTAAAAGATTCAAAGTTACAAGATTGCAAGGAATGTAAATCACCTTTTCCTCAACATGTGAAGCTCTCAACTGAAGATGGAGCACTCTTGAAGGAACCTGAAGCTTATAGAAGGTTGATTGGCAGATTGCTTTACTTGAATCTCAGTAGACCAGACATTTCCTATTCAGTACAACAGTTAAGTCAGATTATGGGAAATCACAGGCAACCACATTGGGATGCAGCTATCCATGTGGTGAAGTACCTTAAAGGAACCATGAACTGGGGACTCTTTTATCCTTATGTTGGACAACTTCACATCACAACTTTCTGTGATGCAGATTGGGGAGCTTGTTCTTTTAGTGCTAGATCACTAACAGGCTGGTGCATCTTCACAGGAGATTGTTTAGTATCTTGGAAGACCAAGAAACAAAAGACTGTATCCAAGTCCCCTACTGAATCAAAATACAGATGTATGACCCAAACTACATTTGAATTAGTATGGATGGATGGAGTCCTAGAAGATTTGGTTTGCAATATTCCTAAACCTATTCCTTTTTATTGTGATAACAAGCCTGCTCATTACCTTGCTCACAATCCTCTTTTCCGTGAGAGGACAAAACACTTGAAAGTGGATTGTCGTTATGTGAGAGATCACTTGGAAGAAGGTTTTCTTTCTACAGCTTTTATCAGATCAGCTTTTTTGCTTGCAGATGTCATGATAAATTTTTATCAGTAAGACAACACCATTACCTTTGTGTCAAGTTGGGTCTTGTTGATCCCACCCAAGTCTAACTTGAAGGGGGGGGATAAAGAAACATGGTGTGCACAATAGCCAAGGTGTATCCCATCTTATAGGAATCACACCTGAATCAGCATGGGATCATGTGCCATAACAGCTCATAATTTCAGCTGTCCTTTAATGCTTTTGTCAGCTAGTGTACATGTGAATATCTCTCTGTATAGCTGTAGGGTTTTCCACTTTTACATAGCACTATATATATGTATAGACAACCGTTTTATGGCTGCAAGAGAAACACACAAGAGTGAGAACAAAGCCTTGAAGGCTGATATAATACACAACAGAAAATCCGGGTTGATTACACACCAATCTATATGTGTTCTTGTGTATTTTCTTAACAATATGAAAGTGCAAACTTCCTTTAATATGAGTCATATCTTTCCTAACCCACTTTTTAAATACGAATCTCTACTGAAATGAACTAAGTTTAACAACTAAAATAAATAAATCTTAAATAATGAATATAATTACTTTTAAACCATCATAAGCTACACTCATAATAAACGATAGTATCCTAAGAGGTCAAAACATTATTTGTAACATTCGACTTAAAAATTCCACCCAATTCCAACACTTATTGATGTATTTGATCTAGGGGATCAAACACTTGTGCGGAAATTATGTGTTTTAAACGAAGAACAAACAATGAAAGATGGAACGATTCAATGGAGGTGGTTCGAACAAGTGATGGATAGTACTTAGTCTAGATTTCCTATAAAGAATTTAATCACCAAGGAATTAAACTAAGGGTTTGAAAGCTTAAAGAATTTAATCACCCACTTTCAGAATTTTCGATGAATACTCAATGTATTCGACCAAAACAAAACAAACTTTTTAATTCAACTCTGAGTAATTCGAACTACAACTTAATCTATATATATATGAAAACAAACTCCTATCTGGCTTAGGACAAATCCCTAAGTCATAACCCTAATGAAACTCAAAATAAGATTGAATCATGTAAAATCCATCGTTTTAAGAACGTAGGTAAAACCATGACTCCTAATACAACTCAAATTAGGAAACATAAAGCAATAAAGATATGAAGAGTTCTAGTTGAACTCAACTAGCATGCACCATGCACGCACCATGTAATGTGCCTAACTTGCTACTCTTCTCCCATGCATGTGACCATGCACACCAACACCTTAGAGCTATCAAATCCAACACATGAGCCATAGAAACAACCCCATCCAAGTTGAGGAACCTTTGAAGCAAGTGGCAACAATTGAGCATCCTCTAATGGATCACTTATAATAAAACAAATCATATCATTTGTCATATCAACCCACTAAGATAAACTGACTTCTAAGCACTAATTTCGTGTCAGGTTCAAATCGAGTTAGCTATTCGCGTCACTTTTCACCCCCTCAACCGTTAAGTAATGTGTATGCTACGTTGCTCTGCAAGTAAATCTAAAAATTAAAATTAAGCCCTGTTACCCCTCTTCCATCTTTCTCTCTCTCCGTTTCATTCTTTGAATCCTCAAACTCCGACTTTCTTCTCTCCACCACGTCGGTCGACGTCACCGGCGATTACCCACCTGACATTGCATTCCAAAATCCACGAATCTCATTTTCCGGATCTTCCATTTTCAACTCTTTGATCACTTGATCTCAACTGGGTTTACCCCTTTTTCTCAATTTTTTTTGGGTACATTGGATTTAACAAGGAGAAAATTTTAAACTCAGATTAGATCAATCAAACCCATCTCCGAATTGGGCCCCACCCGTAAAAATGGCGGGTGCTGCGGGTGGGTTTGTCACTCGGGCATTCGAGTCGATGCTTAAGGAATGTTCCGCCAAAAAGCTTACTTCACTTCAATCTGCAATTCAATCTTATCTAGGTTGGTATAACTTATTTTTTAAATTTATTTTGTTGGGTTTTTGTTGATTTTTCATTACTTCTTTTGTTTCGTTTGTAATGGAGACGATTTCTTATGACGGTTCATGTTAGCCGACCCCGAATTATTGTGGGACTATACTAAGACTTTGTTGTTGGGTTTTTGTTGATTTTGTTGTTCCATTGGTATGATTGTTGGGTTTAATGTGTTTTTGTAGATGGTGTTAAAGAGGGAAATCAGCAAACCCATGTGGAGGAGAAGCCTCAAGCTGCACCAGCAGCGGCAGAAGCTCAGGAGAGGTTAGATCTATTGTGGGATTTTTGTGTTTCTGTTTGATCTTCGAAAAATTTCAATTATAGTGGCGAATTCGAAAGTAATGATTGTTGGGAGGAAGCAAACTTTATTTTTATTGAATTGGTTAGATGTTTGATGTTGATGCGTGCAAGATTAGGATATGTTATCGATGTTATACGTGTGATCGTGGATTGGAGAAGTAATGTAGTTCACTAGTGAAACTTAAGAGTTCTACTGCTAGCTTTTTTCCATTGAGCCGTGCCCTTGAATTGTGATCTTACCTGAGGTCTGGTTGGAAAACTGTACTTAGGAAAGTGTGATTGTTGGGAAAGCGAGCTTTTCTTCCTTAAATTGTTTAAGTGTTTGATGCACTCAAGAATCAAGATTAGGTTATTGGCATTAGGGGATGCTATTGATGTTGTATGTGTGATCATATATACGTGAAGTAATGTGGCTTACTAATGGAGCTCTTGAGTTCTACTGCTAGCTTTTTCCGTTGAGCCATACCCTTGGATTACAAATTTGGGGATTGTGGGGGAAAAATGGGGTCTCGCTGGAAAAATTTACTTCGGAACGTGTGATTGGTGGGAAGGTGAACTTATCTTTCTTGATCAGTTTAGATGTTACACATAAGATTAGGATATAACTGCCATAGGGGATGCTATTGATTTCATTTGTGTGATCATAGATAGGAACGTAGTTCACTAGTGGAACTTAAGAGCTCTGCTAGCTTTTTCCATTGAGCCATACACTGACATTGTGTAATCTTGGTGCTGTGGGGAAAGCTGAGGTCTCATAGAAATTGAATGCCTTATGGGAGTGAGAGTCAAAGCCATTTTTGCAAAATAGTTTTGGGAAGGTATGTTGTGGTGTAATTGATTCTATATGAACGAGGAAATGATACGGAGTTCTCTAGTGAAGTGCAAGTTAGCTATGCCTTTTTTTGAGTAAGTCACCCGCTGTATGGAAGTAAAACTTATCGTTTGATTAGAGTGTTAGACAAGTAACTGATAACAAGTGAATTTAATTTCTCTATATTCCTCTCACTGTAATAGTAACCGTTTATACTGCATAGGATCTATCGCTCCCCATGGCTTCAGAGTGCTAGACCCCCCATGCTTTTCAAACACCCAAAAATGTGAAGGTATTAGTTGATGCCACAAAGAGAGGCAACGTCAACGTATCACAATGTCTCTTTGTACCCTTTTCTTGTCCACCAATCTCAGGCATTGTGCGTAGATGTGCACATGTGGTTCCTTCACAAACTGATTGTACTTATTTGATCATATATTGATCAAGCTTTTGATGCACTAATATGGAAAAACGATATTAATAACTATATCTTAAAGCTGAAGATCTAAGAAGATGAAAAAAGGCTGTATAGTTGTTGAGCAAAATGCTTTTCATCTCGGACATGAAAACACAACTTTTTTCATTTAAACCTTTGAGCTCAACGGGGTTTTGGTATTCTTTAGTGGCAATTGATAATTTTCAGTCTCTTTAATTTCCTGTTTGAGATTGGGGGTGGAGGAGAAGACACTTGCAAACATTGTTGCATATAACTGTCTAGGATGAACTAAATATTCATTTCCTTCTATTGTTCTTTAGGATTTATCTCCCTGCAGAATTCAATTAGGTTGGACGCTTTCTTTAGTATTCAATTGCAAGTGCACTATTAATCATTGTTGTGTACATCTTCTGTTCATCGCTGTGCAGTGTACCTAATTCTGATGAGGGTGTTGACAACGAAAAGGTGAAGGATGATGTATCTCAAGGACATACCTCTGAGGGGGCAGAACAAGCTGGGGCTTTGGCACGGATGAATATATCTATTGCAACAGCCTTATCCAATGCAGGACAGACTTTAAATGGAGCTGAAGCAGAGCTTGTTCTAAACCCACTTCGACTTGCGTTTGAGACAAAAAATATAAAAATAGTAGAACTGGCATTGGATTGTCTTCATGTATGTATCTTCCAAGTTCAACTACTTGGAAAAAGTTCTTGTGGTTCTGGATTGAGCAGTATCCCTTAGTATTTGTTTTCATTTACCAATTTAATTATTTACTTCATTCATATTGGTGCAGAAACTCATTGCTTATGACCATTTGGAGGGTGATCCTGGTATAGATGGTGGAAAAAATGCTGCCCTCTTTGCTGACATTATTAACATAGTTTGCAGTTGTGTTGATAATTCTTCCTTGGACAGGCATGTCAAATGTGCAATATCTGTGTTGGTGAACTTATTCTAAATTGTGTATAATATCATGACTTCGTCTCTGTGTTTGCAGTACTGTTTTGCAAGTATTGAAAGTGCTCCTGACAGCAGTAGCATCTGCAAAATTCAGAGGTATGAGATAGGCCCCTCTGTGACTTCCTATTATTTGATTAGCTTGAATCTGTGAAAACATATTCTCTGTAGTTCTGCTGCATAAAACAAAAAGAATCACATTATCGAGATAGACAAATGTACAGGCATGAGAGTAGGCATACTCACAAGAGAAACAAAGAATTAATGCTCTAAAGTTTTGCAGTTTTATTTGGATATCTGTCAAATGGCACTCTATAGAAAGACGTTGTTTGTGAAAATCCAAAGAGTCGCAAAATAATCAAATTAATCAGGAAGAAATTGTTTAAGGTTTTGTGTTGTTCCATTCTATTTTATCCACTAAGTTGTCTTTTTCTAAGGCCTAAGAGTTGTGGTGGAGTTGACTATTGTTGTTTAGACAGTTTCACAATGCAGTTCAGAAAAAATGCTACTTGCGTCATTAGTGTTAAAAAGCGCGCCCAGGCTCTAGGCGTTCTTAAGCACAAGAAAAATTGCCTTGGAAGTCCCTGGCGCACCTAAGGCCACTTTTGGAGAGGCGCTAGCCGACCACCTGAATCGCTTTTAGGGTAGTTGCGTGAGAGAGGAAGGAGATCTGGCCTAAAAACCTTGTGGGAATAATTCCATGCCTATCTTGTGGGAATATTAAATAGAAGTCAATATTGGGAGCTAAAGTGGTGGACAGTTGAAATAAAATGTCAAATTGTCCATTGCATAATTTGCTACGTAAGGGCCATAGCCTCTTAGGCAGAGTTGAAGTAGTTTGTCTGAATACTCCCACCTCCTCTGTCTCTTATATATAAGTATATAATGATTAGGTGTCGGATGCATCAACTTAATTCAGGAGACATTGACCTTTGTTTTTTATCCAATTTGTTTATACGAATAGAATGAAAGGTTCAGCTTTATGTTTGATGTTATGACTATGTCTTGGTCATTTGGCGCCATTCATTTATTTCCTAGGACGCTTTGCAAAAATCTATGTTATTTCTCTTTCTTGAAGATCTGTCCTAGTCTGCTGATACTTGCTTAAAATGCAGTGCATGGGGAATCTTTGTTGGGAGTTATAAGAGTATGTTACAATATTGCTCTGAACAGGTAATACTATCTTTTACTGTTATTTTATGTATATATATTTTGATTAGCGAGAGAGAAAATAGATCACACTCCTGTAGCAGTATATTTTTTTGTTTAGCAAGAATAGTAAACTTGTAGCAATGCTTTATGAGTTGATTATGTGAGTCCAAGGTCTAAATTTAGAAGCTGTCTATGCCCGTGGCTTGCTCACTACTGCTGGGTGGCGGAGTCTTCCTCTTTTTATGACAAGAAAAGAAATTTCACTTGAAAGGAAATAGAAAATTACAATGGAAGGGGACAGAAGTCCACCAGAAATCTGGGAAAAAGAAAAAGAACCCAAATCTGACATTACAATAAAGAGACATGCCAGAGAACAGCCCGTGACCATGAGCACAAAAAGAAGCTAAATACACCATTGGACCGCTCAAAGAAACCAAAAAACGTTGCTGACCACGAGAAACCCTACCATTCCTGCCAACCCAAAGTACCCACAAAATATCATTGGAAGCAGGCTGCATTTTATGCCCTCATGTTTGTATACTGAATTCATAATGACCCAGAACAGCAAGTCAGTAAGTTGAGCTGCCCAGTGAAGACCCTACCAAATTGAACAGTCATTGCCACAGAAACATCACCATGGCACCGCCTGACCATGCCAAATATGATCTCATTAGCAACGCATAAAGCACACAAGCCTTAATCTGTAAATTTTCACTAGTATTGTGTTTCCCCATAGCAATCCGAACAAAAGCTTTCACCCGCTTTGGGACTTTGGCCTTCCTAATAAAAGTTGAAATAAAGTAACATTGTGAATTTGGGTGGTAGAGTCATACAGTCCCACAAGATTTTAGTGGGAATAATCCTAGGCCTATCTCCTACTGAAGTTATAAAATTTGGTTTCACTGCTTCTGACCCTTAGCAGTTGTAGGCTACAAATTTGGATCATGCATAAGGTCTTATATTGACTTTCAATTGTCGTGTGGCATGAAACTACTGTGGTGCCAGCAAGAGCCCTGTAAATCAAGCAACATCAAAGGCAATGTTGACGCAAATGATCAGCATCATATTCCGTAGAATGGAGTCTGATCCGGTATGGGATTCATGTCATTTATCTGCTGAGCTTGTCTTGTTCTCGAAGAAAATGTCCAACCACAATAGTTATTTTTGCTTAACATCATTTCAGAGTATCATTCATGTCTCAAAGGAGATTCAAGATCATAGTCCAAGTGGTTCTGATAGGCCTACATCAGATAAATCTACTAGTAGTTCAAAAACAAGCGAAGAAGCCAGCTCCGCATATGACCAAAATGAGAAAGAGATGACCCTAGGAGATGCACTTTCTCAAGATCCAGTGAAAGACGCATCTATTGCATCTTTAGAGGAACTCCAAAATCTTGCTGGTGGTGCTGATATAAAGGTGCTTACTGTAGAAGTCAGTGCAATAACCACTGCTGTTGTTTGTTTTAGCTTCTTATCATACTTTTTTCCCCCTATACTCTCCTCTGAAGAACTTATGGGAGTTTATCTTTGTCATTTCTCTCACTTTCTGGATGTTAATTGGAGTTGCATTGGTTTTGCAGGGTTTGGAGGCCATGCTTGACAAGGCAGTGCATCTTGAAGATGGAAATAAGACAAAACAGTATGCAGTTCTGAGCTATGTTTCTGTTGAAGTTGTGTTTATATACTTTGTTTATGTTTTATGATGGTAATCTATTGTCGTTTTTATGCAAAAAGTGGTATGGATCTTGAGAGCATGAGTATTGGGCATCGTGACGCCCTCCTGCTATTCCGCACCCTTTGCAAGGTTTGTGTACGTACTCTTAAAATTTTTGCATGTTCCCAGGTTATTTGCTAATTCTGTAATTGTCTGCAGATGGGTATGAAGGAAGACAATGATGAAATTGCAACAAAGACACGTATATTATCCCTTGAGCTTCTGCAGGTTATCCTAACTTTCATTTGTACTTATGTTTCGTAATCACTCCCTCTCTAAAAAAAAGTTCTGGAATCTCTCACCGGCTGAAATTAGGGTCAGGTTGTTCGAAAGCTTTTTGGCTAGCCATCTAATAGAGAAACTATTTTCATTGACATTTTGTAATACTGCACGAGGGGCTGTTATTGGCTTCGAACTTTTTTGATTAGGGCCAATAGGGTCGAAAGTGGTGCTCTATATGAAGTATTGATTTGCTTTGACCTTTAATCAATTCAATCAAGTGTTACCTAATTCAAGGTATGCAGAATGGGTATGGGAACGCAATTTGCTATCTAGGTTTGTTATACACTTATACTAGTCCACAAGTGTACCACCGTACTAATCTACATGTATGGTATTGTAATTTAGACGGGGTGGGAGATGGGGGATTAGAAAATAAGGGTGGCACATTTCAATCCAAAGGGTTAAGGTTGTAACGTTCTTATATGAGAACTTGAGGACACTAAGTAGTATTACTTTTGAACCAATAAGTAATCCATTTCGGTTAAAAGTAACCATTTCCCCCTAGGAGAGGCAATCTTCTAAAAGGATTACATTTTCAAGTTAAAGGATTACCATGTAAGATCTTAATTTTTATTAAAATGAGTTACATTTCATTGTTCTCACGTTCTCATATAAGAACTAAAGAGCGTTCTCACGCGAAATTTATTCTCTCTCTCTCTCCACCTTTTTTTAATTAGGACATTTGCTTTTGCACATAAACAAAGGAGAAAGTGCAAAAGGTGGAGAGAGGGACTAATGAAAAATGTGGACTTAGTGAAGTAAATCCGATAATCCAACTGATAAATTCAAGAACTTAACCCATTTAGAGAATATTTATCCTTTCAGATTTATATCACCTAGAAGAAATTCAGTCCCCTATCATAACAAGCTGAGTCACTTTGTTACGCGACAAAAAAAATCCATCCCTAGAAATCAAAAAGCAGGAAATCTAGATAGTTCTCCCTTGTTTCAGGCAATTGACGAGTGTTATTACAACTTGTCTTTGGCTAAGCTGTGTAATTCAAGCTCAGTTATGGAGACCTCCGATTCTTAATTCTTAATCTAAAGAGCTCTATACTTTGACATGGTATCGGATGCCCAACTGATTACCTGATTGTTATGAGGAGCTTCTAAAAGATTCTGGAGTTTACATCTTCATCTGAAATTCTTCTTTCAAGGACACAACAAATCTCTCCATGCACTGATTCAAATTCAAATTCTTAGTCGATTTCTGGTTCATCTTATTCAATTTGAATTTGAACTAAAGTCTTTCGCCTCTTCTTGCAATTGATGGTACTGAAATTTGAATCCAAATCGTAATGGGGGGGTTCATAAACCTAAATACTAAGTCTCATTAAGATAAATGGGGTGGGGGCAAATCTGAGAAAAATGGGGTGATGGAGAAGCTGAAGGAGGAGAGAGAAGATGGAGTGGATGTTACAATGGTTGGGTAATTTCTTGTAAGCTAACGGTAGGCTAACAGAAAATCTCATTGATGTCACCCAAATCGATGTTACCAAGAGTACGGGGTTATTTTTGTATAAAAATGGGTAGTTATCAATGTAGAAAACTTGAAAACTAAGGGTTACCAATAAAATTTTAATGGTTGGGCCACTTTCCGTAAACTTTGACATAGGTTATGGACAGAAAATCTCATTAATGTGACGCCAAGTAAGTTACTTTAAAAGTACCGGTTATTTTTATGTAAAAAACTTCGTTATCAATGTGACAAACGTGAAAAACAAAGGTTAGCAATGAATATGTTTACCAACTCTTCGTTGAAATTGTACCAATCAAAAAAGGGACTATTTAAATAGACCAGTGTATTGGCTTCCTCCGTTTGGTAACCAAATAATAGACAATTGATTGACCCTCTAGTACTTGTTTATTCAATAGCGAAATGAAATGCGCTTTAACTCTTTAGAGTAGTTGTCAAAAATGTATGTTGAGGATTTATATTATTTAGAGAACGCAATTTGAGGTTCTCAGCATACACTATTCACTTTTTAGGTGACAGAGCACAATTAATCCAAAACTTCTCAAAGGAATATGGAACAATTATTAAAAAATGGAGGTAGTATCACATAGTCTCTGCTGTCTTTTCCTCCTTTGTACATATCTTTATATGGATATGCGTCTCAAGACAATTGAAGTGTTTGGTAAGGATTTCACACCTTTTTCAGAGCATCGAGTTTCCGACATGGGCCGTGAGACATATTGAAGAGTTCAAGTAACATATGTCCTTACAAAATTTGAAATGTCAGTTAAAAATTAAGTTCAAAGAAGTCGACAGATTTTTCAAGTGAAAACCTTTCCAGACTTTCTTACGTAAAGCATGTCATTAGTATAGCTCTCGCTCAAAAATGTTACACAGTCAATTTATTTGCCTTCCCTCACTATCTTTCTGCTTTTACTCTGTTTCTTTCTCCTTTCTCGAAATCCACGGAAGGGATTTATATATGGCCAACGAGCTAGGTCACCAGTGAAACTCCCTTTGGAGGGGATCTGGACCTCCGAATGAAATCAGAATGAGGAAAAGGGAGAGGCCACATAAGTGGTAATTGAAAAAATTGCATGTAACATGCTAGAACTGTATTTATTTATGTACGTGAAGGAAAATTACAGCATATGGACTTAAATCGCCAAATTCTATCTAAAGTCAGTTTTTGCAGAAGTAATTTTCTTGTTTTGCGTCATGTTACCTTTTTGGAGGGTGCATTGCAACATCGTGTTTGATTTGCATTAGTGATAATAATCTTTCATTGAGTCATTGACTGTATCTATGGGACACTAGTGGTCAACTTAGGTGTTTGTTGTTGTGGTTGGTTTGAGGAGTGGAACTCTGCAATCACATTGAATCTTGTTTTGTTATAACTTCTCTTTCTCTACATGTATGTGCATTTCTTTATATTCATTTATCTGTTTTTAAGTATTAATTTTGGTTGCAGGGCTTACTGGAAGGTGTCAGCCATACATTTACTAAAAATTTCCATTTCATTGACTCAGTGAAAGCATATCTTTCCTACACTTTGTTGCGGGCATGTGTCTCACCATCCCCTGTAATCTTCCAGGTTCATCCATGTGCCTTGTTCTGACCCTTGTCAATATGTTGAGTATTATATTGCTGTTAAATATATTTACCTCGTCTTTTTTGTTTGTTCTGATAGCACGCAGCTGGAATATTTGCGGTATTATTGTTACGATTTAGAGAGAGCCTTAAGGTACTGTTACTGATACCTCATGTTGAAGTTTTTGATTCCTTGATCTTCAACCTCATTCTTTTGCTGATCCCTTCCAGGGTGAGATTGGAATCTTCTTTCCCTTGATAGTGTTAAGGTACTTGGATAATGCAGAATGTCCACCTAGTCAGAGGTCTAGTGTACTAAGGTGAGGAAATCTACTCTTTTTTTTGGCATTGGCTCTCATTTCCATAGTGTCTCACAAAGAAGAGTTTTGTAGGATGCTTGAGAAGGTATGCAGGGATCCGCAGATGCTTGTGGACATATTTGTCAATTATGATTGTGACCTGGACGCACCAAACCTCTTTGAACGAATGGTATTTGCCATAGTCTACTACTTAGTCTGTAAATTTTGTCTTTAGTGAACATTTGACACCCGCCTTAACCTGATTTTTTTTTTTTCCCAATTTTGTAAGGTTACAACTTTGTCAAAAATAGCTCAAGGGACTCAAGCATCAGATCCAAATCCTGTTGCTGCTTCTCAAAATGTCTCAATCAAGGGTTCATCACTTCAGGTAAACTGATTTCTAATTGGTTTAGTTTTTGGCCGATCCAACCTTTGTAGTGCCTTTTGTTTACTTATTTGTTGTCCGATTTTTTTTCTTTGTTTCGCTATGTTCCTTATATGCTTAGCTTTACTTTTATCATCAAGCTATGCAATGTTGTCTTGCTTATCAGTCTTTCCTGTTTTGCTTATTATTTACTCTGCTCCTTAGTTCAGACTTTCTTGGTGTATCAAAATTGGCAGCTGTATCAGATGCCAATAAAAATAGAATACTTACGTTTGTTATAAATGCTACTCGATATAAAATCAGATACTGAATTCTTGTACTAAAATTAGATAAAGTTAGTGTGCTGGATTCTCTATTTGAAATTTGGGTTATTTATCTGCCATCTTTGTCTGAACATCTGTTCTTTTTTTATTTCAATGCTATGCAGCGAACATGTATCGTTTATTAGTCTCTAAAATTTGATTTATGGGATTAGAGTTTTTCTGTTATTCAACCAGATGGAAATTAAAATGTGTTCGAACCAGCATTGAGTTATGTGCTGTTCTTCTTTTAGATCATTGAATAGCCCAAGATATATGCTGAACCATTGCCAAGGGTTTTGTAGTGCCTCTCATGAAACTCTTGCAGCTGTGGGGGAAGATTAAATGTTCATAGTGGCTGCTTCAGATTATTACTGTACAATTAAGAAATGAAGAGCAACTTAATGGAATATTGCTTATAAATAGATAGCCTATTGCGACTATTTTTAACTCTTGTCCTTTTACAACTATCAGATCAATGCAGTCTCTTGAACAAATGGATATAGCGATTTATTTCTAATAACATGTAGAAGTAGGTCTGAAGTAAAACATGAGATCTTAAAATTAGTGAAGACTGGTGTTAATACCTAAAAGATGATATCTTATCTACCCGATATCTGAAAATAAGCAATGAGTTGTTATTTTATGCCATAAATAAAATAACTATATTTTGTTGGTGCTTTAGGTGGATAGTTCTAAACAGTCAAATATCATTTTTACTGTTAAGGCATGTTTAGGAACCATGTCTTGCACATGTTTCACCATGTAGTTTTTATCCCCGAATTGCTTAAAGAGCAACTTCAATTTTCTGAGGCTGGCAACAAGTACTTTGAGATTTTGACATTCCCTTGTAAGTATTTATAAGTCTTACACCTTGACAATTACTTCCATTTCAGTGCCTTGTAAATGTGGTTAAATCATTGGTTGACTGGGAGAAGTCACTTAAAGTATCAGAAAAGCAGACTTCCCCTGATGACGAGCTTTCTGGCACGATGAAAACAGAAAATAGAGAGGATGTTTCTAGTGATTTTGAGAAGGCAAAGGCTCATAAGTCAACAATTGAAGCAGCAATAGCTATGGTAAGATCTGAGAACTGATTATTGGTCTCTAAGTTTCTGTCCTAGGAATTAGGATATCTAGCTGACTTTGGCATCTTTTTTCATGTTTGCATATCAGTGAAATTCACATATATTACACATTGGTTTGGATTTTCCCATTATCTTATAAGGGCAAGAATGTTTGTCAGTGAGCAGAATATGTAAAAAAAGCATGCTGGTACTGCTTGTGGGATTTACTATTGCATAAAAGAGGAAGAGACCTTCTCCTCCCCAAAAAAAATGAAAGACCATCACCAAAATTTGTCTTGTTGCAATTATTAATGGGCTAGAGATGTAGGATTTATCATATGTCTGCCTTTTTTTTCTGCTACAGTTCAATAGGCAGCCCAGCAAGGGTGTGGAGTATCTAATATCTAATAAGCTGGTGGAAAATACACCTGCTTCTGTTGCAGAGTTTTTGAAGAATACATCCAATTTGAACAAGGTAAAATTTTTAGCATGTACTTTTGAACTTATTGTCCCTCCTTGGTATGGAATTTTTAATGTTTTATAATACTCTCTGTTTTGTAGGCTATGATTGGTGATTACTTAGGCCAACATGAAGAGTTCCCCTTGTCTGTTATGCATGCTTATGTTGATTCCATAAATTTTTCTGGAATGACTTTTGGTGCTGCTATAAGAGAGTTTCTTAGCGGGTTTAGACTTCCTGGAGAAGCTCAAAAGATTGACCGCATCATGGAAAAATTTGCTGAACGGTGGGTATTTTTAGCTGTATCTCTTACTTAGTTCTGAATTTCTGATGTTCTTTTTTTTGAGAAAGTGGATTGAATTCATTCAAGTGACCAACTAGTTGACTTTTAGTTCCCTGTCTTGGAAGTTGGAACTACTCTCTTCTGTTCCATTTTTTCGTGAGCATGTTGTCAACAATCTCATTTTACTTGTTTCGGGGTCTTAGTCTTCTTTCTCAGGGTTGAACACCTAAGTAATTACTTGATTTGCTGGAGGCCTGCAGTAACCCGAGCCTTTAAGTAAATCTAACTTGTAATGGCCTCTTAGCCTCCTAATCATTCCATCCCTTAATAAGTGTCTTTGAGGTTGTTGATGAAGATTATGTAGTTGTTATTTTTTAGTCATTTAATTGGTAATCAAATTAAGAATAAACTTTACATTGGTATTATAACATGGAAAGTAGAGGTGCATTGATATTCTAAGCAGCAACTAGTATAGAATAAGGAAGTTAGTTGATTGGACAAATAATCAGGAAGGAAGGGAGTAAAAGAATTTAGAAAGGATATATAGGACTTCTGTACTTTATAGTACCACCTCTTGTTGAAGGTTGTTTTTCCCTCTGAGTTATTCTATCCCATAATTAATATTACTGTTTTGGTTTTCCCTCACAAAATGTTCTTTCTTGAAAGAGTAACATTGTTTTATCTTAATATTAAGTCGTCCTTTCTTAAGGCTACCTCTCCTTTTGGAAAGGAAAGGTTTTTTACTTTTTGTGGATGGAGGGATGTTATGTGAAGACCTTTGCTTGGGAAGAGTTATCTTCATTGACTGGTTTTAGTAGGGGGTTTTCCTTTGTTGTATAACATATGAACTCAAATGGGTATCATATGGGTGTTTGTGTTGATTATGTGGTTACACACCGTCATTTCTTATACGTGAGTCAACGCTAGTGGTTTCTTTCCTGACATGAGCTTTTATTCAACCTTTTGAAACGCATTTCTGTAGTGCTGGTTGTTTACTCAGACTTTGTATTGTCTCTTGCAGCTATTGTGCAGATAATCCAGCTTTATTTAAGAATGCAGATACAGCTTATGTTCTTGCCTATGCGGTCATAATGCTCAATACGGATGCTCATAATCCTGTGGTGTCAACTAGAATGTCAAAGGCTGATTTTGTGCGTATGAATACTATGACTGATGCAGAAGAGACCGCACCTCAGGAGCTCTTAGAGGAGATCTATGATTCTATTGTAAAAGAAGAAATTAAGATGAAAGATGATCTGTCTAGCATTGGTAAGAGTAGCAGACATAAACCAGAAGCTGAAGAAAGAGGGCGCCTGGTCAGCATCCTTAATTTGGCTCTTCCTAGAAGTAGGTCCTCAACAGAAGTAAAATCCGAGACTGATGCTATAGTTAAGCAAACACAAGCCATATTCCGAAATAGGGGTACAGAAAGGGGGGTTTTTTATACCTCACAGAAGGTTGAGCACATAAGGCCCATGGTGGAAGCAGTAGGATGGCCTTTCCTTGCTGCATTTTCGGTTGTCATGGAGGAAGGAGATAATAAATCAAGGGTTCTGGCATGCATGGAGGGATTTAAATCTGGAATTCATATTACACATGTTCTAGGAATGGATACAATGCGTTATGCCTTCTTAACATCATTAGTCAGGTAACTTTTAGTTCCAAGGAATTATGCTTAAAAGATGTGAACTTTTGCTGATTGCATTTCAGTAATTTGGCTGTTGATCTTTTCCTTCTCATCCCTGTGTATGTGTAAATTGTCAGCACAAGAATACGAATTCTGTATTCACTCACGTTTTAGAGCAAATTCCCCTGAATGTGGTTTTTTGACATGCTGGGACAATTTTGCTATCAGCTGTTTCTTCTTAATTTCAAAATCAGTCTTTGAAGATTTTTCACATGATTCTCAAATTATGAATTCATGGCTGGAGACTCCACTCTAGACATAATAGCAGGGGTTTCCACGACGTTCTCCCTTGAAAGGCTCGATACCCTTCATAATCAGGCAGGGTAGAAAATCTTCCTTCAAAAAGGCCGAGTTTCATGAGAATGTTACTTTCAGTTGTTTCTTCTTGATCTTGAAATCAATCTCTGAGAATCGCTTTTAGATTATTTCATTAAAATTTTAGTCTAAGAATCTTCCAGGACAGTATTTCTTTCAGATTTCATCCGTTTGATCTCGAAATAATTTAACGAAGTCTCTGATAATATTTTACATGATATCCCTATATCTTAGTTTATTGATTTTCTGGGATAATATTGCTTTTAGTTGTATATCTCGCCGTTAGGCTTGATAATATATGAAACGGAATCATTAAAGGTGAACATTTGAAAATCTTTGTTCTGTTTATTTGGTAAGAGTTCTAATATCATTAGGACAATATGTGGCTTCCTATTGTTTCAAGAAATAATATGTATAAAGTAAACTTATACTTTTGTTGATGGCTGAAGGACATTTCAGATATTCTTCCTCCTTTTTATTTTACTTGCAACATTTTCCTTTTTAGAAAGTTGCATATTACTTGCAACATTGACATTTTTGGTTATATATTCTCTCTTTCTCTCTCCTGGCACATGAGATCCCTTTTATATCTCTCTCTATCTCCCTCCTCTCCTAAATTATTGTGCCATACTTTAATGTTGCAACTTGCAAGTAATAATAATGGAGGAAGTATTTATTTTCAGTTGACATTTTGTTAAATTTTTTTAATTGCCTATTTCAAAAGATTTGTGTTCTTTTGTTTGGATTTTTTCCGAGACTTTTAGGCATCAATGATATCATCATGTAATACTTTGAGTTTGGCTGATCTGTTTCTACAGGTTCACTTTCTTGCATGCACCCAAGGAAATGCGCAGCAAAAATGTTGAAGCCTTGCGGACTTTGTTAGCTTTATGTGAGACTGATACCGATTCTCTTGAAGACACATGGAATGCTGTTCTGGAATGCATTTCTCGACTAGAGTTTATTACCTCAAATCCTGCTATTGCTGCAACTGTGATGCTTGGATCAAATCAAATTTCCAGGGATGGACTTCTTCAGTCTCTGAGAGAGTTGGCAGGGAAACCTACAGAACAAGTATTTCTGAACAGTGTTAGGTTGCCAAGCAGTGCAGTGGTTGAGTTTTTCACAGCCCTTTGTGGTGTTTCTGCAGAAGAACTGAAACAAACGCCAGCGCGTGTTTTTAGTCTACAGAAACTTGTTGAAATAAGCTATTACAACATGGCCCGCATACGTATGGTATTCCCTCTGCAGAATGCATGCTCTTAGTTTTTCTTTAGTGATTTATTGATGAGGAGGGTGTTCTTTTAGTTTTGAGTTATGGTTGTTTATCAGAACTTTGTTATACACCAAGAAGAGCCTGAAAGCTTCTTGACTCAAGAACATGTCCCCAAGTAGGAGTGAGATTGATGTCTTAATTTTTTTTCAGGTGTGGGCTAGAATATGGTCTGTCCTTGCCAATCACTTTATTTCTGCTGGAAGTCATCATGATGAGAAGGTGGCTATGTATGCTATTGATTCCCTGAGACAGCTCGGCATGAAGTATTTAGAACGTGAGGAGCTCACCAATTTTACGTTCCAGAATGACATTTTGAAGCCATTTGTTGTCCTTATGCGAAATAGTAGAAGCGAATCCACTAGAAGACTTATTGTTGATTGCATTGTTCAGGTTGCTGAGTTGACATTTCAATTGTTCTCTCTTGCTCTTACTGCACTCCCACAGTTGACATTTACTTTTGAGTATCATTGTATCCGATAAAAATTTACATTGTGTTTCTCATTTAACAGATGGTTAAATCAAAGGTGGGAAGCATAAAGTCAGGCTGGCGAAGTGTTTTTATGATTTTTACCGCTGCTGCGGATGATGAATCAGAACCCATTGTTGAAAGTGCATTTGAAAATGTGGAGCAGGGTGAGCATTGCTGCTGTTTTGCTGTGTTTACTAGATATGTTAGATGAAAATGAATGTTATCTGACACATGTGAATTTCAGTGATCTTGGAACATTTTGATCAAGTAGTTGGGGACTGCTTTATGGACTGTGTCAACTGTCTTATTGGGTTTGCCAACAATAAAAGTTCCCATCGCATAAGTCTGAAGGCTATTGCGCTGTTGCGTATTTGTGAAGACCGACTTGCAGAGGTTTGGCTCTTTATAGTCGATCAAAATCATTCATGCATTTGGTAGTTATATTGCTGTTTATTTGACTTTTATAGCTTATCTGCTAGTTTCCATATATCTTCAGTATTGAACACATTATTTGCTAGTATTTTTCTTCTAGTGAACATGAGATAGATATTCACAATTTTTTCTAAGATGAGAAACTAATTGATTTTTGCCTATTGGTTGAATAGTGAATACTGCTCCAATTTAACTAATCTGTTGGGAGTTGCATTGATGCATATGACACGAATAAGGATAAGTTTGCCATTAATAATAAAGATGTAATATCGTAAACATTTGGCATGCAGGTCTTATTGGACAAAGTTAGGAAGTTTTAACTTGTCTTCTTCTAACCTCTTTCTTTTTGTTGCAACCTTTTGTTTTAGTATCTAAGATTCTAATTTTTATTGAATAAGAATTTATAGGACTATCTTTTAGCATAAAGCACTCCACCTATTTCTCAAGAAATACCTATATTGTTGAAATTGTTTTTTTTTTAATCTTTATAAGATGTTTCCTCGTATCTGTTTTTCCACTTTCCCTTTCTGTTTCTATGCAACATAGTTTATGTGCGTGGCTTACGCAAATGATTTCACTTTGACTTGCATATGTTATTGTTGACAGTCTACCATTTGGTTCATTGCTTTTTTTTATATTTCAAGCCAAGCATCTAGCTTTTCAACTTTCATATATGCATGAACATGGCTTTCTCAGTTAGTTATAGTAGACCTGTACTTGTGTTTGAAAGAATTGTCATCTTTGTCTTTCATAATCAACTGTTCTAAATGTGCAGTATCACTTTATGGCATTGATACATACTTGCTGCATATATTGTTACTATTGCTTAATTTATCTTGTTATATCCTGTTACTCTTGTTTTTATAAATAGTTAATCTAGGAGCTTCACTTTAAAACTGAGGCAGTATTTTGTAAAATTGGTTTCCTCCATCCCAAATCCTCCAATTCAAGTGATAGATCCCAGTTTGATAATGTGGATATCAAGTCTTGTCTCTTTTCCTGTTTTCCAAATACTCTTCAATGGTACAATATGTGTGTGCTGCTATTCTAGTTTCATTCTATTTCTGAAGTGGTGCTATAGGCATAAGTCATTGATGTCTTCCGTTACTTTTAGCTAAAAGGACTCTTTGTTTTATTTGAATGTCAGGGTCTTGTACCTGGTGGTGCTTCAAAGCCTATTGATGTAAACCAAGATGAAACTTTTGATGTGACTGAGCATTATTGGTTTCCGATGCTGGCGGGTTTATCAGACCTTACGTCAGATCCAAGAGCTGAGGTCAGAAATTGTGCCTTAGAAGTTCTGTTTGATTTGTTGTATGAAAGGGGTAGCAAGTTCTCTCCATCGTTCTGGGAAAGTATCTTTCGTCGAGTCCTTTTTCCTATCTTTGATCATGTAAGACATGCTGGGAAAGAGACAGCTTCTGATGATGATTGGCTTCATGAAACCTGCATTCACTCGCTCCAGTTGTTGTGTAACCTTTTCAACACTTTCTACAAGGTATGATGTGACGTAACTTTTGACTTAGATTGTCTCGTGTGAAAAGATTGTTGATCCGTTGTTTGCATGGAGTATTTTGTAATTATCAAGTGTTCTTTTGTCATTGACGTCTAAATGTTTCTGTCAGGATTCATTACTTCAAAAACGTGTTGCATTATTGCTTTCTAAAATGTTAGGATGTGATATCTTTCTCAAAAATAAATTGTTAGAATGTATTACTATGCCTACATTTGGTACTTTTGGTTAAGTGTAATGGGGAGAAGGGTGTTCCTATTAAAGATGTGATGATAGCATGGTTGCTATAAGTGTAATGGTAAGTAATATATGCTGGAGAGGAAAATGCATATCTTCTCTTTTCCTGTGAATCCCCATATTTTTTTTTCGCTGAAGAAGCCTGTTATTCTTTGGAAATTATACTAGGCTTGTAATTTCTCAAGCTCATGGATCTTCTCTGTCAAAAATTATGCTTCAACGCCCTTTATTATCTCTAATAGTGATTGAGGGCGTAATTGTTCGTTGTGATGGAGGCAAATAGCAAAGCAGTTGAGGATAAAAGATGGATAATGCTTGAGTGGTCTGCGCATTTATCCCTGGGTCATATGGTCTAAAATGAAACAGAAGGCTTTAGAGAACCTAAAAACTTTGCTAAAACAATACCTCGATTGTTAAAGAAAAAACTATCTCAAGGTCCCTATTGATCCAACTTATCACTTGGAAGTAATCTGTCCGTTGGGTGTGAATGATGCAGTCAAAACATATACTTCCTCCGTTACTAAATAAGAGAACATGAGATGGTTTTATGTTCTCCTCTCTGCTTCTAGAATGTCTCGTCCTTTTTGTACTTCCATCTTTCTCTTCCAATTCTTTAACCAGCTCCTCACACTGTTTGCTTGATACACGCTGATGGGATTAGTTTGTCATTATCTGAATGCTTAGCCTGCTTCATAATGAATTTGTCAATTTTTCTTATTTTAGGAGGTATGTTTTATGCTGCCGCCGTTGCTCAGCTTATTATTGGATTGCGCCAAGAAGACCGACCAATCAGTGGTGTCTATAGCACTTGGTGCACTTGTCCATCTCATTGAAGTTGGCGGACATCAGTTCAGTGATAATGATTGGAATACCTTGTTAAAAAGCATAAGGTTTGTATCTGCCTTTCTCCTTCTTTTATTTAATTCATCTTATAACATTGCTTTCTTCGCCAACAGAGATGCTTCATACACTACACAGCCACTTGAACTGCTGAATGATTTGGGTTTTAAACATTCAAATACACCCAAGCATCTGGGAAATTCGAAGCCTGATGTTGGTGATGGGGTTTCTATTAATTCTACTGGCCGTGAGTCTGTGCATATCGGGCAATCTGATGGCAATGAAGGTGACACTCATGGTGATAGCTTGCATTCAGAAGTATCTGAAGGTCAGTTACCAAATTTTTTCTAAGTAGCAACATGGTCACTTCCTAATAGAACCAGAAGGTAAAGCTGAATTGTCTGCTGTGCAGGATTACCATCACCATCTCAGAAGCCCACTGATTCTGTGGATTTGCAGAGGAACCAGAGCTTAGGTCAAAGAATAATGGGCAATGTGATGGAAAATCGTTTTCTTAGAAGCTTCACCTCCAAGGCAAAATATGAAGAAGTTGATGTTGCTGTGCAACCTCAAACAGAGGTAGTATGTAGCTCAAATATGTTCGAAGAATTTAGACGTTTGTTGGGAGTCCCTAGAATATGCAATTTTCTGGAGACCACATCATTAGAGAAACTGCAATTGCAGTAATGGCATGTTGTGGTGTCATATCGCACTTTACAGCCATTGCACTGTGAATCGGCAAATTGGACGAAGTTCTATAATTTTCACTCAATTCTAGTGTTTTGGAACACCATTTCTGATTATGCTTTAGCACTATATCTTGTTACTTCCTGATGAATTAGACGCTATAAACATTTATGTTGACTAAAATATAAATTTAGAGCTATCTCTGTTTCTGAGAGAAAGTTTAAGGCTTTTTTATACTTCCTGTACTTTTTTAGATGCCACACTTTTTTATTTGGGATGTTCTGAAATAGGTGCAACATGCCTTGTTTGGCCTATCGGTTCTCTCTCTCTCCTCATCACATGAGCACCTTTTCCATCTCTTTGTGTCCCTCTGCTATCACATGGGTCTCTTAAAATACCCTGTATCCCCGATGTTGCAACAAAAAAAAAGCAGATAAAGTGCCTGATAATAGTGTCAATATGCATCATGTCTTCCTTAATCAGTTAAAAAAATTTCATACTAAAATACAATGGTCTATGAAAAAGGTCGTGGTAGGATTTCCAAACACATGTTATGGAACAACTTTTTGTGGAACAGCAAGCTGCCTTTATGTAGAATGTAGAAGAATGGCCTTGATCTGATTCCAGAGGTCCACTAGCATGCCATATTTATTAAGTTCTGCTCACGAAAATCATGCTTTTTGCGAAAATGGGCTTCTGTGCAGTGGCTTGGTTGCTTGATAGCTGTCGGTTTAATGTTACATATTTTGTTGCCTGTTGGTTTATTATTTTTGCATGGTTCTTTTACTATTTTAGAGTTATTAACTCTTATCTTTTATGCTTGGCCTGAATTTGTTCCAACACAAGTTTCCCGTAATTGAGGAGCTTGATTCAAAGGACGAAGTGGAAAGCCTGCTGTTAACAACCATTAGGGGTAAATGCATCACTCAGTTATTGCTTCTCGGTGCAATAGATAGTATTCAGGTATGAATTAAATTTTCTCTAATAAACTTCATCTGAACAGCCAGAAGTGCTTATAGATTGTGTATACATATCCAATCTCTTGTAATTATTCCTTAATAGAGTTATAGGGAAAAGAAATGATCATGGTGGCTGTAGGAAAGACTATTGTGTGCTGTGATTGGATGTTTTTGGTGAAGGCACTATAGATCAGTGTTTGCAAAGACGTGCCTAGGTGCGCAAAAAGGTGCACCAACCTGCAGTGGCTGCACTGAATATACTGTCTGCATCCTTGTTTGTACATGCTATGACACTAATCTTTAATATCTAGAATTGAGCATCAGTTCAATGAGGCGCGTGCCTCACACCTGCGCTTTGCACCTAGGCTCTAAGATCTCTTTTGCTCTAGTGCACCTTGAACCTTGCTATAGCTTGGCCAGAACTGCCAAGTGTCCCGCCATACCTAGCCCATTGCTATTGCTATAAACCTAGAGCTTTGGAATGAATTTGCTAAGCACTGTGTTAAGATCGTGTAATCTGTATATAAAGCTTAAAGCTTTACCCGGATCATATGAGTATCTATTGATCGGTTATATGAGGTTGTAAATGTGGTGTGCAAAATGAAGTAATAATAATCGGCCTACTTTTTAATGTTGTCTTTTCTAATGCTTTTATATGATCATATATATAGATCCTCAAATCCACTTGCATCAATCATGTTACAAGATGGGTTCTGAAGGCATATTCGAGACAGTTATAATCTTTATAGCTATTATACTGAGATGGACACATCTTGTCAAACATGCATCGATCATGCATATATTGTTCTGATAGTCTATGAATTCAGCTTCTGTTTTGACTGTTTGTGCAGAAAAAGTATTGGACTAAATTGAAATCCCAGCAGAAGGTCACCATCATGGAAATTTTGCTATCCATTTTGGATTTTGCTGCTTCGTATAATTCATACCCTAACCTTCGATTGCGCATGCGCCACATTCCTGTGGAAAGGTAACTACTTCATGGTACAAGTTCCCTCATGAATTGTATTGCATATATATCTCAGGAGCAGAATATATCACCTGTGCTTTGAAATACTATAATTTTTTTACTCTCTGTTCACTAATATGCTGTATGCAGTTGTGATTCAATGAACTGGAGTGAACTGATGTTTCCGTAACATGACACCCAAATTCCTATTGCTCTGACCTTTTAGTCATGCGTAATCTATGCCTTGAAGCCTTTATTTTTGTAAAACTCTCTGCAGACTCATGTGCAGTCATGAATTTGTGCATAAACTGAAGAAGACTGATTTGATCATTACTCTTAATTTTCTATTGCTGCAATTGAAAATCTCTAAATGAAATTAAAATTTTGATTTGATTCAATCACCAACATTCTGCTGGTTCCTCTCGTTCATGTGCAGCTCTAGAATTCAGAGAAACAGCTGTACACATTGGCAATCTTACCTTTCTACCTCCTCTATTTGCTTAAGGATCATTATCAGGAGTATGACGCACTGTTAATTTCAACCACTCTTAAAAATGATTGAAATGGTTAGCAGGCATACTTAACTAACTTGTAGACTCCACGTCTCTCTTTTCCCAAACGGCCCTGGAAAGGATGTCCCATCTAAGGTGTTCAAAATATCTAAAAAAAGCTTTATTAAGGGTATATTACAGTTTCAGGAGCCTTTATGGGATGCAGCTGACTTGTGAAAGTACTCTGGTTCTGTGGAAGAAGTCATCTGATTCTTTTTTATAGTGCTGTTTAATTAGTTAACCAATGTATGTGGTGCCTCTAGTTCCATATCATGGAAATCTAGAGAAAAATAAAGATCCAGTGGCTTTCATCTACTTTTCATCTTGGACTGTTGCTTGCTTTTGCCATTACCATTGCCATTGCCATTGCCATTGCTTCTGCTTGCTTTTGCTTTGGAATAACACCTTTATTAATTGATTGTTTATCCTTTCTTGTACTTATTGCTTTTCCATTTTTTTTTCTTGTACGATCAGTACATCTAGTAACACATATAGACACTGCAGGCCTCCATTAAATCTTCTACGACAGGAATTGACAAGCACCTGTATATACATGGACATATTACAGAAAACCACTTCAGAACTTGATACTAGCAGAGATAACAATCTTGAAACAAGTGACATCCAGGATTCTAAGGTGTCCCAGACTGAGGGTGACCAGATCACAAGGGCCTCTTCTACTGGAGACGAGAAGCTTGGTCGAGTAGCAGAAGAAAAACTGGTGTCGTTTTGCGGGCAAATGCTTAAAGAGGCATCTGATTTTCAGTCTGCTGTTGGAGAGACAACTGATATGGAAGTTCATCGGGTGTTGGAGTTGCGTTCTCCTGTCATTGTGAGGGTAGGTGGATCACATATGGTTGTGTAATGCATTATGTGTAATTTTCGCATCTAGCCTCCCTTGAACAATGTTCTTCATGCAGCTAGATATGCATTCAATGCAGTGGTCAAAGATCTTAAACCAAATGACTTATTAAATCCAAATATTGTCTCTCCATGAATTTCCCACTATATGCTGGATTTTTGCGTGTGAAGAGTCATGATATATGATTCTGGCAGGGCATACTTGTTGAAAGGATCGTTTCCCATGTTCAACGCATATGAGATCCCAACATGCCTTTGAATTTTGTCTGTTATTTTCTTGTAGTTCCTTGATTGGTTTACCTTCAAACAATTTTTTTTGCAATCATTCAAAAAAGGCAATGGACTAGTAATATATTAGACGATTAGATGTTATTTTGTTGAAGTATTTGATGTAGGTCATTTGCATTATCATCCCTATGCTGATATGAACTGTAAATAAGTTGCTGCATTGTGGATGTATTTGTGGCTATGTTTCTTTTATTTATAGGAAGTGGTTTTTCTTTTGGTGTCTGTGTCCATGCTTCATCAATATATTTTGTTAATATTGAAAATTAATTGCTATGTAAATGAAGCAATTTTCTGTGTTGAATCTTTTCTAAACTAACCCCCTTTGTGCTTAGATGTACTAGAAACACACTAAAGACTTTTCAATTTTTCTTCAGGGCAAGTCCCCAGCCAATCTTGGGAGTTGAGTAGTGTTAAAGCCATCTTAAAGATGAAATGATGCACTTTATTTCTAGTAGATGTAATCTGTCCAAGTAAAAGCTAATAGAAAAATTCGAATTGGCCCTTTCTTTTTAAGCTCTTTCAAAGTGATTCCCTCGTAAGTTCTATATGCTCAAAATGAGAGTTCTCTCTCTTTGTGTTGCAGGTAATTAAAGGCATGTCTTCAATGAATACTCAGATATTCAGAAAGCATCTTAGAGAGTTCTACCCATTGCTTACCAAGCTTGTGTGCTGTGATCAGGTGATTATCTTGCTTAGTATTGGATTCTTTGTAGAAGTATGTGAAGTATGTTTCTTTGTTTTGGCAGACGGATAAAAAATGTAGTACTCACAGGATTCCAAATATGGTAGGCTGTGGCCTTTGTATGCATTTGTAATTCTGTACTGAATCAATAATGTCGACTCCACTGTTCTTCTGCTCAGCCACCTCTCTTCACAAGTTGCTTCCAGAATCCAGACAATCCTCACGTAATTTATGCCACAAACAAAATGGTTATCAAATGAATCCTCATCAGTCCACTTCACTTTCTTTGCTTGCGCGGCGCCTTATTGATTCCATGATATCCAATGGCCTTGACAAAATTATACATATGGAAATCAGGATCTTCTCCCTTTCTTCTCTTCCATTTCTTAACTCTAAATTTTGACACCTAAATTAGGGAAAAGCAAAAAAAGAAATTCTAAAAGAACCCCATATTGCCCCCTTCTGCAATCCTTACCGTTGATATAGGAAATGGACAATCTATTAGAGGAAATGAAGAGGATCTTGTCTATTCGAATCACAAATATTGAGAAAATACCTTTAGTCTACAGTGAAAGACTTATCACTGCACATGTGAGAACTGAGAAGCTCTTGCAGTGCAAAAAAACTGAGCTTGGGTTTTGTATAGTCTGTGATGAACTATAAAAAATCATTAGTGTTTTGCATTCAAGAGAAATAACTGACACTCGATTGCTCAATGGGTCTCTTGATACTTTAATTAGATACGAGGGAATGAAGAGAAAGGGAAAAAAGCGATAGGGAGGGAACTGGTTCCCTTGTTTGGATAAGGGGTTGGGGGAAGGAAGGGAAGGGAGAGGGAGGGACCCATTTTCCCTCCCTCTTTAATGAACACCATCTCTGTAACATTGGAGAGATATGGAGGGAAATTGGAGCTCCACTTTCCTCCTCCCTTTCTTTTCCCTCCACTTCCTTCCCCTTCCATGTTTCTATCCAAACAAAGTGTGAATGCTTCCTCCCTTTTCTATTAGGGTATTATAACATGCCTATTATTAGTGATGAACTTTGGGCTTGGGGTCTCTAACTATTGTTCTTGTTTCAGATGGATGTTCGTGGGGCACTTGGTGAACTTTTCAAGAGGCAACTTAGCTCGCTATTACCACAATGAATAATGCATTGCTGCTCAAAGTTGCTCGAATCCTGTCTCCAGTGCAGCCCTCGTGTATTGTATCGTTTTATTTGCTCCATACACAACCGTCCCTATAAACACAGCTAACAATTTTTGGATGATGATATTTTTGCCTTGCTGTTTGTGCATTCCCTTGGCCTTTGAGACAGTTTAACAGATCTCGAGTTTCTCTGTCTGCTAATTGTCATTTTCCTTTTTGCCCTCCATAGACTCGGAAGAGTTAGAAGCCTGGTTGTTATGTATAGTTGTAATTGTATAATGCGGGAGTACTAGTTGCAGGAGGTAGTTTGTTGAAGAACTAAATTACTGAGTAGTGTATGAATAGGGCTTATTTTTGTTATAAGAGCCATGTAATATTATACCTGGTGAAGCATAGAGGCACTGTTATATGAGCCATTGTGGGATTATATGATTCAATCTGGTTTATGGCCGAAAACTTGGATCCTTAAATTTGCTTACTCCATACCATATCTTTTACAACTTTCTACTTATAGGGGTTTTTGTTTTTGATAGACTATTTATATGTTCTAACGTAGGCTTTATTTGGTTGAATGGATAATGATTTTATATGAAAACCATTTATCGGGGAAAACAAAATAGTAGATTAACTTTTCTCTGGTGCAGTTAGAGAGGAAAAAGAGGGAAGGTAGGCAAGAGGATGAATATGAGCAGGAAAGGCGGAAGATGTTGATACATACCCTTATTTTCATATTCTCTCCAAAAAAAAACTTATTATCTTTAAAAAAATATTTTCTCCTCCCTCCATACCTAGTTAAACATAAATTACATGAGATTAATCGACTAAAATTGAATTTAATATTCAATAGACAATAATTTTGATCCACACGAATTGGAATTTAGATGTAAGTTACTCGATCTTTTTTTTTTTTGAAAATATATTGTTTCGTGCAACATTTGTGAGATCGTTGGCGTGATTTTGTGCAATATGCAAGTAACAATTTATACGATTTTGTGCAAATTGAACAAACCAGGATAACCAGTTTCATGCAATTTGTATGAAACAGTAATAATGTTTCTTGTATATTTCATGAAATAATGAAGCGTAACTTGTGTGTCATTGCGAAATAGTGAACTCTAATTTCGCGTAATTTCTTTTCTTTTTTTCTTTAGTTTTTTGGCCTTTCATGTATTTGTGTTTAATCCGGAGGATACTAGTTAGTTATCTGGTTGATGTATTCAGTAGCTTATTAACTGTTCTTATAGACAATAATTTAGGAGGAAGAAAATCAATTTCAATCAATTGTCCTCTTCCTTCGCCATTTCAGTGCAGGGATTTCATAATGAATATATGATTATATACTATGGTATATTTGATGTTGAACATCTCATTAAGGTGTTTGTTGCAACTCTTTGAGATGTGGGAACTATGGATTTTTCACGATTACACATTTATTTTTTGCAATATTGTCAAATTATTGGGACTACTTTGCTATTTTTGCAATATTCTTTCCCCTAAAATTTTGAATTAGAGATAGGCTGAAAATGGAAGATGAAGAGGGAGAGAAGAAAGAGGAAGATGAAGAGGGAGAAAGGAGTCATGAAGAGATAAGGTATTTTCGGTATTTAGAGGGTTGTATTAAGTACAATAAGGTTGTATTTAGCAACCATGTTAGGAAATTTATTTTTACCTTTTACTTTCAAACAAAGAAAAATGAAAAAATAACTTTTCCTCTGGACCAAACACTTCGAACGTCGTTTTCTATATATCAGTTGTTCCTAATCTCTCAGTTTTAATACTTTCTTCCTTACCTTTGCTCTAATTATATGTTTTTTACCATTTAGAAGTGAGAAGTTCATGGTGAAGGGAAATTCTTTTAAACTCTTATTGAATGGGATAATAATGTAGCTCTAAGGCTTGTTTTCAGAGACTAAAAGTGGAAACATTAAAATAACAATTTAAATTTAATAACACAAAACGATACGTGATTTTATCATAAATTTGTAAAGAAATTCTCCAACTCGTATTTTTAGCTTTCATGAAATCTTAAATCTTGACACTTATTCACAATTAGAGAATCTTTATATACATTTTTCTCAATTTACTAAGCTAAACCTAACCAATAGTCATCCCTTACCCTTACCCTAATCCAAAACCTAAACCGCACCCTTACACTAAACCCTAACCCACCCCCCCCCCCCCCCCCCCCCCCGCCCCTGACCCCCCCCCTCCCCGCCCCCCCCCTACTCCCCCCCCTCCGCCTCCCCCGCCCCCCCCTCCCCCCTCCCCCCCCCTCCCCCCCCCCTCGGCCCCCCCCGCCACCCCCCCCCCCGTAGCCCAACCGCCTCCCCCCCCTCCCACCGCCCACCCCCCCCCGCCCTTCCCGGCCCCGCCCGGCCGGCCCCCCCCCCTCGCGAGGCCCCGAGTCCTACGAAGCCGCGTGGTCTTGTGGGGTGGGGCGGGGGCAGCGGGGGGGGGGTGGGCAGGGGGCGGGGGAGGGGGGGGGAAGGGAGGGAGGGGGAGGAGGGGGCGGGGGGGAGAGGGGAGGGGGGGAGGGGGTGGGTGGTGGAGGGGGGTGGCGTTCGTGGTGGGGGGGGAGGTCTTAGGCGCGGGGTGGTCTCCGGGAAGGGGGATGAATGGGGGGGAGGGGGGTTGGGGTGGGAAAATGGGAGGGGGGGGGGGGGGGGGGGGGGGGGAGGGGGGGGGGGGGGGGGGGGGGGGGGAGGGGGGGAGGGGGGGGGGGGGGGGGGTGGGGGGGGGGGGGGGGGGGGGGGGGGGGGGGAGGGGGGGGGGGGGGGGGGGGGGGGGGGGGGGGGGGGGGGGGGGGGGGGGGGGGGGGGGGGGGGGGGGGGGGGGGGGGGGGGGGGGGGGGGGGGGAGGAGGGGGGGGGGGGGGGTGGGGGGGGGGGGGGGGGGGGGGGGGGGGGGGGGGGGGGGGGGGGGGGGGGGGGGGAATTTGGGTTAGATTAGGGTTTAGATTAGGGTTAGGGTAAGGGTTAGGGTTAGATTAGGGTTAGGGTTAAATTGGGTTTGGGGTTTGTGTTAAGGAAAGGTTAAAAAAAAAGTAAAGGGAGGGTTGGGGGGAGTGAAAAGGGGGTTTTGGGGGGTTGTTTAAAAAAATTAAAGGGTATATGGTGAATTTTTGAAACATTGAGGGTATATGGTGAATTTTTTAATTTGTCGGGGGTATATGGTGAAAAAACCGTAAATTTAATAACACAAAACGATACGTGATTTTATCATAAATTTGTAAAGAAATACTCCCTCTGTATTTTTATCTTTATCACTTGAATCTTGACACTATTCACAATTAGAGAGAATCTTTTTAATTTTTCTCAATTTATAAGAAAAATATATAGTGATGTGGGGTCTTGTTTGATTCCTCTCAATGAGTATTTTATTAATATTCAATTATTATAATTTTTACTAATATGTAATGAAAGATATTTAAGTTAGAATATGTGCATTGGCAAACGTGCAAAGTCAAATTAGGAAAGATAAAAAACACAGAGGGAGTATTCCATTTTAAGAAATACTTATAATACTTATTGTTAGCCCTTAAAGCTACATTAGAGCTAAGTAGGTCTAGCGCGGCAGGAGTAGTCCAAATGTGGGAAAAATTTTCCAACCTATATTTAGGAATATACGGCTTGAAAAACCCTAGTCCAAATATTCCAGGTCTAAGCACATAAATGAGATCTGCCCTACCCCAACACCTTAGCCTATTACAGACCATTATTAAAAAAAGTCCAGTCCAGTCTAACCAGTAACACTCGTCCCATAAGGAGTTGAGTCTATCGTCACCAATGCGTATCCAGGGCCAACAACTATCCTCAGTAACCAACACAAGTTTTTCCGCTTAACTGTGGAGTAACTAAGGAAATAAGCTTCTTAAAGAAAAGATGCATCTTGTTGGAATGAGTAGCCAGCTAAATCCCTTTAAAGCAATCATAAGGGGTATTACATAACCTACGCTCACCTCTAAACTATATACATCAATCGTATTATTTGTTTTTTTTTCCAAATTTATTTTACAAAAAAAATTTCAAAAAGTTGGTTTTCCCCTCTCGAGCTTTGTCCATTCTATATACGGTTTTTTCACCAAATACCCCTGACAAAAAAATTTATTCACAAGATACCCCCACTTTTTTCAAAATTCACCAAATACCCCCGACTTTTAAAAACATTAACCAGATACCCCAATTTTTAAAAAAATGACACAAAATGCCCTTAATGACTAACGGTGGTTAACTCCGTTAGTCATTAACCTTAATTGACCCTAAAAAACTTTAAGTAAACCTAATTAACCCTAATTAACTCTAAAAATCCTAAGTTAACCCTAATAAATCTAACCCAACCCCAGCCCCCCAATCCTAAACCCACCAGCCCCCCCTCCCCAGTAGTCCCCACGCAAGCCCCCCATCCCATCGACCTCCCTCGCGCCTCCCCCTCCCTCACTCTCGCCGGCACACTCGTCAACAACAGCCGAAATTTCTCGCCGGAGTTAACCGCCAAATCCCACCAAATGGTTGTAGATCTGATTAAAGTTGGTCCAGGGAAGACATATCCTCGACGTTGGTTGCGGTGTTGGCGGGCCTATGCGCACAATCGCCGCGCATTCACGTGCGAATGTGACCGAATCACGATCAATGAGTACCAAGTAAAGCCGGGTGGAGAGAGAATTGATGTCGGAGGGGAGGGGCTGGGAAGGGGGAGGGGGCAAGGGGAAGGGGGGGGCTTGGGGTTGTTGGTGCGTGGTGGGTCTGGGTGGGGTGGGGTTGTTTGGGGGGGTTGGGGCTGGTGGGGTTGGGGTTGTTTGCGCGGGGGGGTTAGGGGGGTGGGTTAGGGTTAGTTAGGGTTAATTAGGTTGACTTAGGGTTAATTAGGTTGACTTAGGGAAAACTTGTAAATAAACGCTAACGGAGGACTAACGTCCGTCAACAAAAGGGTATTTGGTGAATTTTTTTAAAGGTCAGGGGTATTGTAGGCGTGTTTTTATTTCGCCTACGCGGGATGAGCGCGTATTTGATTTGACTACCCCACTGTTAAGGTTTTATTGAAAATGTTTTGAAAGAAGTCACCAACAATTCTTTTTAGGAAGAATCATAAACCTAATTGGATATGGGAAAAACATAGGGACAAATTATCCAATGTAGATTTCCCCGTCCTGACTCCATAGATGGTCAAAATGAACCAAAGATTGAGTTCGGGGGTGAGGGTACGAATATAGTCATAATGAACCACATTCGCCCAGAGTTGGCCTCTACTAATTAAATATCGATTCAATACATATTTTATGCCAAAGAATAATCATATAACGTTTTAAACACCCTAAAAATAATTAGTCAAAATTGGTTCCGGAAACACATAAAAAGACTAACTTACTAGACAAGTTATTATGCAATCAATTAACAGGGAACCTAGCAGGTTGTCCAAATTAATCTGATTAATGTTAGAACAGTTCTTTAGGTCTTTGATTAGCAAAAATAACATGTGGGTGATAAAAACAATAAGCAGGACAATCATATAATAGGCATAGAATAATCAGGCAGGCATATAATATACAAAGGCATGAATAATAATAAAATAAAATAAAAGAAAGTATAGAAAAAGGGTTAGAATATATAGTATAACGATTTTACATAAAAGATCTACATCAGGACAGAAAACTGTTAGTAACTTTAATATAAAAATAATTTATTTAAGGACCCTCAGGATTATACCGTGGCTTGTGTCTGCGAGATTGACAACCTTCGGGATGTGCAATCGTGAAGCCTGAAAATCTAAATGTATGAAAGTATGTAGATTGAATGTATTTTGTGTTTGAAAGGTATGAATTTTGTAGAAAGTTTTGTAGTTTGTAGAGAGGTTCGTAAAGTATTCGTCGAGTTCGAAGTGTGTTAATGTGAAAAATCCGTTCTTCCATCTGTTCGGAAATCAGGCCTATTTATAGGGAAAACAGCACTGCGCCTCACGCGCTGGCTGCGCCAGGCGCAGCTGACATGGCAAGCGCATGACGAAGCATGACCAGTAAAAAGCGTACACGTGGTACGCGCTTTTGAAAAAGATAAGAAAGAAATTCCGCTTCTCAAGCAGAGAACTACGCTTGACGCGAGACTCTACATGAAACAGAAGTCTACGTGGCAGTTCTGTTGCGCTTGGCGCAACTTACGTGAAAGTCCACGTGGCAGGACACGTGCGCTCAGCACAGTCAAGTGCGCTCGGCGCACCGCCTTGTTTTTGATAGTTTTTTTGATATAAACGCGTTTTAAAGATTTTCTTTTATCTTTTAACTTCAGAAATCTGATTTTACGGGATAAAATCTGATTTTAACTTATAAAAAATATCTTTTGAAAATATTTATTTATTTGAATAAATCAATTAATTATCAATTAATTGGGCTTTTCAAAGAATTGGGCTCAAAATACAATTAATTATCATGAATAATTAATTGGGCTTTTAAATAGGACTTTAACACTTTTCGAAATGGTTTTGAATGGCTTTTCAGACTGCTCTTCCCTTGGGTCGGACCAATTAAGACCACGATATGTTTCATCATCGGATCCTTAAATGGGGAGACACGATTATGTGTCTACAGAAGCCCCCACTTTGGCTGAGGTTCAGGAAACCGAAAGTCAAAGTATACGGTGTCGGGACGGAGAACGATTCTAAACGCTTTGCAGTTTAGAACTGATCTATAACCGCCGATCTCTGCAAAGCAAAGTTAGTATGCAGGACAATAACCACAAGCAATCTGATTACCTGTAGGGAAAGATGTTAGCAGATAGGTGCAAACAATTCACATAAGCACATAGTGATGCAGTAATGCAAACTTAGACTCTCTAAGGATGCATGAGATGCTATGCAAGGATTAAAGTTATGCAAAGCTAAAGGGTGACATGTCATGCAAGGTCAGTGTTATGCAGGAATAAAATGTATGAAATGCAATACAAGGTTAAGGTTTTGCAAGGCTGCAGTGCAAGGTCAAGATTTCGCACGGCTAGAAGATGTGATGCAATGCAAAGTCAGAATTATGCAAGGCTAGAAGATGTGTAGAATGATAGAATGAGCAGGATTGAATAGAAATGCATAAAATGATTTTCGAAAATCGTTTTTAATAAATAATTGGGGTTCGTAAACGAGGTCCGCGGATTACAACTTCCAGGGAGTTTGATTTGAATCGGAGGAACCACCACACATAGGAAGCCCCCACTTTGGGTGAGCCTGCCTTGAATTAGGCTTGAGCCTTAATTGAAATGTACTTGATTTGATATTGAAATGTAGTTGCTATGTCTTGAACATTGAAAGTTTTCACTAGGGATTGCACTGGGGATTCCTCTTTGGGAAATTGATATGGGCAAAGTCAAGTATCGCCAGAGACCATGGAATCATCGGAGAGTCCTTCAGGGAAAAGGAGAGCTTGTATTGAAAAATAAAAGTTTAAATTTGTGACTCATATAAATGTAGGTGGGAACAGGCTTTAACGAGGCTAGGTTCAGACTCGAGTCTATGTCGGGATCTAGAAAGAGATTATACTCCTGAACTCTAGAAAGTCAAATCATTAGACCATGACTAATTTATTTTATTGAAGTGGTCGGACCTCGAGATGAGGATTCCTACGTATCCTTGCGGAATTAGACCATTCGTAGTTCCAGATCTGATTTCTTTTTTTTATTATTATTTTTTTGGTGCCGTAACTTATGCCTAGGCCGCCCTTTCGGGTTTTCAACCTAGCGGGCTTGGACATACCTTGGAAAAGGAGTCAGGGTTGAATATGAAAGGTTGAAAGGTTGAAAGGTTTAAAGCTTGAGGCTTAGATGAAGGTTGAATTGGTTTAGCAAATGAAGGGTCATGGATTTGGATTATAAGCTAAGGGTTTTGATGGATTGAAGGATTTGAATGAGGGGTAGAACTTGTGTGCAATCCCCCTAGCTTAACTTTTTATTTCTTTGCCTTTGGCTCTTTCTTTTTGCATTTTTTTCTTTTTTTGTCTTGTGCGTTTTCTTTTGCTTTTGCTTATTTTTCTTTTGCACTTTGATTTTTTTTTTTTTTCACTTTTTCATTTTTGCCTGACATTGATCTTTTGTGTAGTAGGGCTTGCACACAAGCTATTGGTTTAGGGTAGTGGAAGGTTTCAAGGTTGTTTGTGGAGCTTTGAATTGAAAGGCTATTTGGCTGATAATGGTTTAAAAGATTTTTGTTTTTCCTTGGTTGTATGAGGATGGCTTATGAAAGGTAATGGAAGGGAGAGGAGAATAACTCCTGATCCAAAGTATGTGTCCTCTTTTCATTTTTGTATCTTTTATTTTTTTATTTTTTTTTATTTCAGATCTCTTTTTGTTATTATTTGTCAAGTTCATTAGGTGATTTAAGTTTCATCATTGAATTAGAAGAATAAATAAAATGATGGAAGGCCAATGAAAATGAAAATGAAAATGCAATTATTTTATTGATTGAAAATAAATGAAACAAGGCTTATTAGAAGTAAAAACTTAAATGACATAAACTCGACAGGAAAGGAAATATAGGGGCTAGGGAGGGACTCTCCGACTCAACCTAGAGAACCAACGCTAAATGACTAAGCTCCTGCATAATTTAGGCACTTCCCAAGGGGTTGTCACTATTGCTGACTTTTGCCGTAGGCGGAATTGGTAATCTACCGTCTTCAACCATATCCTGCAGATGATGCTTCAAAGTCCAGCATTGCGATGTCAGATGCCCATTCCCTTGATGGTACTTACAGTAGGAATTAGGATTCCATCTACTGGATCTCTTCTCCAAAGGAGGGTCCGGAGTAGGGCCAAGAGGCTGAAGTGCTCCCTTTGCATGAAGCCTAGTGAAGGCTTCTTCTAGAGACATGCCCAAAGGAGTGAATGTCCTTTGAGGTCCTTGATAACCTCTCTTGTTAGTAGTTAGGGCGTTTATGTCGTTGCTTTTAGAGGTAGAAGGGTTATTATTACTCTTCTTGAAAGAGTTGTTGTTGCTAGAACCCTTGTTCTTGTTAGCCTGTACCTCTTCTTCAATCAGCACGCCTACCTTATAGAGCTTCGTAAAAGACTCTATGGGTTGGAACTTAATATGGTCCCCATACTTGGGCTGCAGGTTACAGATCACCAATCGGACTTGATCCTCTTGGGATGGCCTGTTAGTCATTTGCGCAGCCTTTTCCCTCCATCTGTTAAGGAAGGTGACAAAGTCTTTGTTGGAATTCTACTTAGTTAATTCCAACTCACGAAGGCCAATGGGAAGCTGAGTATTGTAGATGTATTGCTTGTGGAACTCTTCTCTGATGTAGTCCCAATCGTTCAGCTTAGCTTTGTTCAATGATTAGAACCACTTGGATGGATGTGCATCCAAGGTTAAAGGAAAGACATAAGCAAACAGGTCCTTGCTCATGCCCTTGAGAGCCATAGAGATGGAAAATGCTCTCAAGTGATCATCCGGGTCTTCGACACCCTTGCATTTTGGGAGGTCACCCAATGTTACCTTTTTAGGGAGCTCTTCCCTTAGTTCAGGATCAATAATGTCATGGCTATGAGCCTGACCCTCAAGCATAGGAATTGACTGGATCAATTGCTCGAGTTTTTCAAACCTTAAATATGTGTTGGTTTTGAATGGTGGTGGAGTGTCGCCTTGCTCGTCCTCTTCAGTTAGCTTCTCCCTCAGCGCCTTAATCTCTTTGTCTTGTTCCTCAAGACGTGAGTTCATCAGTTGAAGTTGGGCCATAATGGCACTGAACTATTCATTAGTGTCCCCCATTTCAGATGATGATTCGGAAGAATCGGAGGATTCTTCTGAAAATGTGAGGATGCGTTTGACGAGTCTAGGAGTAGGTTGACCTTGTATCCTCTCTGTCGGGCGTTCCCAAGTTATAATCTCACGATCCGTCCTGAACAGAAATCGAATGGACCTCGTAAATTTTTAGAAATGATGCTTTCGAAATGAGAAATGGAAATGAGGGATGGAGAAGTGGAGATAAGAAATGAAGATGAAAGTGGAAATGGGGAAACTGGAAAGTGAAATGGAAGCGGGAAATGATTAGAGGTGGGTATAATTATGGTTATGATGGTGATATGGGCCTAACTATATGCAGATGCGACTGACTACACTGGGCTGAACTGGACCGGACTATGCAAGCAGACCGGACTAGACTTTGCTAATAGACTAGACTCAAAAGGATTGTCTACGCTAGCTTCGCTAGGCTTAAGAAGGAATTGGCTTCGCCATACTTGATGATTTGGGATTGCTATAGATGTAAGATAGGAGTAGCTTCGCTAAACTCGGAGGGTGCCTTTATGGTCTTAGAGGTGACTAGCTTCACTAGGTCAATGGGTGCCGTTAGGGTCTTAAAGGGATGACTAGCTTAGCTAAATCAAAGGGGTGCCGTTTTGGTCTTACAGGGATGACTAGCTTAGCTAAGTCGAAGGGGTGCCGTTATGGTCTTACAGGGATGACTAGCTTAGCTAGGTCAAAGGGGTGCCGCTGTGGTCTTATAGGGATGACTAGCTTAGCTAGGTCAAAGGGGTGCCTTTATGGTCTTATAGGGATGACTAGCTTAGCTAGGTCAAAGGGGTGCCTTTATGGTTTTACATGGATGACTAGCTTAGCTATATCAAATGGGTGCCTTTATGGTCTTACAGGGATGACTAGCTTAGCTAGGTCAAAGGGGGTGCCTTTATGGTCTTATAGGGATGACTAGCTTAGCTAGGTCAAAGGGGTGCCTTTATGGTCTTACAGGGATGACTAGCTTAGCTAGGTCAAATGGGTGCCTTTATGGTCTTACAGGGATGACTAGCTTAGCTAGGTCAAAGGGGGTGCCTTTATGGTCTTACAGGGATGCTAGCTTCGCTAGACTTGAAGGGGTTTGGACTTCGTCCTACATGGGTTTGGAATTGGACTGGATTGACTTTGGAAATGAGTTGGGCCTTACGCGGACCTAATTCTGGACTTAGTCCTATATTGGTTTGACGTTAGACTTGAAAATGCACATGGGCTTGACATTGGATTGGAATAGAGTTGGATTAGACTTGGACTGGGCTTGACATAGACTAGGGTTCACATAACGATGCAGATGGGCCTAGATTTTGACAGGAGCTAGACTTATATGGGCCTAAGATGGACTCTAATGCTAGCGGGCCTAATATGAATGCATGGACTCCAATTAGATGGACCCTACATGGATGCAAAATGGACTCTAATGTATATGGGCCTAGAATGAATGTAAGTGAATTGGGTCGATTGGATTGAATTGGATTGAAGGTGTTTGGAATGGGCTTAGAATTTTTGAAATTCATTTTTGAAAGGAACTCCTTGTTTTATCTTTTGTTAGGAAAAGATGATGAATTAATTTTGAAAATAGTTTTTTTTTAAATGTCGTGGTATGATGATTAGTAAATGTTTTTTTGAAAAAGGTAGAATAGAATAGGATGCATGATTGATTTTGAAAAGATGTAAGTTTTTGAAATTGATGAATATGGAAAGGTAGAATAGACAGGGGTAGCAGGGATGAAATGGGAAGAGGTAGACATGAATGACAACTCTAACTTTACAATGACTCTTTAGATGCATTTTTTTTAGGACAAACTTGACCATGCATGAAAAGACTGACCCTCTTTTTTTTTTTGAATATGATAAGATGCAAACTTGTTATCTTAGGCTCGAACAAAGGTCAAAAGACCAATAAGCATGGGACGAATAGGCTGCGTGCCACGCAACTGGTGCGCGCAGCGCACAAGCTATGCGTCTGGCGCAGGTGCATTGCGCCAGGCGCAACTTAATGCGTATGGCGCAATGCTCTGCGGCACGCGTATTGATAAATTGACGAAGGTTCGGGAGAAAACAACGAATTATTTTAGACGCGATTTGCACTAATTTCGGGCGTAAAGCCTATTAGCAGGCAAAAATTGCTATCACACATAAATGTCAGGTAACATGGATGCAAAAGTTCTCAACCTAAAGTCCAGTTCTACATTCAACTATTGGTCAGGTTTAAGTTCAGTCTGAAAAGGGTCCATGACTAAGAGATTGATCCCACGCTTCGTACCCCTGCTTAAAGAGGTGGCCACGTGTAAGACGCACTTCAGTCTCAAGTTAGGAACAAGAGAACAATGCCATGGTTGGGTAGGTTTTCTTATGACTAAGATCCAACACTATCGCTCAGGAAGCTTTTTGGAAGGACAAAGCGCAAACCCCCCGAGGGTGACCTCACACATAGAACATGTGCTAATGAGGCAAGGTAGATTGTCCTTATGGTGGCTGAACAGTAGCCATTCATATGCAAAACAGTATATTATTCAATGGCATAAAAATAAGAATGAATAGTATTTTTTCAAGTTTCACCCACTCATTTAAAAAATTAATTTTTTAAAATCCTCCCCAGTGGAGTCGCCAAATTGTAGGCGTGTTTTTATTTCGCCTACGCGGGATGAGCGCGTATTTGATTTGACTACCCCACTGTTAAGGTTTTATTGAAAATGTTTTGAAAGAGGTCGCCAATAATTTTTTTTAGGAAGAATCATAAACCTAATTGGATATGGGAAAAACATAGGGACAAATTATCCAATGTAGATTTCTCAGTCCTGACTCCATAGATGGTCAAAATGAACCAAAGATTGAGTTCGGGGGTGAAGGTACGAATATAGTCATAATGAACCACATTCGCCCAGAGTTCGCATCTACTAAATATCGATTCATTACAGATTTTATGCCAAAGAATAATCATATAACGGTTTAAACACCCTAAAAATAATTAGTCTAAATTGGTTCAAGAAACACATAAAAAGACTAACTTTTAGTGACAAGTTATTATGCAATCAATTTACAGGGAACCTAGCAGGTTGTCCAAATTAATCTAGTTAATGTTAGAACAGTTCTTTAGGTCTTTGATTAGCAAAAATAACATGTGGGTGATAAAAGCAATAACCAGGACAATCATATAATAGGCATAGAATAATCAGGCAGGCATATAATATACAAAGGCATGAATAATAATAAAATAAAATAAAAGAAAGTATAGAAAAAGGGTTAGAATATACAGTATAACGATTTTACATTAAAGATCTACATCAGGAAAGAAAACTGTTAGTAACTTCAATATAAAAATAATTTATTTAAGGACCCTTAGGATTATACCGTGGCTTGGGTCTGCGAGATTGACAACCTTCGGGACGAGCAATCGTGAAGCCTGAAAATCTGAATGTATGAAAGTATGTATATTGAATGTATTTTGTGTTTGAAAGGTATGAATTTTGTAGGGAAGTTTTGTAGTTTGTAGAGAGGTTCGTAAAGTATTCGTCGAGTTCGAAGTGTGTTAATGTGAAAAATCCGTTCTTCCATCTGTTAGGAAATCAGGCCTATTTATAGGGAAAACGGCACTGCGCCTCACGCGCTGGCTGCGCCAGGCGCAGCTGACATGGCAAGCGCATGACGTAGCATGACCTGTAAAAAGCGTACACGTGGTACGCGCTTTTGAAAAAGATAAGAAAGAAATTCCGCGTCTCAAGCTGAGAACTGCACTTGACGCGGGACTCTACATGAAACAGAAGTCTACGTGGCAGTTCTGTTGCGCTTAGCACAACCTGTGCGCTTGGCGCATCTTACGTGGAAGTCCACGTGGCAGGACACGTGCGCTCAGCACAGTCAGCTGCGCTCAGCACAGTCAAGTGCGCTCAGCGCACCGCCTTGTTTTTGATAGTTTTTTGATATTAACGCGTTTTAAAGATTTTCTTTGATCTTTTAACTCCATAAATCTAATTTTACGGGATAAAATCTGATTTTAACTTATAAAAAATATCTTTGGAAAATATTTATTTATTAAAATAAATCAATTAATTATCAATTAATTGGGCTTTTCAAAGAATTGGGCTCAAAATACAATTAATTATCATGAATAATTAATTGGGCTTTTAAATAGGACTTTAACACTTTTCGAAATGGTTTTGAATGGCTTTTCAGACTGTTCTGCCCTTGGGTCGAACCAATTAAGACCACGATATGTTTCATCATCGGATCCTTAAATGGGGAGACACGATTATGTGTCTACAGGTATCTGGTGAATTTTGAAAAAAGTGGGGGTATTTGGTGAATAAATTTTTTTGTCAAGGGTATTTGGTGAAAAAACCGTTCTATATATGTTATACATGAGTTTGGGCTTTGGTGTGTATATCAGGGGCATTTTGATATATTATAAATATTTAGATACAACATTTATAAATTAAAATAATACATTTATTTATAATTTAGGGGTTCTTCTACGTAGTGCCCCTATTTTGACTAATAGAAAATCCTACCCGAAACCTCATTTAGCCTTCAATTACTCAGATCATATTTCAAACCTCTGTCAACTAATAAGGCTTGAGAATCCTACTCTATTCCCACAAGGTAAAAAAGTTCCAAAATCTATTAATCGATATTTTTTGTAAGGGTATTTTGTGTAACATTTAGAAAGCTTAAGGGTACAAGGTGGAAATTTAAAAAAAGTCGAGTACAACATAGAATTTCGTAAAACATAAGGACAATACCTAGAAAAAGCCTATAATTTAATAGATGACTAAATAAACATATGCCCCATCCATTTTTTTAAATTGTTGCGCTTTCCTTTTTAGGTTTTTTCTTTTTAATTGTTACATGATAAGTGCATTTCTAACGCACTTTACGGACTCTTTTAAGTTTATTTTGATCCTCTTTCTCCCCTTTCTTCCCTCTTTCTTCTCCATTTCCTCTTGTATTTCATTCACTTGATCATTCCTGATCATAGTGACATTTTGCTAGATTTTCGGTTAGTTTTGACCGGATTTCTAGTACATTTACTTTCACCGTGCTTTACCGTGTTTTAATTGTAGGTGTGACCATTTCTGATGTTGCAAGCGGGAAGAAACGGCATAAGGCGAGAGTTTTGAGGACCTCATTGAAGATATGGTGCGTCAGGACCATATGACCACCTTGCCCGCGCAAAAAAAAGAAGAAAAGAGGAATTTAGGGTAGTAGCATTGGTGCTCCCGCACCAGCTACTTAGGTGCGCCCACACCTGTTACTATGGTGCGCCCGCACCTTCCGACAGTTTTGAGAGCATTGTTGTCAGTTTGGTTGGTGCACCCGCCCATGCCTATGAGGTGCGCCTGCACCACTCACAAAGTTGTGCCCGCACCACTCGACAAAGATATGCCCGCACCTTTCGACGGAAGGATGTACATTGAGATTAGTTTGGTTGGTGCGCCCGCACCGCTCACTATGGTGCGCCTGCACCATTTATTTCCGTCAAAAATTTGCAAGGTCTCATGCCTAATAAAAACAATAGATAACTTTAATTTTTCAACAATGCTTTTATTCTAGGGATTAGAGAGCTTATTATGATTCCATATTAGAGAGAAAAACACATTAGATTTGTCTTAGATTTCGGATTTAGAGATTAAAGTTGTTGATTTTTACACATTCAAGGTACTTTTTATCAATCTAATTGCAAGTTTACAATTTTTATTCATCCTTGTTGTTGTTATTCTCTCTTCTTCCATAGTTATAGATATTAGAGTTTATAGTTTCATAATTGCTGATTTCTATTCTAATAATCATCCATTAATCATGTTTAGCCCTAGATTCGTTATAAATTTCAGATTTTTATGTGTATATTCCATGATTAGTGAATAGTCTCCTATCTAGGGTTTGGGTGAAAGTATGAATTAGGGTTATTCATTGATTGTTAATGTAATTGTGATGATTTAATGATGATTATGCATTGATCTTGGTATTTTTGAGGCCTTAGGATAGATATTGATCACATTTATACTTTGGTATTTGGTTTACAAATATTCTTAATCGAATTTTAAATTCATTTATCGATCATCCCCGTGAATCAACTTAATTTCTAGGCCAATATATTGGGTAGAAATTAAGGGGATCCTTTCATTAGGGGTTTTCCGTACTTATTGAATCTCTTAATCAATTGACTAAAGACCGTTCGAGAGAGGATTTAGTTGATTGATTAAGCGATTATTCTTGAAGACCATTCGAGAGACGACTCGAGTATTTTAGAGGAAAACTAAACCTTGCATAATTGCCGCCTTTGAATCACAATTGCATTAATGATCATTGTTCCGTTTTGATTCATACTAGTAGCCTAAACTCTAGTGTTTTCTCATTGATATTATAATCCCACATTTCATTTGCTAGTTTATTTGATCTTAATTAGTTGTTAGTTGTCACAAAACCTTTCTAAACCCCCAAAAACCCCTCCAATTAGGCAATTTAAACTTGTTAGACTTTGCTTAATCCCAAGTTTCCTGTGGATCGACCCTTGACTTGCCTTTACTACGTTCTTAGTAATTGCTTGTTAGGTGTTATAAATATGAAAAATTGTCAGGAATAAGTCAACCTTTGCGTAATTCGCTAAAAATAAGCTAACCTTTTGATTATCCTGGAATAAGTCAACATTTAATACTCATCTATTTTTAACAAGTCATGACCTGTTATTAACCTCTTTAACAGGTTAAATGTGCACATGTCAGTCTCTTATTCGTTTATTTATTAATTTTAATTGCATTTTTAAAGAACATTTTTTTCCTTTGTTCTCTCTCCTTACCGCCCACCACCACCACCTCTCCTTTGTTCCCTTCGCCCATGAACCACCATCAAACCCACACCACCGCCCACTCCTTTCTCTCCTTCCAAAACCACCAACAAAACAGAAAATGGACCGCTTTTCCATTTTCACCCTTTTCTCTCTCCTCCTCCTCTTCTCATTCCTCTCTGTTTCAGGTCCATTCTCTCTCCTCAAATGTGCTCCCGTTTTCACGCTCTACTCTCCAACTTCGGCATCAAGGTCACCATCTATCTCCCTAACGAGCAGCTTCGCTCCGAAGCAACACTCCCATCTTACGCTTCTGTATGGGTCCTCAAAAACGTCCTCCCTCCTGCCCTCCTCCTCCCACCGCCAAGGCCGCCTCGCCCTCCTCGATTTCTCCTCCCTCCTTCTCTGGTTGGACTCCCACCTCATAAATTTTGAATCCAAGAAACTTTTTGGGTCAAGTCCACCCTTTGACTTCTCTCTCCTCCATTATTTAACAGCTAATCAATCAAATAATTGTGTAGGATGGAGGAAAGAGACAATATTTACCTCAAATAATGCTTCAAAGTTGTACTAATAGAAAATTAGTGACAAATTAAAGATTTGTTACCCATTGAATTTTTCATATATGTTGGAACTGATTTCTAAGTTGGATATTTGATAAATTCAGTTTGCTAGTGGGTTTTATGAGTGGTTTTGGGTTTTTGATTTTTAAAGGTGGGTTTTTAAGGGTAGGGGTTGTTGAGGCATAACCTTTGGAGGGTGGCTGAAGTTGTCATTTGGTGGTCCGTGGTGGTGGGTTTTGGAGGGGAAGAGAGAGAATAGAGTTGGTAGAAATGGAAAGAAGAAGGAGAAAGGGGAGAGAGAAAAAATAGGAAGAATTTCAAAATTGCAAAAAAAAAAACCTCTCAATTACCTTTTTAACCGGTTACAAGTCATTTTCCTTGTTAAAAGTTTAAGTGATATCAAAGTTAACTTATTCCAGGATAATCAAAAGGTTAGCTTATTTTTAGCGAATCACGCAAAGGTTGGCTTATTCCTGACAATTTTTCCTTATAAATATTGTTTGAAAAGTGATTTTTGGTGCCTTAACGACACATTAAAGGTGTGTTATGTTCAACTTATAAAATAAGTTTCAGGTTCAATAAGTTCAGATCAGGTGTAATCAGGTTTGATCAGGTCTAACACAACACTCAAAATAAGCTCAAATATGGGTCAATCAGGTCTAATAAGTTCAGTTCAGGTTTTTTCAGGTGAAGAAAACACACCCTAAAAACCTCTTATCTTTACACTTTCACTTTCTCCTTATATGGTAACCTATCATATCAACTTTTTACACTTTTCTACCTCATATACTTCACCACCCATTTTAATAATCCACCCAAAACCTTCCCACCTACCTAATTTTTCTCTCTCCTATAATATTTTAATGCTTCTTTTACATTTTCCAAAACCAAATATTTTTCGGTTGTGCTTCTTTGATGCTTTTTGTAGAATTTCCTTGGTTCTCCCCCAAAGTGAAGTGTAACAATCAAAAGAACCGAAAGGAGTATTATGGGTTCTTATATATACAACATTTTCTTTACAAAGTACAACATTACAGTTTAAATATACAATATTTATAAATTAATACTATACAACATTTATTAATTTAAAGTGTCGTGCATATGGCCCCGCGCGCACGGGATTATCACCCCGTCATCTCATATTCAAAAGGCCATATCACTCGTTTCTCATCGGAATCGAGCTTTTGACTAGGCGTTGGAAAGCTATCGAGCCAAATTTTCATCTTCAACTTGAATATTCCCAAGATATTGAGTGTGTTGTGAGATATGGCCTTTTGAATTGACCCTTGTACACAAGCCCTTATGAACAAATGGAGTTATTTGTATGAATATGTGGTTACTCTTAACAATAAAAAAGGTGTTACTCGCTTATAAATAAATGGTTTACTTTTATAAAAAAAAAGAGAATACTAATCAGTTTACTCTTATAAACGAATGAGGTTACTAGTATGAAGAAATGAGGTTACTTTTGTGAACAATTGGGGTTACTCGTATGATGAAATGAGATTACTATTGTGAACAAATGAGGTTACTTGTATGAATAAATGAGGTTACTTTTGTAAACAATTAGAGTTACTCATATGATTAAATAGGGTCATCGTATGATTAAGTAAAATTACTCGTTTGAATAAATAGGGTTACTTTTGTGAACAGTTGGGGTTACTTGTATGATTAAATAATGTTATTGTATGATTGAACGAGGTTACACATATGAACGAATGAGGTTATTCTTATGAATAAATGAGGTTACTCGTATGAATAAATAGGGTAACTTTTATGAACAATTGGGGTTACTCATATGATTATATGAGGTTTTTTTTTGCCAAGTAAGAAAAGGATATATTGCATCAGAACAATGATACATCCTAAGCCTAATACCAGGACTAGTGGTACCTTATAGGAAGGGCTCACTAGAGCAAGGCAAGCAAGAGACAATAGGCTCAAAGAGCCAAGCTATTACAAGTTGTCAAACCAATCTCTATCAGTATTGTTAATTTTCTTTCCTAAGACTTTACAGATTCTATATTTACACAAAATTTAATGTTTTGGATGGTATGATCAGGCTTTGGAACAAACATATCCCATACAACTGAATTTCTTGCTCTCCAGACCTGCTAAGCTGTAGCAGCTAGCAATAGTAGCAAAAGCACTTTCTTTTTGAACAAAGATTTACAGTATCTATTTACCCAACCTAGCATAGGATATATCTTGAACTTGATACTCTGAATGCGAAGCCATAAGACAATGGCTGTAAAACATTTCTGACTGTAAGCACACTCAAAAAAGAGGTGAGTGATTGATTCAGGAGCTTGGTCACAAATAGGGCATTCAATGTTGTCACAAACCCCATATTTAGACAATATGTCCCTTGTTTTCAGTCTATCATGAAGAGTGAGCCAAAGGATAAATATGTGTTTTGTAAAAGTAAAGTGATTCCAAACATAAGAGTGCCAACGCACCTTCTCCTGAGCTTCACACAGAAGCTGATAAGTACCTCCAATTAAGAAAGTAGTATTAGTGAGCCAAACTGTGGAATTGAATCTAGCAGTACATGCTTCTTTGGCTCTGCAAATATACTACATAGCCCAACTAGCATTGACTGGATGTTGATACACCAGCCAATTTTTATCTTTGATATAGATAGCATGCACCCATTTAACCCAAATATTATCTTGTTTCTTAGCTATTGCCTAAGCTAACTTACCAACTGCTGCTTGATTCCACAAAGCCAAGTTTCTAAACCCAATTCCTCCTTGATTCTTTTTGAGACATAGTGTTCCATGCCATTGGCCCTGGTCTGCTGTCATCAGGTACTAAACCACAGATTAACTCTACACACTGCATTGATTCTATTGGTCACTTTTTTGGGGAGAATGAAGATCTGATTCCAATATACATTAATGCTCATTAGCACTGAGCTCACAAGTTGAATCCTCCCAGCAAAGGAAAGATACCTTGAACTCCAAATTTTAATCCTAGCCACCATTTTATTGACCAATTGCTCACATTCACCAGCTTGAAGCTTCCTAGTGCTGATAGGAACTCCAAGATATCTGAATGTAAGGTCACCAAAAGAGAAGCCTGAAATATTACCAATAGATTCTTTGGTGTTATCATCCATCCTACAGCAATAGATGGAAGACTTAGCTGGATTAACACTAAGGCCAGTAGTGTCAGAGAAGGTTTGGAAAGCACTCAGCATAATTTGCAAAGCTTGCACATCACCCTTGCAGAACATGAGTAGATCATCAGCAAAGCATAAGTGGTTAAGCTTGAGATATATGCATCTAGAATGAAATTTAAAGTGAGGGTGATCACCAACAGTTTGCATACACCTTGAGAAATACTCTATACAGAGAGTAAAGAGGAGAGGGGATAATGGGTCACTTTGCCTGAACCCTCTCCTTGGCTGGATCAAATCAGTAGGACAACCATTAAGCATGATTGAGTAGCTAGTTGTGGACAAGCAGGTCATGATAAGCTGAGTGAAGAAGCTAGGAGAACCAAGCTCAGTCATGATCTCCCTGATGAATTCCCACTCAACAGTATCATAGGCCTTTTTAAGGTCCGATTTCATCAAACAGCAAGGAGGAGCAGTCCTTTGATTGTACATCTTGATCAAATCCTGACAAATAAGGACATTATGGAGAATGGATCTGCCTCAGACAAAGGCTCCTTGGTTCTGAGATATTATATCTGGGAGAATGTGGCTAAGCCTTTGACATAGGAGCTTTGTAATGCATTTATAAAGTGTAGAGTAGTAGGCAATGGGCATGTAGTCTCCTACTGAGGCTGGAACAAGAACTTTTGGGACAATAGTAATTGAGGTCACATTAACCTCTTTTAAGATTTTCCCAGTTGTGAAAAAATCTAAAATAGCAGCACACACATCACTTTGAACTATTGGCCAAACAGTCTTGAAAAAGAAGCTGTTGTAGCCATCCAACCCAGGAGCTTTGTGGTTAGGGATATCCATTAAAGCCTTTTTAATCTCTTCCAAGCTAAAATCACAGTTCAGGATCTCCATGTGAGCATCAGTCAGTCTGGCTCCCTTATCCATTACAGCTGAATTTACATGGCTTCTATGCTCAAGAGTAGAGCCAAATAAGAAAGAATAAAACTGGATGAAAGCCTGCTGCACTTCTTCCCTGGAATTCACCATCTTCCCATCTTTGTCCTGAATAGAGTGGATATTATTTTGCCTCCTCCTTTGCTTGATACTTTGATGAAATAGTCTGGTATTTTCATCACCACATTCCAGCCGGCCAGTCAAGCTTGGATGTTTGTTGTAAAAAAATATGTGTTTATTGTGAGCTTCTCTATACTGCTTAGCTATTTCTTTTTCTGCAGTTGCAAGGTTGCTGTTGCTAGGATTATCATGAAGTTGCTTCTGAATTTCATCCAACCGAGCCTTCCATTTCCTGCTTTCAACTCCAACATCATTAAAGCCCATTTTATTCAGATGCTTAAGGTCATATTTGAGCCATTTAAGTCTCTGGATGACTTTAAACATTTTGCAACCTTGGACAGGCTTCTCCCAGTTATGTGCAACTAAAGTCATGAAATTTTCAGCTTTAGTCCACATATATAAAACTCGAATGGTCTCTTCACTGGAGTATCGGTGTATTGACTCATAATCATTGGACAATGGTCAAAGTCACCTTCTGCATGATAGGTAGCTTCAGAGTTGGGGAACATGGCATCCCAGGCTTAATTAGAGAGGACTCTATCAATTCTGGAGAAGACTCTTGTATCTCCCTCTTGCTTATTATTCCACGTGAATTACTTCCCCACTGTTTTGTGAGTAACTAAGTTGCAGGTGGTCATGCATTCTCTCATTGCTTGGATATCCCCCATTCTCACTAGAGCCCCTCCAATTCTATCTTCAATTTCCATGATAGCATTAAAGTCTCCCATTGCAATCCAGGCTTCACTCATTCCTCTTGCAAATTCCACTAAATGATCCCATAAGTCTTTCCTAACATTCTTATCATTACTGCCATAGATAAAGGTGCGGTAAAAGCCTCTACTCACCCCTTTAGGTACAATAAAATAATGGATGAACTGATCACTCATTGCTTTAATATCAACATCAAAAGAGATAGGGTCTCATGCTACAATTATTCTCCAAGTACTATAATGGCTGATATATGTAGTAAAATTCCATCCAGAGCACATTCTAAGGTAGAGAGCACCCAATCTAGGAGGTCTCACCTTTGTTTCAAGGAGGCTAAACAACTTGATTTTGTGATGTTGTATTATCTGATACACTTCACTTTGCTTGGTTTTTGTTGTTTAGTCCCCTTACATTCCAACAAATAAGTCTATCCATTAAGCTCAGGGGGAAAGGCTACCCCCTGGTCCTTAGCTCCTTCTATTTCCTCTTGAACATGCTTGTCTCCTCCAACCCTCCTTTCATCTCCATGCAACTCATCCAATGCTTGAAACCTGTTAACAGTGATTATAGGTCTTAGTTGCGTGCTCGTGTGTCTTACTGAATTTAGCGGCATGCACAAAACCATCCTCCTGATCAGCTGCAACCTGGATCTTCTCTTGAGGTCTGGCCTGAGCAGGTGCCTTTGGAACCCACATCTTCTTTGTGGCTGCAACTTTCTTCATACATTGATTCTTATCATGTCCTAACCCTTTACAAAGAGAACAAGAGATTAGAAGCCACTCATATCCAACTGGTTGTTCCACAACCTCTCCTCTTTCATTCATAAATTGAATTGTCTCAGGGAAAGACTGAGTCATGCTGACTTCAACCATAACTCTTGCAAAAAAGAGTTTATCTCTGTTTTTTGTTGCTTGCTCTACTTTAACAAGTCGTCTTAGAGACTTAATAATCTTAGATAAGCTCTTTTCTCCCTAATATTTCACATCTAATCCCTGTAATTTTACCCAAATTGGAACCTGTTTAACATGATTCCTCACTAGATTTATGTTTTCATGCCATTCTTTCAAAATCATAGTTTTTGAATCAAAGAAATAAGGAACCCCATGTAAAACTTTCTTAGCATTCTCCATTGTTGTGAAGCGGACAAGGTATACCCCTTTTCCAGCCAATGCAACCTTATCTACTCCCATTTTACCCCAAATACGATCGATAAAACCCTCCATGACATTATGAGGTGGATTAGCACCCAAGATATAGCAAACAACAGCAGATTTCCAAAAAATAATTTCACCCTCTATATCCTCTAATTCAATTCGCATCAAATCAGTTGCATTATCAATCGCAAAATTAGAAGCATTCAATTGTACAGTCTTCACGCCATAATTTGAAAGTGGGTGAAATTGAAAACTTATAAGTTTTCCTTGCGATAAGCCATTAATCCATGCATTGAAGATAGTCTTCACTTGAGATTGATGTTGTATTCTCGCAGTGAAGACTTGAGGGTCAAAATTTGATGCTCAAATGCAATCGGAATTTCTGGGTCTTCCTCGAACTTCATTGAAGCTACCTCTTCTTCCTTCTCATCTTCAATAGTAGCCTCAATGCGACTTTTATTAGTCGCTATTGTGATCGGTCTCTGTGATTTAACACCTGAAAATGAAGATTTCTTTCGAGGTATTGCCATGGCTGCAAAGAAGAGCAATTCACCCTTTTCGTGCCCTCTCACTAAATCTTCTATTAATTGCGATTAAATGAGGTTACTTGTATAAATAAATGAGGTTACTAGTATAAATAAATGGGGTTACTATTATGAATAAATGGGGTTACTCATAAGATTAAACGAGTTTACCCATAATATTAAACGAGGTTTCTCATATATTAAAAGACATTACTTGTATGACTGTAGGCGTGTTTTTATTCGCCTTCAAGGGATGAGCGCATATTTGACTACCTCATTGTAAAGGTTTTATTGAAAAACGTTTTGAATTGAAAGAATTCGCCAACATTTAAAGGAAGACTCATAAACCTAATTGGATTTTGGAAAATCGTAGAGACAACTTAGGGACTTATCCAATGTAGATTTCCCCGTCATGACTCCATGAATGGTCAATGAACCATAGATTGAGTTCGAGAGTGAGGGTACGAATAAGATCAGGAATCAAATTCGCCCATCGATGACCTCTACTTAATATCGATTCATGTCATGTTTTATGCAATTAAATAACCAAACAACATTTCAATGCAATGTATAATTAATTTTTATTGGTTCTTTAAACAAACAAAAGACTAATTTTTGGTGACATGTTATTATGCAATCAAATTACAGGGAACCTAACAGGTTATCCAAATAATCTGAATTTAATATTAGAATAGTTCTTTAGATCTTTGATTAGCAATAATGATCATGTAAGGTGATGAAAGCGTCAAACGTATAATCATGCATATGAATAATAATAATAATATAATATAAAAGATTTTTAAAAAGAATAGAGATCAGGGAGGAATGTACAATATAGTGTTAATTCTTTGAAGATCTACATCATGACAAGTCGATTGTTAGTAAAACAAGAATTAAGTTGAAAATGACCCTCAGGAATTATACCTTTGTCGCCTGGGTCTTATGCAACGATCTTCAGGATGAGCAATCTTAAAGCTTGAAATAAGAAATTCGAAGGTATGAATGTGTTTAAATATGAGTTTGAGTGTTTGAATATGAGTTTGAGTATATGAGAGTATGTGTAGAAGTCGTAGAAAATCTTTGTGGAAAGTCGTTCGAACAAACGAGATATTTATAGGCAAAGGAAACCGAAAACGAATCGAAAAGATAAAATAAAACTGTACGCCTAGTGCACCACTTTGCGCTTGACGCACAACCTGTGTGCCAGACGCAAGACGCTCAGCTTAGCTGAACACGCGCACTTGCTTTCTGGCCGAGTTTTTTTTATTGTTTTAAGATTTTTTTTTATCCTTTGTTAAAATCTATTATTTGAAATCCGAAATCAGCTATCTTTAGGAATAAAAATCTGATTTATCCATTAAAATTATTTATCGGGAATAATTAATATTAAAATATTAAGAATACAATTGATTATTAGGAATAATTAATTGGTCCTTTTAAATTGGGCTTGGATTTAATAAATAGAATTTATATTTTCGAAATGATTTTGGGCTTAGCTCGTTCGATTGATCTTCATTTGGACCGGACCAATTAGGATTTAGGACGACGGTATATTTCATCATTGGGTACTCAATGGGGAGACACGATTTTGTGTCTACAATGACTATATGAGAATATGAGAAACTAATCAATTTACTATTACTACGGGGTAGATACTTGGTTGAATAAGTGCGGTTACTTTTGTGAACAATTGGGGTTACTAGTATGATAAAAATGAGGTTAAACACGGTTACTCATAAGATTAAACGAGGTTTCTCATAAAATTAAACGAGGTTTTTCATATATTAAACGACATTATTTGTATGACTAAACGAGAAAATGAGAAACTAATCAATATACTCTTACTAATGAATAGATACTCATTTGAATAAGTGAGGTTACTTTTGTGAACAATTTGGTTTACTCATATGATCAAAATGAGGTTACTCGTATAAGTAAATGAGGTCATTAGTATGAATAAATGGGGTTATCATAAGATTAAACGAGGTTACTCATAAGATTAAACGACATACTTGTATGACTAAACGAGAAAATGAGAAACTAACAATTTACACTTATGAATGAATGAGGTTACTCGATTGAATAAATGAGGTTACTTTTGTGAACAATTGAGGTTACTCATTTAATTAAATGGGTTTACTTTTGTGAACAATTGGAGTTACTCTTTAATTAAATGGGGTTACTTTATGAGATTTTATAGATCCACATAATAACTCATGTAACAATTGAATTAATCATTGTCTTCCTGCAATGCCCTTATATATATATATGCAAACTCGAAAGATTTCCGATACGATGGAAATTGGATCTATGTTACTTGGATTCAAATACTTGAGATAACATGTAAAATACAAATAACATAAAACAAAAGCTCTTAACCTGTGTCACTAATGCAACAACAACAAAAAGGCAGATGCATCTACACGTACATACGCAATCCACGGGCCTGAGAAGTAATAACCAAAATCTATTATTTTCTATGAACTCACCAAACATGATTAAGAATATCTGTACAGTCAATTTTTCTTGCAATTTAGTCGAACAACCTTCCAAGTCTCTCCATTGGAGATACACTAAGCATGCATGATAATGATTGTACGCTCTAGCAACAACTAGTATGTGAAACAATAGGTGGCTTTGTCCTGCAATGTCGAACTTCCCAAGCATCCAGTGCTTAGGAATCCTAGTCGAGTTATCTGGCATTCATTCCAAAACTTTGAGGTTCTTAATGAAGTTGTAGTCATTGCTTGAAGGATGAAATTGTTCATGATTTTACTCTAAAAAAGGAGAAATCTAGTATTTTTTTTTTTTTGCTTAGCTTTTGAGCTTGCTGATTTGGTGAGGTTGGAACTTGGAAAGAAGTGGAGGAGAGAGGAAGGAGGAGATTGAGAGAGGGAGAGAGGAGGAAAAGAGGAATAGTATTAGAATCTATACAAATATATTAAATGGTGTTCCTATCAAAGGAATAGTGCCACGTGACAGTCTTCTCAACCTTCTAATACACATGTTTATGATCTCATTAAAAAATATTAACAATGTGGAACTACTAGAAATCGAACACATGACCTTTGAAATGAAATGTGAGAGTTTAACCACCAATCCACTACAATTTCAATGTTTAATGTTTCAAAGTAAGACATAATAAAGTTTTTTAATTATATATAACTATAAAGACATAGACACACTTTTTAATCTCTAACACTTTTATTAAGGTAGTAACACTTTTTTACCCCAATTCCATTGACATTGTTATTTTTATCCCCAATTTCTTGGAAATTATTTTTAAAACAACTTATCATGACATAACGTCCATTTTCGCACTTGAAAGAAAATTACGAAAAGCTAATAAAATCAATTATGAAACTTATGAATAATAATATATTTAATAATTGTAACTGACCGGGCCATTGCCCGGGCCAAATTAAAAATACTAGTTTGTGTTATTAATTAATGAGATATATCTATACTAATATATTAAAAGGCGTTCCTAATAAAGTATATGCTGCCACAGGGAACCCCCATTTCACTAGAAATATGCAATGTCATAGGCTTAACAAGGAATATGTATTACAAAACTAACTTTGTATAGTAAGATTCGAACATGCAACCAATAAGTTGTAAAGCAGACATCTTATCATCTCAACCAACTATTAGATATGCTATTTACACATTAATAACTTCAGCTCGTCTTGCAAGAGACGGTCTAACATTAGAAATAAAATTAGGCGCAGCCCAAAACACCTCCAACCCACTCCACAAACCCAAACAATCCAACAGAAAAATGAAACCCAAAAATAACCCCCACAACATTCAAAACGCGAGGAATTAAATGCGTTTCACCTGACAGTTTCCTCTTCATTCTCACTTCTCTCTCGAACAAAAACACTGAAATTCAAGAAGTTTCAACCGAAAAAAATCAAAAATTGAGGGAAAACGAGCAAATTTCATACAGAAAATCATTACATCAAATTAGGTATGTGATTTCGAATCTTATTTTCTTCAATTTCTGGTTCGTTAAAATGTAAATTTCTACTAATTTGATGAATTTTTTTCAACTGCGCTTTTTTTTATCTTTGTTCATAGAATTAATCTGCTGTCCTCATACTTTCAACAAATTTGGTGTTCAATAGCGAAATATGGAAAGACGCAAGCAAAAATCGCCAACAGATAAAGGTATTTAGAATGCTTCTACTCAATTTCAGTATTAGGTTTTGAATTTGGCTTATACTTTCATAATTTGGTTATGCATGTGTTATTTAGAGCACTCAAAACAACAATTTAGAACACGTCTCCTGAATTTCAGTATAAATTTCAATATTAGCTTTTGAATTTGGTGTATATGAAATTGATGTAGGTTTTGAATGTTTGAGATGATTTTGTATCTGCTGTTGTTTGTAGAAAATGAATGTTTAGGTCATACAATTGAACTAATTACATAAATACTGGTGTAATTTTGGTTTCAATATTTTAAGAACATTCATTGAATTTAGTGACCAATACACTTGTATAAGTAACCAGACTTAGTCATTTAGTGATTAGACTATATAATCTTGAAGTTCATGCAAAAAGACCCTATATCATCACGTATGTAGCAAATTATTGATTATCAGACCCTAAATCATCATGTATGTAGCACATTATTGAATTTAGTATGCAAAAATGCTTGATGAACTTCAATAAAGATTATGATACAAGCAAATATCAATTATAGTTCTTCTCCCGACTGTTATCATATTCTTATTCATCCACCATTTAGGTTGTGTCAATGAGATGTGAATTGATGATTGAAAGGTCTTAAAGAACTAACCACTAAACAAGCCATATACTCCAATGATGCATACTAATTGATTTTAGGGAAATTCACTTAATATACAGTATTTTTTTTTTTTGATAAGATATTATATTTTTCCCAATAACTATATTACTCTTGTGGAGTTTCTGTTGTTTTACCAGACAACTTTTCAGGGACACCTAGAAAAGGGAATTTGATAAGTTTTAAGGGACCAAAATAGGATTGTAGGAGAAACTATGAATTGTCCATGTACCCAAAGTGTCACTAGAGATGAAGTTCCAGTGCCATCGACTTTACAATGCATAACACATGGATATATCTGAGCAATACTAAACCTGTCAGACAAAAGAACCTTTATCCCTGGGGGGGAGGGGGAACAAAGACCAAAGAGCAAAACCAACCTTGAAGAGAAGTCCATTTGTATCTTGAAAGAACAAAACCCATTTTACACCTGCATCATGCCTGATCAGAAGGCATTAAAAACGAAATCAGAATGCAGGGGTCCTCAACTTAACATATTAGAATTCACCGTAAGTACATTAAGCAGCAACATAAATTTGGTTATAAATAGAATGAGGTATATCTGAATTTGACGAAATTTGGTTTTTAAGTTCTAATACATTATTGCATGTAATCTTTGTCTAGCTACATACTTGCACTCTTTTACCTGGACAATACATCTTCAAATTTGGGGTGTTTGTATTGCTACTCTATTCTACTTAATGGACTCTATTCTACATTGCAATACTTTATTTCATTTAGTAACCATTAAATTTGTATTGGTAACCAATTTATGTCATTTAGTGACTAATTTAAATATCACCACTTTTTACAGATACACAAAACCAAGACAAAAAAAAGCAAAACCATTCAAGACTGTGGTAGAAAAACTAGTTGACATGAAGAAAAAGGCAGCTATGGATAGGAAAGTCAAAGAAAGGAAAAAAAGGCAAGCAACCACCTAGGATACCAAAGAAAAGTGAGGCAAGAACATCTCCTCCGGTAACTGAAGAAGAAACAGCTGAAGGTGAGCCAAACAAGGGGCCAGATGAAGGAAATCCAACAGAATAACCTCAAGGAAAGGGAGGGAAAAGACGCAAATAACCTCCTATAAAGGAAGAACAAGATCACTCTCCAAAAGAGTTACCTCAAGGAAAGAGAATAAACGGGGAAAACAAAATACTCCAAAGGTTTCACCACAGTCACCTCAAAGAAGAATGATAACAAGGGGAATGCAGACTCCTCCAGAGAATGAGATGGACACTTCTCCAAAGGATTCAGCAGAGTCACTTGAAGGAAAGGGAGGCAAAAGAAAGAAACAACATACTAATAATGCTAAATAAGTTGATACACCAAAATCACCTCGTGCAAAAGCAAAGAAAAAAGGAAAACAACATGTGAAAGAGATTCACCAAGATGGTTCTCCGAAAAAATCCGTAAACCCAGGTTTAAATTTATTGTCCCTTTGCACAAATATTTCATTCATGTTTTATAATACAGTATTAGTTGACATTTTATGTCATTTAGTAACTAGTTTAATTCTATTAGTCACCACTTATGCCACTAAATTATATTTCTATGCTCATTCAACTTTTATGTTTAAATTATGTTTTTGTGTCCATTATTCAATTCTAAAACATCAACCTATTAGAAAAAATCAGTTACAAAACAGAAATAGGGTTATCACTACATTAAGTCATTATGCTGTCAATATTGGTCATTTTGTATCCATTTTATCTCAATTAGTGACCAGTTTAATGTCTGATTATCACTATGGTTGTGATTTTTGTTATTGTTCCAAATTCTTTTATAGGGCTAAAGAAGTTCTGATTTCAACATATTGTTCCCCTAGTGGATTGTTCAAGTTGAATGAGCAACTCACTACAGAACAAATAGTGCATGTGGAATTTATGGGATTTGGAGGATTGCTTATGTTGAAAATGAATGCACATTATCAAGGGATGGTGGACTGGCTTGTACAACAGTATAATGGGAGCAGCCACTGGTTTACAGTTGATGCAACTAGGGGATGCAATGTAACTGAAGATGATGTTTATGACATCTTTCATCTGTCAAAAGAAGGAGATATTGTTGTCCAAAACTCTCTTGCCAAAAGAGACAATCCAGATGTTTGAGCGCAAGATCATTGGCGTGAAGAATTAGGATGTACATGCAATGCAGAAATAAAAGCATCCAAACTGGTTGAAGAGATTCTGAAACTACCAAATGGAGGTCGCAGATTCCAAATCTATTATGCTACGTATGCACTCTCGACATTTCTCACTCCTACACCACACAACAACATAGACATGGATATAACAAAAGTGCTTTTAGATCCCGCGCAAATCCCAAAATTGAATTGGTGCAGTTATGTGTTGGAGAGGATGGACAAAGCTGTAACAAGTTGCAACAAAAAAGGATGAAAGAGTGTAGGTGGGTGCATCATCATACTACAACTTGTTTACTTCCATCCTTTACTTTAGAAGGGAATGCAAACACCAACATCACTTCCACTAATCCAGCATTGGACATACGAAATAGTCCGTGAGTGTGTGCTAGAAGAGGTTGTAGCAAAGAATAGCAAAGGAGGCAGATTTGGTATGGGTGAGTGGGAAACTTCAATGTTCCCAATCTGCCTCAATCAAAACAGGTATGAAGCTGAGCATGAAGACATAAATCAAGATCCTCCAGTGCATCATGATCAAATCCCTATAATGACGGTGCCAAAGCCACAACCAATGGTGATCACAAATTCTGCAGAGAGGGTAATAATAATCAAGCTTCCCAAAGGCACGATGACTGATGAAGAAATTGAACAAACTGCAAAAGATGTAAGTTTAAATTATTACAACTAAAATTTACGAAGCCAAGTTTAAATTATTTCTGTTACCATTTTAATTACTTTTGTTACCAGTTTAATTAATTTTGTCACTAGGTTAATAACAAAGTATTGTCATAATATTGTTGTGAGTATACATTAGTTCTACCAGGTTGATTGCATTAATATATTATTATTTGCAATGATGATACTTGGAAATTTCACAGCCTATTAATCAAGCTCGCCTAAAATTGGGACGCAACCTAGAGGTTTGCTATAGCATGCACACGCAAAGGTTGGAGGAGCTCTAACAAAGGAAGGAAGATGTTCCACAAGATGGATCACCCATAATGACTAAACTGTTAGAGAACCCTGAAGTTCTTAAACACATTGATGACATTGAGAAGCTCCTAATAACAACAAAGCAAGCAGTTGCAGACATGCCATCATTTGACTTAGGTATACCCGAATTGAAGCAACCAAAGCAACCCAAACAACCCAAACAACAAGAAGATCAAAGCAAACCTGTTCACCAAGTCTATACCAGACGATCAAAGAGACACCAAGAAGCACCTGAAGCAGCAACTGAAGTACCACAAAAAAGCTCTCCTACTATAAGAATGTCTCCTTCTCCTAGCAGGGGCGGATCCAGAAAAAATTCATTCGATGGGCCAAATCAAATTTGGTATGTATAAGTTTATCTTGGGTCAAATTAAATTTGATAACATGGATGTTCCTTTTACTTATTAGTTTATTAGTTATAATGCTTTATCTTTTGCAGTATTTATGTATTAATCTTGTCCTGAAATATCTGACATATATATATGTAAAATTATTAGGGATATTATCTCAGATAACCCTGACTTATATGTCTTTTTCCAATATAACCCTGACTTTGGCAGGCCTGTCTCCGATAACCCTGAACTTGATTTTTGTCATTAAACTGGACGGAATTAGTGACGGCGTTAACTACACCCTAACTTGGTTTGGCTTTTGCTAAATTCATCTCTTTCTCTCTCTTGTTCTTCATCTCTTCTCAAGCCCATCATTCTCTTAAACTTCCACCCACCCCTTCTTCTTCAACTCAAGCACAATCTTCAACAATCCACCCCAGCAACAACAACAACAATTATTGAAGAATTCCCCGACTAAGCCTTTAACTCTGTCTAAAACATTCATTTTCATAGGCCTAAAACCCTAGCTCCCAAGGCCAAGTGCCACTGCCAGTCTCCCACCACGTCTCCTCTTCACCTCCCAAGTCCATCTGCGACATCCACGTCTGCAGTACCACGAGTGCATGTCTGCACCACCACGAGCGCCCAGATTTGCACCACCACGAGCTCCCAGATTAGCACCACCAGGAGCGCACATCTGCACCACCACGAGCGCCCAGATTTGAAACAACCCGCACACCACCATCTCTTCCAATTGAGTTATATGATTTCGCTTATGTTTGCCGCGCACCACCAGTGAGAAGTGGCCACTATCTCTTCACTTTCGATTATGAATTGGTTGGTGTTATAATAGATGATTATATAGATATTGTTACCCCCTTGATAATTTGCACTAAATTAAAGAATGGATTTAATTTGGGTTTTGATTTAATCTTGAGTAAAATAGCATAAAACATGGATGTTTTTCAATTGGGTGAAACTGGGCCTTATGAGCCGCTGCTTTTGTCGTCTCCCGGTGAAATTCCGGTGATTCAAGTGATTGTTTTTAGTGATATAACTTTGAAGCTTAAACAAAATGGAACACAATATCACAAGTTAATGCTAGCTTTTGTCAATTTGGTTGTTGTTTTTAGATGTGGATTAAGTGCCGGAATGAATTATATAGACATTGGTTTCCTTCTTTTGCGAGGAGGCGTCAGTGGAGGGTGGTTGTGCGCTGGTTGTGCATGAGTGGATGGTGGCCGAGGGTGTCCGGGGATGGGCCGAGGGTTTTCGGGCCGGCTAGAGTTCCGGTTGGAGGGTGGTGGTTTCAGAGGTGGTGGAAACCATTGATGAATGCTTGAGAAGAGATGAAGAACAAGAGAGAGAAAGAAATGAGTTTGGTTTTTTTTTTTTTAAAAAAAAGGGCAGTAAGTTGGGTTGTTTAAAAATAGTTAACGTCGTTGACAATTTCGTCAGGTTTAATGACAAAATACAAGTTTAGGGTCATCTGAGAAAAAAAAAATGTCAGGGTTATTTGGGGAAAATGCCTATATGTCAGGGTTATCTGAGATAATATCCCAAATAATTAATATTAACTAAGATGACTTTTTTATTTATTTTCACATATAAATAGTCAATATCGTGTGTTACAACTTACAAGTATGATCCAAAGTGTTATAACTTATTTGAACAATTAAAAGTGTTTCAAATAATTAAAAAATAGAGGATGTAAAATTAAGTTCATGTCTAAATTTAGCGAAAAAACATGTTAAGGTCATATTATGTTCAAATTAAGAATTAAATTAAAAAGAAAAGAATTTATGGTGATGATGTACACAAATTCTTATATACGGCCAGCCACACCGGAAATTTCGCGTGTGGTCGGCCCAGTCCAATTTGAAATAATGAGCCCAGCGTTGAAACATGACCCAGGAAGCGTTTTTGTGATTTTAAAATAATGGGCCTAATTAAACCCCGCTGAAACATAGCTCACGCTGAAACATGGGAGAAAATTAACGTTACAAGCCACGTTTACATGTTGGCGGTAACTACAATTAAACCCCATTTAAATCTCCATTAACTGTAATCACCTTCATTATTTGTTGTTTATTGTTAAAACCTCCATTAACATTGCTCGAAAACCTCCATTAACATCGGTAATTTCATTCTGTTTTGCGGCGTTTTTAAAGGTTTATTTTCATATTTTGAATGGATTCTTCGTGTAAAAAGATGCCTAAAGTGAAGGTTATTGTTCGTGGAGGCGAAATAGGAACAACTACATGTACTGAGAAGGAATCTTCAGGTGTTTTATGTTGTTTTTTGAATTCATAGTGTTTGTTTATGTATTTATTGAACCTGATTGGAACTCATAGACATAATTTCGTGTTTTTTTTAACCTAATTGCAACTAAAGTGAAGGTTGTTGTTCGTTTTCTCTTTTTTTTATGTGTGTTTTGAATTATTTGTAGATGCGTAACTCCTATTGAATTATTTAGTAACTTTTGTAGTTCGACATTAGTAACTTCGTGAAATTATGTATTTTTGAAGTGTTGAAAACCTATATTACGAAATTGTTACTCATTTTGTTTTGTAAATAGTAATTTCATTACATTTTCTTACTCATCAATAGATTTGAGAAGTTACGTTTTGCATTTGTTTGTTTTGATTATGTATTTTTAACTTTGAAAATTTATCTGGAAAAATTGATTTAAACAATCCCAACTTTAGGCGTCCCGATAAAAACAGTCCCAATTTTTATTTTTTATTGTTCAGTCCCAACTTTTGGGAATACTTTACGCGTGGACCTAGCAGGTTACCAACCTGCTAATGCAGGTAAACAATAGTCACGTGCTTCCACGTGATTTTTTTTGTAAATAAATCCCAGAAATTTCCCCCCCCCCCAACACAGTCTCCTTTGACCTATCTTGCTTATGTTGAATCTGATTGATGATAAATTCTGAAGAAGGTACAAAAATCTCTACAGTTTTCATGATTCTCCGATAAAAATCGTGGGGAGCATTAAAGCCACTCTTCTGAAATGAATATATGTTGAGATCCTCCTCCAAATTTTCATTTTCTTTATGTTTTTCCTCTAACTCGTGCTCCAATTCATCTGTATTCTCTTGTTTCTCCTCCAATTCCTTCTCTTTTTCAGTCTCCAAATGAGTTAGATCCTCCTGATGTTTACGCTTCAATCCGACTATCTCATCTTGTTTGTTCTTCAAGCATTTCTGGTTGTTACGCTCTGCCTCGGCTACTCCTGTTTCAGGTTGTCCACCTCATCTTGTTTTTCCTTGAGTTCCTCTCCCTTTTTACGCTCCAGCTCTCTAACTGTAGCTTATGCTTATTTTTCTCTTCCTCAAGTTCCTTCTCTTTCTCTGTCATATCATCAGAATTCGACCCTGCAGTTACAATAATATCCAAAGGGACGCCCATCCACAATGTCTTTCGAGTCCACTTGGTGTTGAGCGATGTTTTCAACTGATATTTGGACCAATTGAACACATCAAATTGCTTGTAGTACTCCATTTCTATAACCACAACTGTAACCCATGTGGTTGCTAGGAAGCATATCCCATCGCGATAACAATCGAAAAGTCAGACCTCCAATAATTACAAATACAAAAACTGAAGTATGCTGATTTGGGGGTTGAGGATATCAGATAATTTGCATTTCGAGAATGGGGGGGGTGGTGGCGGGACAGGGGAGGGAGTTTTGGGGCGGATGAGGGGGGTGGTCAAAGGGGGAGTGGTTTCGGGGGCGGGGGGTGGGTGGCGAGGGAGTGGTGACACGGGAGGTGGGTGAGGGGGTTGGGTGGCAGAGGAGAAGAGCAGGAGGGAAGCAAACTGAAAATAAAAATCAAAGTAGGGCGTTATTTTTTTTTTACAGGTTTAGCAGGTAACCTGTGAACCTGGACCACGCGTGTAAAGTATCCCCAAAAGTTGGGACTGAACAATAAAAAATGAAAGTTGGGACTGTTTTTGTCAGGACGCCTAAAGTTGGGACTGATTAAATCAATTTTTTCAATTTATTTTGATGTTACTCATCAAGACATTTGAAAACCTAGGTTTTGCATTTCTGTTGTTTGTTCATTTTTGTTTATTTCGTTGATCAATAATTTATTTGCAATTCATAATTTATTGTGGTTACTGATTGAGTGAGGTTTCGGTTTATGTTCGTGTAAGTTCGTTTTTGAGGTTACTATTTATAAATTGAGGTGTTACTGCTTTTAATTGAGTTTACTGGCTATATATTGTTTTGAGGTTACTGATTACAATGTATGGAGGATACTCATTTGCTGATGAACTTATTAGGATAGGCGTTATTGATGAAGTTATACAGGTGTTACCTGTTATAATTGATATATATGTTACTGACTATAATTTTTGGAGGTTACTGATCGAGTTGGTTTTTAATATTTGTCTTAGTTAGAGTCTTATATTGATTACATTTTTTGTTATGGTTACCGATTATAGATTTTACAGGTTACTGACTTTATTATGTTGTGTTACTGATTCATTGTTTTACAGTTTGTAATGAGGTTCTCGATGATTCAGAAACTTCTAAAGGTATTACCGAGGAAGTTCCTTTGTCAAGAACTGTTGATGTGCCAGAATCTTCTGTTGCTGCAATTGTGCCGCCTTCTGGTGTTAGTCAAGTTGTTGTGGAGAGTGATGAGGAAACAGAATCTGATAATTCTGCTGAGGAGGGAGGTAATGAGGAAGCAACTGATGAAGAAGAAAACAAAGAGGAGCAAGGTGAAGAGGATGAAGGTGATGAACAGGAAAATGATGGGGAAGAAAGTGATGATGATGAAGAAGATGATGAAGAAGAAGAGGAGGAAGATGAAGATGGGGAGCAGCAACAATCTTCTAGATTTCCAGCTGAAAAAGTTGATGTTGGGCTGAAGAAAAAGCGATCTGAGCCTTCATTGGCAGAAGCATTTAGTAAACGGAAGACTGTGTCATTGAAAAGGGTTAAACCTGAAGATGAGCCTGAATATCTGGTTGTTGAAGTAGTTGAAGATAAACCTGCCAAGAGGGGTAGGTATCAAAAGGTGAAAGAGGAAGTTAAAGTGCATGTAGCTTCATCTAAACGAGGAAGAGCAACAATTGATCCAAGGTCTGCTATTGTAATAAAGCCTGATGAAGTTGTTGATTTGAAAGAGGGATCAATGTAAGTATTTTTTTGTTATTGATGTTACTTATGAAAATTAGTTAAAGTGGTTACTTAGAGCACATGTATGGGGTTACTTATTATGGTTATAGGAATTACTGATAATGTTATCGAGGGGTTACTAGTTATGTTATGTTTATAGAAGATTACTTTAATTGTTTTTGTGTATTACTTATTAATGTGTAAGAGTTACTGATAGCTAGTTGAAAGGGTTACTTATAGAAGATATATGGGGTTACTGAAAATTAGTTAAAGTGGTTACTCAGAACACATGTATGGGGGTTAATTATTATGGTTATAGGAATTACTAATAATGGTATCAAGGGGTTACTAGTTATGTTTATAGAAGATTAGTTTAATTGTTTTTTGGTATTACTTATTAATGTGTAAGAGTAACTGATAGTTGAAGGGGTTACTTATAGCAGATATATGGGGTTACTGAAGATTAGTTAAAATGGTTACTTTGAACACATGTATGGGGTTACTTATTATGGTTATAGGAATTACTAATAATGTTATCCAGGGGTTACTAGTTATGTTTATAGAAAATTACTTTAATTGTTTTTGGGTATTACTTATTAATGTGTAAGAGTTACTGACAGTTAGTTGAAGGAGTCACTTATAGCAGATATATGGGGTTACTAAAGATTAGTTAAAATTGTTACTTTGTGTAACAGCCCGATTCCCGAGCTGCTAGCTTAACTCGCTTAGCAATCACAAATCTCAATTAGCACCAAAACAATAATAATCACTTATGAATTAGATAACATTCGCAGCGGAAACAACCTGAAATATACGATCCTGGACCTGTGGGTTATGGGCCCACAAAACAAAATCCTTTATATAAGACTTCAATTACATAGTCATTCAATCTCAAATTCCATGGCAAAAGAATAATCTATATTGTAAGTAATTCTAAATAAACTCCTCTATATACAAACTTAAATCTCGGACTTTATCCCATAATACACAATTCAAATCATAACTTTGCTCTCAACTCGATTCTGGCTTCCAACACAATCCTGCAACAAAGTTTAACTCTGCCACCCACCAAGTGACAGGCCACAGAAATGACAACACTATCAGCAAAGCTGAGTACACACTGTATAATAGAAAATACAAGTTTAGGTGTATTTTGAAAACTAATTGATAACACATAGTCATAATAGCAAGTAGTCATAATCACTTCCATACTTAGAGATTTCATAAGCTCATTCTTTTGATATGACCGCGAGCGTAGCAAACTATTGAGGGTCGTCACCCCACCTTTTACTGTTCTGCTTGCAAGACTTAACCCGGACATGTCCCACTTCCGCCAGGATTTCCCCCTCCTGGTTGGGTAACAGTTAGGGAATACCCGTCCTAACCCGGGTGTATGCTCACGCCTCGCTTTCGTGATTAAAACCAATACATTTAGTGTTTCATTACCATAAAATTCGATATACTTAACAAATTCCATTTAAAAGCATAAACATGACAATTTAGTGTTTGAGCCTAGCTTAGGCTAAGTAAAACATCTCAAGTGAACCATAGCATGCCAAATCCATGTCAGATACTCAAAGAACACATACTAATATGCATATCAGAAGAGATTTCATTTCATATTCATGCTTCATAATAGAAAGAAACAATCATCTAACCATAGGTAGGAAAATCTCTAGGTTACAATCCAAACTAAGTATGTACCTTCACTTAGGTTGCTTAATGTAACTCAAACTCCTTATTCCAAGTGGTTTATCCTTCCTACAACTTCCCCTGAATATGTAAAGTGCTAGGAATTAGTTTACACAAGTTTTAGAACATGAAATACTAAGCTAAGTACAAGAGAGATGCAAAGTTGTACTTACACAGTTTGCTTGATGTTTCTATGGAGTTTCTACAACTTCCCAAGGCTTGAAAACTCTACCAAAAGATTGAAATACTAGGGAATTATGTCTAGAAGAGTTGTATGTAAAGAGAAGTAGGTGTTGAAGAAGAAGATTTAGGAGAAAAGGACGAAAAACCATGACACCCTTTTATAGGGCCTGTTCTGGCGGTACCCATGAGGGAGGGAAACCTCTTCTGGGTATGGTCGGTTTCTTAGACTTTCTAGGTGATTCTTGTTGGAGGTGTTAGCTTAATGTGTTGGCTTTCATTCATGAAAAGATCTTTAAGAGATCGACACTCAAGCAGCTGCTAAGAAGCTTTCTTTGAGGATAGGTACAAACTGATATTTCAGCTGAGCCAGATCTTACTATGTAAGGAATTCACCCTATTTAGCCACGTAAATTTTGATGGTGAATGACCATTTTAACCTTATAATATCCCAAACATAACATATGTCAAGTTTGATTAGGTTCTGAGCTCGGATTCAACCCAAAAGGCTCTTTAACTGGAGGTTCATTGTTACCCGATAAAATGGTCTCTATGCAATTTTCATAATCTTAAGGAATAAGGCTCTCCAAGGCTTTTTAGCTTATCTATTGGTTCTCAAGGCTTTCTTAACCACTAAGAATGATAGTGCTTATCCTCTTTGACCTTTCTTAACCATTAAGAATGATAGTGCTTATCCACAAGCTTTCTTAACCACTAAGAATGTTAGAGCTTATCCACTTGCTTTCTTAACCACTAAGAATGTTAGAGCTTATCCACTTGCTTTCTTAACCACTAATAATGTTAGTTCTTATCCAATTTTTGTCCTAGTATGATGTTGGAGAGAATTCTAACTACTCAAAGGACCAAAGCCTGATGAAGACTTAATATAGCTAACAAAATAATTGAACCTGCTTAAAAATTTAGGTTGTTACACTTTGAACACATGTATGGGGTTACTTATTATGGTTATAGGAATTCCTAAGAATGTTATCGAGGGGTTACTAGTTATGTTTATAGAAAATTACTTTAATTGTTTTTGGGTATTACTTATTAAGGTTAAAGAGTTACTGATAGTTAGTAAAAAGGGTTACTTATAGCAGATATATGGGAATACTGAAAATATAAAGGTCCAATTGTTCTTTATATTTACAAGGATTACTTATATTATATTTGTAGGGTTACTAATACTATAGAATAAGGGTCTCTGATATTCAGTAACACCATTGGTTATGTTTTTTTTTTTTTTTTGCAGTGTTTTCGGTCCTCAGATTACTGTTAGATGTAGGTCTGCTGGTATCATTAAGTTGTTAGGTGAACTCACACCAGCCCAAGTTGAAGTTGTTAAACAGATTGGGTTTGGTTGTTTGTGGGAGATGAAGCTGTCTGAAGTTCCTAGGGATATGCTTAGGTGGCTATGTTCAAGATTTCACCCAAATGGTAGAGTTTTTATTATGGCTCCTGGTAAAGAGGTGCAGTTGACTTCTGAAGATGTCCATGGTGTATTTGGTATTCCTCATGGACCACTTGTAGTGCCAATATCCGGGTTAGTCCGATGATAGAGATTTGAGGAGGGCATGGAGGTTGAAATATCAGGTTAGGACAGATTATATTACTGTTGTGGAGTTGGAGAGAATGATAAAGAATGATCCAGGGATGATAAGTGAGAATGATGACTTTAAGAAGGGTTTTTTAATGTTTTTTATGGTGACATTATTCACCCCAACAAGCAATAGAACAGCTGATTTGAAGCTTGCTAAGGCTCTTGAAGATGTTCAGAATATTCAAAATTATAATTGGTGCCAATATGTGTTGGACCAATTGGCTTCAAGTTTGTCAACGTACAAATCAGACTAGAGATATGTAGGTGGTTGTATTCTGTTGCTGCAGATATGATATTTCCATAGGTATCTGTTTAGAGGCGCTGCTTCTCCTACTTCATTACCTTTGATTCAACATTGGACAACTGAGAAAGTGAGGGAGAGGTTACTGGAAGAAGGTGGGGAGTATGCTATTGGGAAAATTGATGAGTCTACATATCCTATTTCAGGGGGTGGTGGCATTGTTCATGAGGAGTGAATTCCATCTCTACTACAGAACCGGACGTGAGAGTTTCTTCTCATCCGGCTCCTCGCGACTGAAAAAATTCAAAAAATGTAGCAACTCGGACATACTGGATGCGGGGGAAGGCATTTCCCAAATAAGGCAATTGCAGAAGGTGTTGTTGGTCAGCACAGGGATGTAGATCACTTGGTATCTGCACCAGCCATTGGTTGTGAAAGTATTGTTGCTCAACAAAAGGATGTAGATGACATCGTATCTGCTCCAGCCATTGGTCGTGGATGTGTTGAAGTGTATATGGGGTTACTTATTAAGTTTTTAGGTGTTACTTAATTGTTCTTGAAGAGTTTTTTGGTTAATTTTCCAATTAATACATATTAGTTCTGAAGGTTTTATTTATTTAGGTTGTGTGACTTACTCATTAATTGTTTACTGTTTTAGTTGTTTACTGTTTTAGTTGTTCACGTTTTGGTGTTACTTGTTCTGTTTTAAATTTGTTACTGATTATTTCCTTTAGGGGTTACCTTAAAGCTTGTATGGGGTTACTTATTAACTTTTTAAAATTTGTTACTGTTTATTTCCTTTAGGGGTTACCTTTTCTGTTTAAATGGTTACTTGTTCTGTTCTAACTGTTTTGTGTTATTTGCTTTTGGGGTTACCTGAAAGAGTATATGAGGATACTTATTGTGTATTTAGCTGTTAGTTGTTCTCTTTTAAATGGGTTACTTTTTATTTCCTTTTGCAGGATCTTCAAGAGAAATATCTGCTGCTGAAGAGGGATATGAAGCTTCTCTCTTATCAGTGTGAGAAGCATGTGGAGGAAATAAGAAGGCTATCTGAACCTGGCAGCAGTCAAAGAGCAGTGTATGAGAAGGGTTTTTCTCCTATTATGTTGCAGTTGGATCCTGCATTTAGTGATCCAAAATTCTGGGAGCAAATTGATCGTATTGTGCTCCAGAATATCACAATGAAGGAGTTGGAGAAAGGCATGCCATCTTTTGAGGTGTTTTCAACAAGTGATATCAATGTGCCATGTGATCCTGTCATAGAGCCTCATATGGGTGACCTTTTCAAAGACACTGAAATGATTGATGTGTCCCCGATTGATGATATACAAAGTTCAGGGGCCAAGATACATGATGTGTTGAATGATTTAAAATCATATGAGTTGGATAAACGAGACGGACATGACTCCTCATGTGAGAAATGAGATTGATACTACAATAGGTTCTGAAAAACCTATTGAAGTTACTGAAGAAGTGACCAATGAAGTAGTTATCGAAAGTACAACTGATGTTGTTAATAAGGAAGTTATAGAATCACTGACCAAGGAAACTGTAACTGAAGGAACAACGTCTTTAGTTGAAGATGTACATTCTGTTGAGCAAGTCTTTGATGGTACAAGTTATGGAAATAGTCCAAGTGTTTATGCTACAAGTGCGACTGAAATTGGAGGTAATATAAGTAGTTGTTTCTCTTTCATATTTTTGTGGTTACAGAATAGTATAAGTAGACGTTACTGATTAATATAAGCAGCTGTTATTGATTCTTATAAGTAGGTGTTACTCTTTCATATTATGGGGGTTACTGGTTAATATAAGTAGGTATTACTGATTATTAAAAGAAAGTGTTTCTCATTTATATTTTGGGGGTTATTGTGAATAAGTAGGTGTTACTGATTCATATTTTTGGTTCTATGTTGTTGACAGATGCGTTGTCAAGTCTCAAAGACTCTATGATTGATGTTAGAAGTGAACCAGAGCCCGATCCTGTTATTCAAATTTTTGATTCTAGTCAAGAAGCAACTGTTCCAGGAGTAGAGACATCGAATGCGGTTGAGAAGGAAGATGTTGCTGGGTGTGTTAGTGTAAGTGAGCTTGCTGATGACATTGGCAAGAAGGAGGAGCAGCTGATTATTTATAAAAAAGCTGCTCATCGGAATCCAAGGTCTTCAATTGTTAATGAAAAAAGAAGAAAAAATATCAGAATATTGGGGAGAAGGAAGGAGAACATTTTAGCAAAGCCGTTAAACACACTCTCATATAATTCCTTGATTTTTAAATTCTTATCAAATAAATCAAAGAACCTTATTTCAACATCCATTCTCATTTTCTTAAGCCATTCTATATGTTCTTTATAAACTTTAACACCTTATTCAGTTTGCTCACGTTTTTCACGTTCATCTCTACATTCAAGAATTGCATCATAAAGAAGATCATAAATTTCAGGCCTAGTTTTTCCATCTAAGTCTGATTCAAGTACATGTTGACTTACCTCAACATTTTCTTCATCTTCTTTTTCGTCAGTGTTTGCCATGAGGCAAAGATTTGCAGTTTCTTCAGTTTGTTGTTCCTCTTCCTCTTCGGTCTCTGAATTTCCCCAAGCTGCTATCATAGCCTTTCGAACGTTCGCTTTAGAGAAAGGTGCTTTTGATTCCTTGTTCCTTTTAGCGAAGCGTTCCTTGTTCCTTTCTTTGGTCGTATCATTTTCCCAAAGTGGACATTCCTTGATGAAGTGATATGTACTACCACATTTATGACAAGCAGCTTTGTTAACAAACTTTTTAGTTTTACCTTTGAAGTTCCCATTCTTCATGTTCCTATACATCTTTCGAAATTTTCGGACCATGAGTGTTGCTTCCTCTTCTTCTGAGTCAGAGTTATCTTCATCATCTGCTTTGAGGGCAATGGACTTTGACTTAGAGCTTTCACCATACTCAGTATCAAGGTGGAGCTCATGAGTCATAAGTGATCCAGCAAGCTGTTCCAAGTTGAACTTAGTGAAGTCTTTTGTTTCTTGTAAAGCAGTGACCTTAGCCATCCATCTATCCTTAGGAAACTCCTAAGAACTTTTCGAACATGTTCCTCTGATGAAATAAACTTACTAAGAGAAGCTAACTCATTAATAATGTTAGTAAAACGAGTAAACATCTCTTGTATGCTTTCCTTAGCCTTCATGGAGAACAGTTCATATTGATTCATTAGTAAATCAATTTTAGATCTCTTGACTTCATTAGTTCCTTCATGGGTTACTTCTAGTAAATCTCATATTTGCTTTGCGTATTTGCATCCCATGATCCTATTGTGTTCATGGGGTCCAAGTCCACAATGCAACAGTTTAACAGCCATAGCATTAACTTCCATTTTTTCGAAATCAGCTTTGTCATATTCAGAGAAGGGTTTAGGAATTACCTCATTCTTGTCATTAGTAGTTGTGACCTCAAAATTACCAACTTCAATGACTCTCCATACCAGGTAGTTTTCGGCCTTGATGAATATCTCCATTATGTTCTTCCAATAGGAATAGAATTTCCCATTGAACATAGGAGGCCTTTGCGTAGAGTAACCTTCCTCAAGTTTCTCGGTGGTATTCATTGTTCCTTGGATCTTTTTCTCAATAGGGTTTCCTATCTTTCGTGAGTTCTAGCTCTGATACCAATTGTTATTTCACTGGGAACAATACAAGAGGGGGGTGAATTGTATGTGTAGAAATAAACGTAACTTTTTGCGGAATTTTAAACTTAAACAAAGAAACAAGCTAAAGGAACACATGGGATTTTTACGAGGAAAAACTTCTTGGGCCCAACAAGAAGAAACAACCTTGACCACTAGGGATTTTAAACTCAATACTTTCACTAATTAGGCCAAACAACTTTGTTACAACTTAAGTCTACTCACGGACCACACCTTGAGTTCCTAAACTCAAGTTCCTGAACAACTGTTCCCTTAACAGCTGTTCCTCTCAACTTCACTTGAAGTTTTCTCACTTTAACTCGCTTCACTCAAAGCTTCTCTCTTACAGAACCTCACTCAAAGTCCCCTTACCCCAAAAACCAAAATGCAATAGATCAAATAAACTTAGTGGAATTAGAGTAAGAAGGCAAAGAACAAAAGGCTTTTATGAGAGAATGAAGGCACCGACACTTTACTTAGTTAAACTCACTAATTCAATTGGTCAGTCGCAATTTGGAACTTCATTAGACACTAGTATTTATAGTGGTAATAACTTAGAACGTGGGATTAAAACATGTGTTAGTGATAAAACCATTATCCCATGATGTTCCTTACTTGGAGGAACACGTTCCTCTTTAAAACCCATGATCTCCATGATCACTGTTAAACGTGGGAGATAAACATGTTACTGCTCCCTTAATTTTAGCAACCACTTAAAGCAGTAATTCTAAAATCTGATTTAATTAAAAAGTATTTTAATTAATAAAACCAAAATAAAATCCTTTTACCAAAAATATTATCTTTAAAATATTTTCCATAAAAACCGAAAAGGATATTTATTATCTTTATTAAAATAAAATATTTTCCTTAAAAAGATTTTCCTTAAAATCAGATTTTACCTTAAATAACACGGTTACCTAGAATCTAGGCATAAAATACTCAAACGACATATTTAACCGTTGTACTACTTCATCCTAGGTCTAGTTCCTTTTAATAGTTAGTTCCTTTAACTTATTATGTCAGCGTCAGTTCGTATGTTCCTTATAAAGGAGCAAACGCTCATTCTCATTCTAAATTACCACGGTTCCTTACCATTCTTACTCGTTCCTTTACATTGGAACTAGAAACAAAAAGCCTCGCTTTAGTCTTCTTGCTCAAATGCTGCTCCAGTACCAAATCTTTGAACATCTTCACTTAGTCTTCAAAATCCAATCTTGATTTCTTCTTTGACTTAGTATTCTCTTTGTTCCTTTCATTGATACCTTAAAATATTCATTCACTTAACAACTTGTTAGTCCAATACTTAGTTTGCATCTTTGTTCCTTTATCATCATTAAAACTAGGGTTCAACACACATTTCAGTGTATTATACATTTTGTTATCATTTGGTTTGTTTTCTAACTTTTTTTATACCTTATTATATTTAGATTTATCAAGGTCATACATATTTTACTTAGAATATATATTTGCGGTTATTTACAGAAAATACATAGGGTTACTTAGAGCAGATACATAGGGTTACTAATTCATATAAGTAGGTGTTACTAATTCATATTTTGGGGGTTATAGGTAATACTGATTAATATAAGTAGCTGTTACTAATTCTTATAAGTAGGTGTTAGTCATACATATTTAACTTAGAGTATATATTAGGGGTTACTTAGTGTAGAAAATTGGGGTTACTTACAGTCAATACATAGGGTTACTTAGAGTAGATATATATGGTTACTTAGAGAAGATACATGGGGTTACAAATTAATATAAGTAGATGTTACTGATTCACATAGGTAGGGGTTACTGATTCATATACATAGGTGTTACTATTTCAGATAGATAGGGGTTTCTGGATATGTAAGTGTGTTAATTTTTGTATTGTTTTTGTTGCATCTCTGTAGAGATGTTATATATATGTCCAAATTTCTGGTGATGAAGAACCATTATTTTGGGTATGAAGTGAGGAACTACAGGATTAGGCAGATCCCTTTTAAATGGCTGCCTACTAATCATGATTGTGGTGTACTCTTGTTGTACCACTGTTGCATGTATCAAGGTCAGACTTTTGAAAGTGAGGGCTTGCAAAGGTTTCGTAATTCTATTATTTGCATTAATTCGTATATTTTATTGAAGTGATTTGAATTATTTTCAGTGATTTTACTAGTAGGTTGTAAATGGGAATTTGTAGAGTTTGGTTTCGGATTGTGAGGTTAATCATTATTGGCTTATAGGTTACTGTTTATTTTTATATGGGGTTACTGTCTATTGGGATATAGGTTACCTATTGTTTGTGTTTGGGGTCACCTAATTGTTACTGTTTGCGTTTCAAAGGGTTACTAATTGATTACATTACTGGGATTTTTTTATATTGTAGGCAATGGAGCGTCGTCTTTACCGGGCTGAAATATGTGCGTCTCTTATTCTGTCTGATATTAATTTGTTGCGTAGTCATCTTATGGCTCGTATCAAAATTTTCAATGGGCAAAGGGTTCAAATACTTCAAAAGGTAGTCAAGCAGGAAAAGGAGATTGCAGAAAAAGAAAAGGAGGAGAGAGAAGAATTGAATCGTTTACATCATTTAAGGAAGAGTCAACAAGCTGCCAAATCTGTTGTTCGTAGTGTTATAGAATGATCATTTATTTTTTATTCCAAGTATTGTTCAAATTACTATCTTTTACAAGACATTTGATAGATGTACTAGTATTTTCATACTAGGTTTGTTGAACAAGTATTCTTATTTTTTTTATAAAGAAGCAGTTTTTATTATATGTGTTTATGCACAACTGGTATTTATCTTTAATATATAGAGGAAATTGTGGATTACTTATTAAACTAAAGAAGGTTACCGATTATCAAATTCAGAGATTACTGATTCATACACCGATGGCTAATTATTAACGTATGAGTGGAACACTGATTCTCATATTTGGGGGTTACTGATTCATATATAGACGTTACTAATTCTCATATTATTATTACAGGAATGGATTACAAATCAATGTAAGTAGGGGTTACTTAATAATAGGTAGGTGGGTTTTATTTGTACGAATACTTAGGGTTACTGATTAATTTAAGAATGGATTACTTAGTGGATTTTTGTGTATTACTTATTAGCTTAGACAAGGCTTACTGATTAACAAATTCAGAGGTTTGTGATGAATTTATGAGGGAATAATTTGAATGGATTACATATTCTCTTACTAGGATTTACTAATAACATTCTAGAGCAGTTACTTGCAATGTTTAGGTATGCACTATTGGTAGATAACTGAAAACTGTTCTAAACTGAAATATAAATTCAATACAATATTATTCTAAAACTGTAGGAATTAAAACAATTTTGGATTCGGTGTTGGAGTTACTGTTCCAAAGTCTTCTTGCACTCCTTTTTTCTTCTTTCTAGTGATGCTCTTTGACTTCTCAAAATGACCTTTAATGCGCTTCGTCCTGCCTTTTGTATTCGCTCTATCTGGATCACTCACTGAAGGTATGTTATCTGATTGCTATGTTGCATTCATTGATGTGTTGTTGGTTGATTCTTGTTCTTCCTCCTGCACAGATTCTTTGTTTGTGATGATCTTATGTACTTCACATATTAGTCTTTCATATGTGTCCTCTACAAGCTTCCGTGTCTCAGCGTGTTCCTGACTTTTCAGCATAAAGTTGTAAATCTTTATTGCCATCATGCTATGCCAAGGTATGTATTTTTGTTGTTGTAATTCTGGTTGTGATTGTTGTTCTTCCCTTCTTTTCCACATATTTTCCTTAGCAAACTTAGTCCACCTCTTACATATGTAAATATCTGGAATCTTGGTTATTGAGTGTTGAAAAAGTATATGTAAAGAATGGTAGCACAACCAACCAGTTTCTTCATAATTCTTGCAAGTGCACAGTACTGTATTGTGTGCACTGTCAAATGTAATTTTATGCTTAGAGTATATGTCATCCTCTAGCCATACCTCATAGTAGTATTTGACACCAACATGAGCGTGAGTTCTGACAACAGATTGAAGGGCATATGTGTATTCACTTTCAAAGTCCCTGAAAAGTGTTTGTGTGTATACCTCTGATGCATGCTTGATTAGACCAAACATCGGGAGTGCGGAAGTCGGTGTTTAGTTTGTACACTTGAAGTCAGCAATTGATTCATTATTCCTCCACTTCTCAACTGTATTCCGGAACATTTTAAAAAAAAATTGTGAGGCTTGTGTTGTTGTTTGCTGAGAAACCAACAGCATTGTTTGTGCTTTCACTTCTTTGAGAAGATAGTATTCCTGCTGAAAAAAGTCTTTGCACAGTGTTGTGCACCATTTTTCTTTCAATCGATACAACCTTTTGAAACACTTGTTCTTTTCTAGTTGATATTTTTTTAACATGTCATCCCAGCACTTCTCAAATTCTTTAGGTGTTGCACACCCACTTAGACACTTCTTGAATGTATTCTTGAAAGTTGAATTCTTTTTCAAAGCTCCATATCTTGATACTGCATTTTTTATCAGATGCCAAATGCAAAGTCTGTGTCTTGTGTGAGGTAGTGCCTGCACAACACATATATAACCAAGGTTATAGTAGTTACTGATAATTTTGTATAGAGGGTACTCATAGTTTGTTAGAGGGGTTACTTTTTTAGTCTATGACAGTTACTGATAATGTTTTAGAGGGGTTGCATAGACTAGATATATAACTAAGGTTATAGTAGTTACTGATATATAACACATATATAAATCAGATCAGGTTATAGTACTTACTGATAATTTATTACAGAGAGGTACTCATAGTTTGTTAAAGGGGTTACTTTTTCAGTTTATGACAGTTACCGATAATGTTTTAGAGGGGTTACATAGAGTAGATATACGAGGTTACTAATAAAAATATAAAGATATTAGTGATTACTGATAATGTTTTAGAGGGGTTACTTACTCTTGTTTATTGTCTTATGAAAGCTCTTTTAGTTGTTTATAAATTTAGTTTAAAAATTTATTATTTTAATTGGGTTACTTATGAAACTTTTAGGAGTTACCAATTGTATTTATGTGGGGTTACTTGTAACTTATGTAAGTATACTCGTAAAGTTACATAAGGGTTAGTTATTAAATTCTTTCATTTTTAAGACAAGTTTCCTATTAGTGGAAGTAGGTGGACAAGTATGAATACTTCCATGTGATATGGTATAATTACTGAAATTACTGATGTGACTGTAGTGGGTTACGAAATTACTGATGTGACTGTAGGGGTTACTAATACTTCTTTATTTAGATTACCAAGACAACTTTAAATTGAAGTGACTTAAAGGTTTTTCTGATATTTAGTTTCATCTGTAGACATTAATTGAATTTTAAGTGTATTTTTCAAAACTGTAATTAATATTTAATGAATCGAGAATTTTTTTTATCATTTTTTTATGAATTGAAATTCAATTTTTAATATAAATACATGTTTTCCTACAGTTTAAGAGCATAACATTTCCTCTCCCTTTCTTTCTACTAAACTTCTTACTCTTGAGCATAACCTTTCCTTTCTATTTTCTAACAACTCTCTTATAATTTAAACTTTTGGATCACCAAATTCAAGAGGAATTGCTAAAGATTTTTGAAGCATTTTACAAATTTTACTTGGACTGGCAAATTTTTGATTTGAAATTTGTTGAGTCCATGAAGTCCCTTGCTGAACTAAAAAACAAAGGCAAATCTGCCAACAATTTCCAAAATATGCAGCATGCGCAACCCTGTTTGCATTGCTGTTAGAGAAACAAGGATTAAGCTTAAGGTGTTAGAGAAGGTGTAGGAGGCACAAGAAGAAGAAAAGGAGGAAGAAGAAGATGATGAAGAGGAGGAGGAGGAGGAGGAGGAGGAGGAGGAGGAGGAGGAGGAGGAGGAAGAAGAAGATGAAGAGGAGGAAGAGGAAGAAAAGAAGAAATGGATATTGAAGAGTGTGGCTCTTCAACAACTCCTTAGGGCCTTGTCTTTTTCTTTTTTTTGTTTTGTTGTTCCTCCAAGTGCCTAATATACTTCTTAATTTTCACTTTTTTTAGAAGTATTTTGGGTATTGTAATTATTTTAGAAGTATTTAAATATTATGTATTTTGTCTTATATAAATATTAATGAAATATTAAATATTTTTGAATTATCTTGTGTATAATTATTGTACAAGATTCTTATTCTAGTTTAAGAATTTTTTTTATTCTTTAAATTTTTCATTGGTATAAATTGATACGTTCTACAGAGTAAAAATATATATTTAGAAGTTACTGATAAATACATTTTAGAGGTTAATGTAAATTTATTTAGAAATTACTAATAAATATATTCACCTGTTACTGATAAATTTATTCACAGGTTACTAATTCATATAGATAAGGGTTACTAGAGAGGTTAGTGATTCATAAAAGTAGGTATTAGTAATTCATACAAGTAGGTGTTACTAATTCATATTTTGGGGGTTATTGGTGTTACTGATTAATACAAGTAGATGTTACTAATTCATATAAATAGGTGTTACTGATATAAGTATATTTTGGTTGGAGTAGATATTTATGGTTAGTTAGAGCTGATACATAGGGTTACTTAGAGCATATACATAGGGTTACTAATTCATATAAGTAGGTGTTACTAATTCATAATTTTGGGGTTATAGGTGTTACTCATTAATATAAGTAGGTGTTACTAATTCATATCAGTAGGTGTTACTCATACATATTTTACTTAGATTAGATATTTGGGGTTACTTACTGTAGATATATGGGGTTACTTAGAGCAGATATATGGGGTTACTAATTCATTTAAGTAGTTGTTACTAATTCATAATTTGGGGGTTATAGGTGTTACTCATTAATATAAGTAGGTGTTACTAATTCATATCAGTAGGGGTTACTCATACATATTTTACTTAGATTAGATATTTGGGGTTACTTACTGTAGATATTTGGGGTTACTTAGAGCAGATTAGGGGTGTGCAAAAAGATCTGATCCGAATGATCCGATCCGGTGATCCGTGATCCGACCCGAAATTTCAGATATCCGATCCGGTTTTGGTTTCCGGATATTTCGGATCGGATATCCGAAAAAAATCAGCTTTTCGGATCGGATTTTTTTGCAATTCGGATCGGATTTTTTGCAATTCGGATATCCAAAAACCCGAAATTTTTTTTATACAAAAATATCCAAATGGGCTAAGCACACCAGTCAACAGTCCAATAGGGGCATAGGGCTACTGGGCTAACCCTCTCTTCACTCACGTCTCAGTCTCCATGAGACTCTCAGTCTCTCACTCAAAACCTAACCCTCATTTCACTCTCACTCACGTCTCACGCAAACACGCAAGCAGTCCTCTGATCCTCTCTCTTCACTCTATATTTCACGGCTGCTGGTGTCGGAGTGGCTGAAATGGAACGGCCGATGGGGAAGCAACCAGCAGATTCGTCCAAGTCTGGGGTAAGTTCTCCTCTCTGTCTCTCCCCATTTTTTTGTGCGAAGTTCTACCTCTCTCTCTCTCTCTCTCTATCCATTTTTTTTGTTCGTGAAATTATTGAATTTTGTGTGAAATATGAATTAACAATTGGGAAATTTCGTGCGTGAAATTCTTGAATGTGATTTGTAAAATACTTGAGAAATTCTTCCTGAAATTTTTGTGCTTGATTTTTCCTTTTTCGAATTAACAATTGGGTTTGATTTCGGTTGTGAACTTGTGTTGTGATGATATTTGCCTTATTTGGGTTAGATTGCTTTAAGCTAGTAGTTAACAGTTGGATTGCTACTTGCTACTTGCTAGTGCCTAGTAGTGGCAGTTTTTGTGAACTTGTGATGATATTTGTGAACTTGTAATGATATTTGGGTTGGATTCCTTTAATAGTTGGATTGCTAGTAGTGGGCTAATGGCAGTTTTTGCTTGTGATAATTCGTGATTGATGCATCAGACCCTGTCATAGTGAAAACCAAGCTATCATAATTCATAGCTAATGGAGTTACCCATTAAAAACTATATTTCCAACTTTTTTTATAATAGTGATTCAAGTATTGGTGAATTGGTGATGATTGATTGATTGTATTGGTTTGCAGAATATGGCATCATCATCTTTTGATGATAATGATGCGCCTAAATTTCCTACTTATGTGAACTTAATGATGGATGAAGCTGACGATTTGGATGAAACTAATGAGGAAGAGGATTCCGATGATGTAGAAGAGATTAACCAAGTGAAGAAGAGGAAGAAGAAGACTTCAAAAACTTCTACAAAGATAAAGAAAGAACCAAATGCTTCAACTGGGGAGAGGAAAAAAAATCAAAGTGGTGGGCACATTATGAGAGAACTGAGGATCCTACCTTTGCTTCTTGTAAGTATTGCAAGACTCTTATTGGATGTGGTAGTAAAAATGGCACTACTCCCTTAGCAAATCATGTTAGGAGATGTAAATTACATCTTCCAAATTTGGATAAGAAGCAAAAGTTGAATGATTTTGAAACTCAAAGTCATGTTAATGAGGATGGGAGTGTGGAAACAATTAGTGTTCCAAAACTTTGGGAATTTGATCCTGATCTTTGTAGAAAACAACTTGCTAAGATGCTTATTGTGGATGAATTGCCTTTTGTTTTTATCGAACGTGAAGGCTTTCGTGCATTTTGTAAGGCTTTAAATCATAGATTTGTTCTTCATTCCCGCACAACTGCCACAAGAGATTGTTATAGTCTTTTCATTGAAAAAAGAAATGATCTGAAAGTTTCTTTTAAGAACTTGTGTTCTAGGATTTGCCTTACTACGGACACTTGGACATCTAGTCAAAATTTGAGTTACATGTGTTTGACTGCCCATTTTATTGATGATGATTGGAATTTACATAAGAGGATAATTAACTTTTGTCCTATTGATGGCCATTCTGGGCAACTTATTGGTAGGGCAATCGAAAAATGTTTGAATGAATGGGGTTTGAAAAATATTATGACTGTGACCGTAGACAATGCTAGTTCTAATGATTTGGCAAATGATTACTTGAAAAGAAGACTTAACATTTGGGAGTCTAGTGTCTTGAAAGGTCAATATTTGCATATGAGGTGTGCATCTCATATGTTGAATTTGATTGTACGAGAGGGTCTACGAGAGCTTGATGTGTCCATCATGAAAGTCCGAACTCTTGTGAGGTATGTTAGGTCCTCTCCCACTAGACTTCATAGGTTCAAAAAATGCATAGAAGAGGAGAAAGAAGATAGTAAAAGTCTTATTACTTTGGATGTTGAGACAAGATGGAATTCAACCTTTTTAATGCTTGAATCTGCTATCAAGTTTAAAAAGGCATTTGCAAGTTTATACATGAAAGATTCTTCTTGTTTTAAGGAACTTAAGAAGCTTTGTGGTGGTCCTAAGGAAGATGATTGGAAGAGGGTTGGTAGTTTTTTGCCTTTCTTAAGTGTCTTCTATGATGCAACATTGAGGTTCGGGTTCTCGCTATGTGACTTGCAATGTTTATGCTCATGAGATTTATGGGACTAGATTAATGATTTCCAACAATCAAGGTTCCGATGATGAGGGTATTAGGAAAATGGCAACCCAAATGATGACAAAGTATGACAAATACTATGGAAATGTTGATAATATCAACATTTTGGTGTTTGTAGCAGTTATCTTTGATCCTTAGCACAAAATGAACTATGTTGATTGGGTTGTGCGGGATTCCTATGATGAAACAAAAGCCACTCTTTTTGAGCCTTAAAATTAAGATGGTTTTACAATCTTTGTTTGAGTCTTATGCTTCTTCTATGCCTCATTCAAAGGCCGGCCCTACTACTTCTTATACTTCTACATCTTCCTCTATTTTCACACAAAGTGGAAGAAAAATTAACCTTCAAGAGCTCATGACGGCCAAATATCAAAGGGACACGGGTTGTTCTTTGACTAATGTGAACAAAAGTGAGTTGGAGAAGTATTTAGAAGATGCATGTGAGTCATGTTCCAACTTTTGAAATTTTACAATGGTGGAAAGATCAATACAAGAGATATCCTATTCTTTATAAGATGGCTAAAGATGTGCTTGTCATACCTATATCTACCGTTGCTTCGGAATCGGCGTTTAGTACGGGAGGTTGCGTACTTGACTCTTTCCGCACTTCATTGTCTCCTAAAATGGTTGAAGCACTTGTTTGCACACAAGATTGGCTACGCACTTCACGTGCACCTCTTGTAGTAGAGGAGAGTTTGCTTGCTTTGGAAGAAATGGAGGAAGGTATATTTCATAACTCTTATTCATTGTTTCTTTTTACATTTGTGTATAATTTATTGTTTTCACCTTACTTTATGTCATATGTATGGTAGGAATGAAGGATTTAACCTTGGAGCAACCGAAAATCATAATTAATGAAACAATTGACACTATGGGAGACTTCTAAAGCTTGGTCAATGGATGCTTGGAAGTTGGACTCTTGGAGTACTATTCTAGTTGTCTTTGTTTTCTTATTTTGTTGAAAGTCTTGGAGTACTATTCTAGTTGTCTTTGTTTTATTATTATGTCATACTATTTTGTTTTCCATGTGCTTTGTTTTCTTATTGTTTTCACCTTACTTGATCGATTTCCCCCCTAAATTGTTGTAAGTCAACCTTGCAACCCCCAATTTGTAATACGAATTTAGTAACTTTGATCTTTTTATGTGTAATTGTGCATTTGTGTGTTGTAGTTTGTTCAATTGTTGGCCACTTAATCACTTATAACTCATGGGCCAAAGTGGGAGTAGCTACTACCTACTGGCTAGCTGGTGGGACGCGGTCGCACGCGCTACCAAAGATAAAAGTATATTTTCCTTCTTTCCAATACAAGTGAATGTAAGTGGCAAGGTCGTATCCACAGAGACTTGGGGACTAACTCGTGCTTATAATAGATCAAATGGGGGTTTTGTAATTAAAGAAATAAATAACTAAAATATAAATAACTAAAGAACAATAAAGGAGTAAGATAATCAATAAGAGGAGAATCTTGAGTTCGGTTAATGGCCACTTCGACTCATACTATTGATCATTGGTTTCTCAAATGTGTAACTTTACTCTTAATTACTCAAAGTTGGAAATCAAATTCCTTTCCCGTAAAAGAACCGTTAAACAATCATAATCAGATGATCATAAAACTTGGACTAAAGATTAACCTAATCTAATCAGAGATTAAATTCAAATCGATAGAACGTCAACGAACCAGGAATCAATGAGCCAATCAACAAATTACTAGCACAACATATTCAAATTGGAAATTAAGATTTCTCTAGTGATTAATCAAGAATAATCAGATTCATTAATCAAACCCTAGGTTGCTACTCATGAAAGAAGAACAGACGATTCGGCATCAATTCTAAATCCTAGCAAAAGATAAATTGTATGTATAAACTAGTAGTACTCCTAGAAATTCATACAATAATCATATATCAAAATCAAGAAATCATAATTATAATTAAGAAATAGTTAACAAAGAGAAACCTCACAATAATAGACCGAAGCTTGATTAACCGTTCTCAAGACTAGATTTAGGCTACGATCGACATGGCCTCCATCAAAGAAATCTTCAAAGTAATGATCTCAAAACTCAAAAGGGAGAAGAGGGATTAGGGTTCTTTCTCTCTATTCTCTCTAATTAGGTCTAGGATTACATAACATCCAACAAAACAATGTTTTTCTAATATTAATAAAACCTACGGAAGCCCGAAAACATCCGACGAAACATAACAGGGTCGAAGTGCGCGACCCGGGCATCTATGGCGCGCGAGTCGGGCCTTCGCTGCTGCCAATCTCTTGCCTTCGCTCGAAGTGTGCGGGTCGTGCGCTTGTAGTGCGCGAGTCAGGCCTTCGCTGCTGTGCACGATCCTGTACTGCTCGATATGCGCGAGTCGTGCGTTTATGGCGCCCATGGTGCGCGCTCGCCACTGCTTGAGATTTAATCTTCAACCAACGCCCGAGGTGGGCTCTTCAACGCCCATGGTGGGCAACCACTACTGTAGAAACACTAAGAGGGTGAACTTTGACAACAACCATCAAACTCTAGACTTCAAGGGACTTTGTGAGCTTAATCCACCTGTAAATGATCAAAAGCATATAGAACCACACCATGTCCTTAAATCTTCTCTAATGCATCAAAAGCATCATAACTCCCTCTTCTCCACACTAAGGTTTAGATGAGTAAAACTCTCCTTCTTAAAACTTAAACCTTAGTGAAATGGACTTCTCAACGCTCTATAATCGCATATAACTTGGTCACATCAAATACCCCACACTTGAACTTTACTCGACCTCGAGTAAACTCAAAATAAAGGACAATGAGATATCCCTTCCAAGTTATTGCTCACCTTTCACTACTCCCCTTATCTCTCCATCCTAGTGTACGATAAAGGTTGATATTCCCCCCGAGTCGCTCAAAGCCAAGTCTAAGGGTAAGAATCACCCCCACACTTGAGCTAAAAGCTCACCTGAAATAATGTAAATAGCATTCTCACACTATACTCAACACCATGATAATAAAAATGTATGATTTAGAATCCCGAAAGATCTTAAAAGACTCAAAGCCATTCCAATCTGCACAACACCATAACCATCCTCATGTTATGAAATGATAAAAGCAAGTTCGAATCCTGACAAATCTCAAAGGACTCGAACTTGGACCATCTAAACAAAATCACAACAATCAAACTCCTTATTCCTCCAATGATGAGTGAGCTCTAACCTATTCGCCTCTAACTCCAAACACCAAGATGAAAAACCTACCCGAGACACTCCTTATATCACCAATCCTTCTTATGACACCAACTCCAGCAAATGATTTCAAAATTTCTCTCTTTTATCTCTCATTTTGCCTAGGAGCCCTTTCGGGTTTTCATCCTAGCTTCACACTTTTTTTTTCATTTATGAACTCACCATCTCACCCGCTCTAATTAGCCACTTTTTTGCATAGATTGACCTTTCGGGTTTTCAACCTATCCGGGCCCCCATTTTTGCCTGAGTTTTCAACTCAGCGGGTTTTCGTATTTTTGAATTTTTTCATTTTCTTCATTTTTTTGTTCTTTTGGGATTTTTTTTTCAAAAATAAAACGTATATACATCAAATAAAAATGTATATACATCAAATAAAACAATGAGAATTCCATCCCCCTACTTAATCAAGACATTGTCCTCAATGTGAGAGCAAGTACATGAAAAACACAAGAAAATAAAAGGGGAACACTCAAAAACCGACTCTCACAGAATTTCTCACTCCCTCAACAATACCAATCAAAAACATTTCACACCCAAACAACACAAGAAAAAACATTGACGACAAACGCACAACACCATCTTACACCCCGACTCCCTATTACAACCAAGTAAATGACTAGTCCAAAATTAAATTCATTGGAAGAATAAAATTTCGAAATTTGCACCTTATAGTAGAACCAAATATAGTATGCAAATGCTCATTGTTGCTTGGCCACCGTAAGTATTGCTCATGTAACTCCTGCATCAATCTCGACCCTCCAATTTCACCAACGTCTCTCAAATGGACACCACTCAAAGGTATTTTGATGTATTTTGCCTTAAGTTGGATTGGATTGGCTAAGAGTGTGTTGAATTGTAGCTCGGGAAACAAGAGGGGTAACGGTGGGTGAAAGATAATATGTTGTGGTGGAGGAGAAAAAATGGTGAGGTTTAAGAGTAAGAAGAAAAATAAGGGAAAAAAATAGAAAAGAAAAAGGGGCTGGGTTGCCTCCTGAGTAGCGCTAAGTTTAAAGTCGTTAGCTCGACCTTATACCTCCCACAATCAGTCCTGGGATGGTTCAACTCCTTGTTCCAACACTTGTACCTGTAATTCTGATGAGACAACTTCCTGCACAGCTAGCGTTAGTGATAACGGTGTAAAACTATGCAGTAAATCAGGTGGTCTCTCATGTTTTTGCAACCTCACTACCTCCAATGACTCATGCCCCTCACTGGTATCATATGTATCACACTCTATGGACTGAATAGTACCCACAAAGCAAGAGGAATGATCAGTCGCTAGGAAATTCCTAGACTCATGAATACCAAATGCTTCTATATGTCCCCCAAACTCCACAGTTAATGACCTAGCACCAACATCAATTTTTGTACTGGACATTTTCAAAAACGGCCTCCCTAAAAGAACGGGAGAAACATGACTATCAAACTCCATGTCCAGTACATAAAAGTCAGTAGGGAACTGAAGTTTACCAACATGAACTAACACATCCTCAACTTTACCCTTGGGGTAAGAGTGGGATCCGTCAGCTAATTGCACTATGACATTCGTTGCATGCAAAGGGCCAAGCTCTAAAGACTTATATAGTGAAAAAGGAATCACATTAATTGAAGCACCTAAGTCCAACATAGCTTTAGGAATACTAATGTCATTAATAGTGCAAGGGATGGTAAACATGCCTGGGTCATCATATTTGGGAGGAAGTGCATTGTGAGAAATAGCATAAACATGCTCGCTAGTTGTCTCTACTTTGGGTAAAACAGGAGAACTTACCTCACATTCGCGTACGACCTCGTATATACCTTTGTTGCTTTCATACCTTCTATCGGCCCGCAAAGCTTCTGGAAAAGGTGGGGAAGGTCTATGTTTTGGAAGTAAAGTGACTTCCTTGTCTCTGGTAACCATGTTATCCCCCTGTGTCAGTTGTGTATCACCCCTTATCATGATAGCGCTCACATTTTTCTTTGGGTTTACTTCTGTTTGGGAGGGTAATTTCCCAAACTCACGAGCCTATAGCCTGCTCACTGCACTCGAAACCTGGCTCATCTGTGTTTCCAAATTCTTTATACTCGAGCAGGTTTCCTCCTGGAACTGTACCATATTCCCTTGCATGTTGGTCACATTCTTGGTTAAGGCATTGAGCATATCTTCAGTAGACATTGTAGAACTTTGCCTCATATCCGAATTCTGACCCTGATGTTGACCCTGAACTGGAGCTTGAGGTCTCATGAACTGTTGTTTCGGCTGATGATATTGTGTGGGTTGTTGGTTACCTTGATCATTACCATACCTCAACCTCAGATTATCTCTCCAACCAGGATTGTATGTGTTGGAATAAGGATCATACTTCCTTTGATTTCCTGCACCTTGGAAACCAAGAGCATTGACTTCCTCGCTTGATCTCTCTTGAAGTTGCGGGCAATAATCAGTGGGATGATCTTAAGCACATATCCCACACGCCTTAACTTGTTGTGTGTGTCCCTTAACAATGAGCTCTCTTACTAGTGAGGTAAGAGCTTGAACCTGTTCTTTAAGTTTGGGATTTTGCGCATTTGAGCTACTCACATTCATCTTCTTGTGGGTGGATTGCCTACTAAAGTGTCTGGAGCCCTCAGAAAGCTCCTCTATCAAAGCCCTAGCATTCGCTGGAGTCTTATTTATGATCGATCCACCACTAGCTGCATTAATCATCCGCACATCATCATCAGAAAGCCCGTTATAGAAGTATAAGATCAAATCTTCCTCACTATATCCATGATACGGACAGCTTGCACATAACCTCTTAAAACGCTCCCAATATTCATACAAAGGTTCATCATATCGCTGCTCTATGTTACTGATCTCTTTCTTGAGTGTGGATGACTTTGAAGCGGGAAAATATTTATCAAGGAAACGCTTCTTCATTTCAGACCAACTGGAGATACACCCCGGTCGGAGATAATAAAGCCAATCTTTGGCCGTATCCTTTAGAGAAAAAGGAAACGCCCTCATCTTAACCTGCTCTTCAGTGGCATTACTCGGTTTCATGCTTGAGCACACAACATGAAACTCAAACAAAAACTTGTTAGGGTCTTCACCACTGAGCCCATGAAAAGATGGTAACATATGAATGAGCCCTGATTTGAGCTCAAATGTAATACCTTCCTCTAGTGTTGGGAAAGTGATACATAGTGGTTACTGATCGAGATTAGGAGCGGTGAGCTCCCTCATAGTACGAGTCTCCACCCTAGGTGGCATTTCTTCCTCAAAGTTCAAAGCAAATGGAAGTTCTCGAAAATTTGCTCGCAATTCTCTCCTTGACCTGAAAAGATTCAATTCAAGTTCTGGATCGTACTGCAATTGATCTTGATTAGTGGTACGAGTATCAACCATGTACTAAAAAAAATATTACGCAATGTAAAGAACTATCTAAAATAAACACATTTTAGTAATTGCCAAGTCCCCGGCAACGGCGCCAAAATTTGGTGGGACGCGGTCGCACGCGCTACCAAAGAAAAAAGTATATTTTCCTTCTTTCCAATACAAGTGAATGTAAGTGGCAAGTAGGGTCGTATCCACAGAGACTTGGGGACTAACTCGTGCTTATAATAGATCAAATGGGGGTTTTGTAATTAAAGAAATGAATAACTAATATATAAATAACTAAAGAACAATAAAGGAGTAAGGTAATCAATAAGAGGAGAATCTTGAGTTCGGTTAATGGCCACTTCGACTCATACTATTGATCATTGGTTTCTCAAATGTGTAACTTTACTCTTAATTACTCAAAGTTGGAAATCAAATTCCTTTCCCACAAAAGAACCGTTAAACAATCATAATCAGATGATCATAAAACATGGACTAAAGATTAACCTAATCTAATCAGAGATTAAATTCAAATCGATAGAACGTCAACGAACTAGGAATCAATGAGCCAATCAACAAATTGCTAGCACAACATATTCAAATTGGAAATTAAGATTTCTCTAGTGATTAATCAAGAATAATCAGATTCATTAATCAAACCCTAGGTTGCTACTCATGAAAGAAGAACAGACGATTCGGCATCAATTCTAAATCCTTGCAAAAGATAAATTATATGTATAAACTAGTAGTACTCCTAGCAATTCCTACAATAATTATAGATCAAAATCAAGAAATCATAATTATAATTAAGAAATAGTTAACAAAGAGAAACCTCACAGTAATAGATTGAAACTTGATTAACCGTTCTCAAGACTAGATTTAGGCTACGATCGACATGGCCTCCATCAAAGAAATCTTCAATGTAATGATCTCAAAACTCAAAAGGGAGAATAGGGATTAGGGTTCTTTCTCTCTATTCTCTCTAATTAGGTCTGGGATTACATAACATCCAACAAAACAATGTTTTTCTAATATTAATAAAACCTACAGAAGGCCGAAAACATCCGACGAAACATAACAGGGTCGAAGTGCGCGACCCGAGCATCAATGGCGCGCGAGTCGGGCCTTCGCTGCTGCCAATCTCTTGTCTTCGCACGAAGTGTGCGGGTCGTGCGCTTGTAGTGCGCGAGTCGGGCCTTCGCTGCTGTGCACGATCCTGTACTGCTCGATATGCGCGAGTCGTGTGTTTATGGCTCCCATGGTGCGCACTCGCCACTGCTTGAGATTTAATCTTCAACCAACGCCCGAGGTGGGCTCTTCAACGCTCATGGTGGGCAACCACTGCTGTAGAAACACTAAGAGGGTGAACTTTGACAACAACCATCAAACTCTAAACTTCAAGGGACTTTGTGAGCTTAATCCAACTGTAAATGATTAAAAGCATATAGAACCACACCATGTCCTTAAATCTTCTCTAATGCATCAAAAGCATCATAACTCCCTCTTCTCCACACTAAGGTTTAGATGAGTAAAACTCTCCTTCTTAAGACTTAAACCTTTCTATAATCTCATATAACTTGGTCACATCACTAGCATTAGCAAGCTACTATATAATATGTTGGCCACTTAATCATTATGTATGTAAAAATTTGTAATATATGGGGCTATGGCAGCCCAGCACTCTAGCAAATGTAGCAGTGCGCCAAATTTTCGAGCCAATTGAAATTAAAGTTTCGGATCATTTTTCTGATCGACGGATCTTCAGATCGGGTATCGGATCCGAAATCTCCAGATATCCTAAATATTCGGATCGGATCCGATATTCGATTATGCACACCCCTAGAGCAGATATATAGGGTTACTTAGAGCAGATACATGGGGTTACTTATTAATATAAGTAGCTGTTACCAATTCACATATATAGGGGTCACCTATTCATATACATAGGTGTTAGTGCTTCATATAAGTAGGTGTTACTAAATCATATTTTGCAGGTTACTCGTTAAGATATGTAGGTGTTACTGATTCATATAAGTAGGTGTTAGTCATTCATATATGTAGGTGTTACTAATTCATATAAGTAGGTGTTACTCATACATATAAGTACGTGTTACACATACATATTTTTACTTCGAGCATATAATTGGGGTTATTTAGAGTAGATATATGGGGTTACTAGAGAGGTTAGTGATTCATAAAAGCAGGTATTAGTAATTCATATAAGTAGGTGTTACTAATTCATATTTTGGGGGTTATTGGTGTTACTGATTAATACAAGTAGATGTTACTAATTTATATAAGTAGGTGTTACTGATATAAGTATATTTTGGTTGGAGTAGATATTTATGGTTAGTTAGAGCTGATACATGGGGTTACTGATTAATATAAGTAGCTGTTACCAATTCACATATATAGGGGTCACTTATTCATATACATAGGTGTTAGTAATTCATATAAGTAGGTGTTACTAAATCATATTTTATGGGTTACTCGTTAAGATATGTAGTTGTTACTGATTCATATAAGTAGGTGTTAGTCATTCATATATGTAGGTGTTACTAATTCATATAAGTAGGTGTTACTCATACATATAAGTACGTGTTACACATACATATTTTACTTCGAGCATATAATTGGGGTTACTTAGAGCAGATATATGGGGTTACTTAGACCAGATATAGGGTTACTTAGAGAAGATATATGGGGTTACTTAGAGCATATATATAGGGTTACTAATTCACACATATAGGGGTTACTAATTCACATATGTTAGTAATGCACATAGATAGGGGTTACTTTTGCTTATTTCTTTGAGGTTACATTTGTTTTATTTCTTTGGGGTAGAATTCATTTATTAATGGCTTACCAACTAAAAAATTAATTATGGATGTGACATGAAGGGTTACTTACCTGCTATATTTTGGGTTACCGATACAACTTTTAAATTGAAGTGACTATACATATTCTGAAAAAGTGTTTGTTACCCTATTTAATAATGTCTTCAACTTTGAAAATTATATGTTACATTGAATACGTAAATTCTAATTATTTTTTAAGGTATATTCAATGAATTAAACTGTAATTATTATTATAAATAAGGGGTTTTCAGAGGTCATTTTCATCACAAAAACTTTATTTACTCCATTTCCTTTCATCTTCTTCAGTTTCTTTAAACTTTCTTCATATTTTTTCTCCATTCAAACCTCATGGATCCTGAGTTCAAAGTCAAAGTTCTAAAATTCATTAAAGCTTTTGACAGTTTATATTCCAAGTTTAATAAGTTTCATTCCACCATTATTGGTTCTCTTCTAGTTCTACGAACAACAAGAGAGAGAGGGGTAGATTCGCATGCAATAATAGAAGAAATATGCGACATGAAGGACCCAGCAATGTATGCTATTAGAGATGCAAAGGACCTTGTTCAAAAATAGAAGGAACAGATACAGAAGGAGGAGCAGAAGGAGAATGAGGAGAAGATGAAGGAGGAGGATAAGGAGGAGAAGGAAGATGAAAATGAAGATTAAGAAGAAAATAGTTATTAATTTTAATGTTTTAGTTTTTATTTGGATTTTTTGAAATTTACCACCTTTTAAAATCTCAATTTTCAAAATAACCACCTTATAAGTTCATTTTTTTAAATAACCACCTTATATGACCTAAATCTCTTTAAATACATACCAAATGACAGATTTCATCAAAGAAATCGTCCTCAAATGGGTTTAAGAACGATTACATCACCTCCACCTTTATTCACTAGAATGTATATAAGGTTTAAACCCTTGTTTACGAACGATTTATTGGACAAAATCTGTCAATTGGTATGTATTTAAAGAGATTTAGGTCATATAAGGTGGTTATTTAAAAAACTGAACTTATAAGGTGATTATTTTGAAAAACTTAATTTTATAAGGTGGTAAAAATCAAAAAAATCCTTTTTATTTTGAAGTTAAATTTTTAGTTATGTAGTTTGTTAAATTAAGTTTCTAGTAGTTATTAAAATAGTTTCTAGTTATGTATTATCTGTTCTAATATAAATGAAAATTTTGAATATTATTGAAAATTATATTTGTGTTGATTCATTGTTCATCATTTTTGTTCCTGTTTTTGAATTTTTATAAGTCTTTAAATTTTTTAATGGTATAAATTGATACAATTCATACAGTAAATATATATATTTAGAAGTTACTAATAAAAACATTTACAGGTTACTGTAAATGTATTTAGAAGTTACTCATAAATATATTCACATGTTACTGATAAATTTATTCATAGGTTACTAATTCATATACATAGACGTTACTGATTAACAATTTCGAAAATTACTAATTGATATACTTAGGATTGAGAGGTTACTAAATTATATATATTTTGGGGGTTAGTGATTAATATAAGTAGTGGTTTCTAATTTATTTAGATTAGGGTTATATTTTGGGGATTACTAATTCTTATATGTAGGTGTTACTCATACATATTGTGGGGTTACTGATTAATATAGCATTTTTTAGTAATTCATTTAGATTGGGGTTACTTGAGAGGTTACTAATACATATATTTTGGGGGTTACTCAGTAATATAAGTCAGGGTTACTGATCAATATAAATAGTTATTACTTATTAATATATGTAGGTGTTACTCATACATATTTTGGGGGTTACTTATTAATATAAGTAGGGGTTACTGATTGATATAATTAGGTGTTACTCATATATATTTTTGAGGATTACTGATTAATATAATTAGGTGTTATTTAGAGCATATATATGGGGTTAGTTAGAGCATATATATCAAAATGTACTCATCAAAAGATAACTTTACTAGTCAGTAATATCTCTACAACTTTTCAGTAACCTCTATAAAATTAATAACACATACTAACAATAAAGAGTGAAATTTTAGATAACATATATACCTTTTTTATTGCCTTTGACATAGCTAAATCTTGATCAGTAAAGATTATTGTAGGCGTTAGACCACCCATAGATTTCTTGAATGTGTTTAGTAGCCATTCAAATGTTGTTGTGCTTTCATCTGCAATGAAAGCACAACCAAACATGACATTCTGCCAGTGGTTATTGATGCTAACAAATGGGGCACAAATGAGGTTGTATTTGTTTGTTCGATAAGTTATATCAAACACCATCACATCCCTAAACATTTCAAAGTCTTCTTTCATTTGTGAGTCTCTCCAAAATATAGTTGTAATTTGTTTCCTTTTTCCCCTCCTCCAAGTTTGAACCTGAAGAAGAAATTTGGGTCTTCAGTTTGTCTCTGATAAAGACAGTCTATGACATGTTGGGCATCACCACCTCCAATCTCTTTCATATTCTTTCTGGTTATGTAGTTTAGATGCTCTTTGTATGTATGTCCAATTGATGAAACTCCTCCAGCCTCATGTGCCATCAATTGGTACGTTTGTGTTGGTCTCAATCCACTTTGTAACATTAAATCTATAGTAACTGCTTTTTCAGCAGTCATTTTTCGTTCTGACCTATGCAAATGCTGCCATGATCTTCTTGTGAGCTCATGGTTATGCTTAATGACATGATCATCAACCTCAAACTTGCCATCAGTAGTCCTTTTAGCCCTTATATAAGCCTTGCAGCCAGTTCTTGTAATAGGTACTTGTCTTCTTTGTTTTACATTTTGTCCTTGTGCTGGGGGTGTTTTTCTCAATGGTGCCTTGCATCGAAATCCTTCTTTTGAACAAACATATTCCTTTGATCTTATCTTGTTTTTCTCCCCTTGTGTATATCTTGTTGTGGACTGTCTTACTCCAAACCCCATAGCATTTGCATGTTTTTGTATCTTTCATGAATTTCTTCCAAAGTTCCTGTAAAGCCCAGTAAACTTGCTTTGTGTTCTTCTTGTTCTTCCTCTTCTTTTTGCTTAAGAAGTAAAATTATATGTTGTTCTTCATCTTCCACAGAATGTTGTGCATGATGATCCCAACTTTCTGCATAATCATAGGTTACCAACTGACTTTAATAGGAGTGTGGAATATTGCTATGCAGGTTACTGGTTTAAATATCTACAGGTTAGTGATCCATATGTTTAGGGGTTACTGTGGATTATTATAGTCATGGATCACTGAATAATATAAGTTCGTGTTACTAATTATTATAATTAGGTGTTACTAATTGATATAATACTGATTCATATAAGTAGTTGTTACTCATTCATATATTGGGGGTTACAAATTAATTTAAGTAGGTGTTACAGATTAATATAAGTAGACATTACTGATTAATATAAGTAGGTGTTACTCATCCATATTTTGGGGGTTTCTGATTTATATAAGTAGGTATTACTGATTATGAAAAGAAAGTGTTACTCATTTATATTTTCGGGGTTACTGTTTAATATAAATAGGTGTTACTCATTCATATTTGGGAAATTCCCACTGGTAACCCTGTACTATGGAACATTTGCAATGGTGAATCGTTTTTTTTTCAGTTTCAAAAATAACCCTATACTTAGTAATATTATACGAAAGTGACCTTAATGATGGTAAAACTGTTAATTCAACCGTTAGTTTTATTGGTTTACCTAACCTAGGTTAACCCCAACCGCCAACCACCACCCAGCCCACTAACATCCCACCCAACCACCACAGTTTTTACCAATAAAACTCACAGTTGAATTAACGGTTTTACCATCATTAAGGTCACTTTTGTATAATATTACTAAGTATAGGGTTATTTTTGAAACTGGAAAAAAAACGGTTTACCAATGCAAATGTTCCATAGTACAGGGTTACCAGTGGGAATTTCCCTTCATATTTTGGTGGTTACTGATTAATATAAGTATGTATTACTGATTATGAAAAGAAAATGTTACTCATTTATTTTAATATGTTCATTGGCCATATATAATATGTTCATTCTATAAGGTATATGAAATTGTCCAAAGAGTAATAGTAGCATAAACTTTTTTATTAATAATGTGAAGGAAAAGGTAAATGGAAATACAATAAAACACATTACAAACATTAAATTCATAAGCACCAAATAGATCTACTCTTGATTGATTTGTTCTTCCCACTTAGCAACAGTTTCTTCAGCTTTGTTAGTAGGTTCGACGAAGTTGTTACGAACATGGGCTATTTCACTGATTGTGCCCAATGTATCTTTTCCTTCATTTTGCTTTAATTTAAGTAATTTGTTCATAGCTTTTGTAGTCTTTGCATCAAAGACTGACCATGCTTCTAAATAAGCTTCAATGGCCTTCAAGGCATCCTTTAGGTGTGTTGTAATTTCTTCTGATCAATCCGAAATAATCGAAAGGCAACTCTTACGTTTATTTTACAACTCGGATTCTTCGATTTCGGATTATTTCAAATAGAAATTCGTTTGAAATAAATTTCCTATCATCTATATCTCCGTTCGAAATAGAAAGATGGGATCATAGGACAATATGAATGTTCTATCATATTCAATCAACGCACTAAAGGGGTTATATGATATATCTGGTGTGGAAGTAGGCCAACATTTCTATTGACAAATAGGGGGTTTCCAAATCCACGGCCGGGTACTTAGATCCATGTGTGAAGGTGAAGGCTTTCTTTGTGTGGTAGGGAGGAAGAGAAAGGAATGATTTGATTATATGAAATGAACTATGAAAAATTCTTTTTATAAGGGCATTTAGGATTTGATTCATTGACCTACTGTAGGTTAATTGAATATTGGTTGTTAGATCCGAATTTATTGCATTCAATATTGTTACTAATTTATGTATTTGACTTGGTAAATTAATGGTGGTTATGTAAGTAAGACTTATTCATAGGTTACTATTGAGGTTAAATTAACTCAATTAGGGATTACGGTCATTCAGTTAATAAGAGTGTGGAATATTACTATTCAGGTTACTGGTCTAAATATCTACAGGTTAATGATCCATATATTTAGGGGTTATTGTGGATTATTATAGTCATGGATCACTGATTAATATAAGTTCGTGTTACTGATTATTATAATTAGGTGTTACTAATTGATATAATTAGATGTTACTGATTCATATAAGTAGTTGTTACTCATTCATATATTGGGGGTTACTGATTATGAAAAGAAAGTGCTACTCATTTATATTTTGGGGGTACTGGTAAATATAAGTAGGTGTTACTCATTTATATTTTGAGGGTTGCTGGTTTATATAATTAGGTATTACTGATTCATATTTTGGGGGTTACTAGGTAATAGAAGTAGGTGTTACTCATTTATATTTTGGGGGTTACTAGTAAATATAAGTAGGTGTTACTGATTCATATTTTTGCGGGTTACTGGTTTATATAAGTAGGTATTACTGATTCATATTTTGGGGGTTACTGGGTAATAGAAGTAGGTGTTACTCATTCTTTTTTTTGGAGGAAACTGATTAATATAAGTAGGTATTACTAATTATGAAAAGACAGTGTTACTGATTTATTTTTTGGGGGTTACTAGTTAATATATGTAGTTGTTACTGATTATTATATGAAGGTGTTACTCATTTATATTATTGGGATTACTAATTAATAAAAGTAATCCTTATAGGCTTACTGATTACTTATTTTCAGGTTACTGATTATCATAACATGTATTTTTTATTCGAATATTTATACGTGAAAAATCGAGATAATCAGGGGTTACCTTGTAGTTCGTTATTTTGGAGAATGTATTCCTGGATTTCCTCACCAGTGTTTGAGTGTAATCCGAGCTGATTCATTGATACTTCTATATCCATTGATTCTTGTGAATCTTCTATATCCATTGATTCTTCATCAGTCGTTGACTTCGTCATTTTTTAACTTGTAGTCTTCTAGGGATTTGTTCTTGCTTTTAATTTGTCTCTAACCTAGAAAATGATGGCGCACTATTAAAGAGAGGATTATGTTTGTTGATGGGAATTTCTAACGCGTTTCTACAGCGCGTAGTTTACGCACGCGCGGCCACACCCGAAAATTTCGCGTGTGGCCGATTGTATGCAAGACGCGCTGGATGATATATTACTAATTGCACAAAGTCTTTCTTTTTTGTGTACTGGGAGTATAAAACTAACTAAAAGATACAAAAAATTAATTGGTGTACCTAATTATAAATTTCATGAATAAAAAGGTAAAAAGAAAAATAAAGGAAAGTTGAAAAAGCAGCTAACATTTAGAAGGAAAGTGGTTTTGCATTTTAACAAAAAGTCACACAGGGGATTCGAACCGTGCACTACTTGAATGGTGCATTAAATGTAGTAACCAGCTGCGCTATGCGGCATAATATGTTAATGTAGTGATTTACAGTATCTCAATATTGCATCCAGGATGGGGCGGGCCAAGGCCCGGGTAGGGCCCCCCCCTTGGATCTGCCCCTGTCTCCTAGAAAGCTATATTATGCATTCTGATCATATGATTTTTCGCACAAATGTTGATGCAACATTTTTCAATCTATAAGGTGATATTTTGATATGTCAACAACTTTGATAGGTTATATTAGGTTACATTTTGATATGTAAATATGAAAACTATGGGCATAGTAGGCAAAGTTCTATTTTGTGACCACTATAAGCCTATTAGTCACCAGTTTATGTTAATTACAGACCTAGTATGCAGAACTATTTCTAAATATTAAGCAGAAGTATTGTAAGTATTAAGCAGTGTTGTGGGTATTTTTAAATCTTTAGAAATATTTTGGAAACATTTCAAGACTTTGAAAACTTATCATTTCAAGTCTAATTAAGCAGCATTGTGAGTATTCTATTTGTGACTACTATAAGTCTATTAGTCACCAGTTTATATTAATTAGTAACCATGTATGGAGAAGTGTTTCGAAATATTTTGTTTATTTGGCTCACCAATTTATGTTAATTAGTAACATTTCAAGTCTTATTCACTATTCAGTATTGTATTGTGGGTATTTTTAAATAATTAAAAGAAAACCAATATTCTTAATTGTGACCACTATAATCCTATTAGTCACCAGTTATCTTAATTAGTGACCTAGTATGCATAAGTATTTTAAATCTTTGGAAATATTTTCTTTGTTTGGATGCATTTCAAGACTTTGAAAACATAATATTTCAAGTCTTATTCACTATTCAGTATTGTATTGTGGGTATTCTTAATTAAGATATTAGCCATAAGCCTAAAACCAATATTCTTAATTGTGACCACTATAAGCCTATTAGTCACTAGTTTATCTTAATTAGTGACCTAGTATGCATAAGTATTTTTAATTGTGACCACTATAAGCCATATAGTCACTATTCAATATTCTTAATTGTGACCACTATAAGTCATATAGTCACCAATTTATTTTAATTAGTTACCAACTATGGAACTCTTTGAAAATCATAAGTGACTGAGGATCAAAAGTGGGTCAAAACAAAAATATTATTCAATTTTAATGAAGAGAAACTTCGAATTATTGACCACTTAAAATGAGTCAAAACAAAAACATATTATTGACTAACCATTATAATCCTATTGACCACTACTTTAACCCTATTAGTGACCACTTAAAGCCTATTAGTCACCCCTTTAATTCACTGTAAGCAAGTCAAAATAATCTTGCAGGAGGTGTGTAAGAACCAAACTCCTTTGCAGCATTGGAAACAGTATCAACAGATTTCCCACGACCTTTGCCGCTCTTGCTCTTCTCAATTCCACTTTTCGGCCTCACACTTCTTCCTTTCGTTTTAACCCAAGGAGGATCGAAAACAGTAATGGTAGAAGAATCTGATGCAGTTGATTCTCCAACACCTAATTCTGAATCACCTAAGTTAATGTTAGCAAAAACATCCAGCACATCAGCAAGATCACACATATAACCCTTCTCCATTATCTTCCTTGCCTCTTCATTGTCATGACTTCTTATGATGAGATTGTTATACACCCTACACATTTGGAATCGCCAAGGAATGCAATCTTTCTTTAATGATGACATGTTCACCCGCAGCTGCTTCAAACGGTCCCAAACTTCTGTTTTGGCAAACTTTGTCCACCGCCTTAAAATATAAGATGAAGGTATCTCACTAACCGATCGAGTGCATGTGAAGTACCCTAAGGCAATGATAACATAACATCCCCGCCTCCTCAAAATTCCTACAAGAACAACTAACAAACTTGTTGACACAATAAAAAATGACTTGGTGTGTCCGTTGTGGATGCTTCTCAGGCCACACTTTATAAACTAATATCGTGTCATCCATAGTTAACAACTCACAAATAGTACCCAAAGAATACCCAAATTCTTGCTCAAAATTCGTAAACATTGTAGCTGTGTAAATTTGACTAGCATGTCTCAACATACCTGCCATAGGCAAAAAAGACTTAGGGACAGATTTAGAATCCACAAATTCATCATTGGTTTTAGTTTGTCTCCATCATAAAACAGTGTTGTGGAACATACCAATAAATTCATACAATCTTGTTGTTTTGGAAGCTTTAAAGCCTATAGCATTATTAGTACTTTCACTACGCTGGGAGGACAAAATTCCAGCTGAGAAGAAGTCCTTACTCAATGATGTGGATTACTTATCCTTCAACTGATACAAACGAGCAAACCACTGGTCTTCTACTAGGCCATACTTCTCCATCATATAATCCCAACTTGCCTCAAACTCAACGCTATCATAACAACCACGAAGACATTTCTTAAAAGCATCAGAAAATGTGTCATCACTCTTCAAAGTCCCAAAGTGACTAACTGCATTCTGATAAAGATGCCACTGGCATAGCTTCACCCTTGTGTTAGGAAACACCTACATACCACAATTTTATTATCAACATATTTAAAAATTTCGTACCCAGATAAAGCCATTAAGTAACCATTTTATGTCATTTGGTGACCAACATAGTCCCTATATATTACATAATAATTTAAAGTCATTTAATGTCAGTTTTCTATTCAGTACCCTGTATACCTTTATAAGTTACCAATTTAAGTCATTGTGTGACCACTTTTACATATAAGATAAAAAGACTCAAAAATTTCAACAAAAATACCTGAGCCAAAGCATTGTTGATGGCCTGATCCTGGTCTATAAATATTGACACAGGACAAACTCCACCCATACATTTCTTGAAAACCTCAAAGAGCCAAACAAATGCATCAGTTGTCTCGTTCGACAAAAAGCAACACGCAAACATTACATTCTTCCAATGATTGTTTATACCAACAAATGCACCACATATCAAATTATACCTATTTGTACGATATGTGGTATCAAAAACAGTAACATCTCCAGACAATTCATAAGCATCCTTCATCATAGAATCATGCCAAAACAGATTACACAACCTACCGATGCTATCCAATTTCACCCTATAAAAAAAGTCATCCTCTTCAGCAGCCCTTTGACTAAGCTTATCGATGACAGCCTGTGCATCACCTCCCTCAATTGTCTTCATCTTAAGCCTATTCACAAAGTTGTAGTGGTCACGAGAAGTGTGACCAAGGGCCTCCGCACCACCATATTGGTGACATTCGTATCGATATTGCACAGCAGGTCGCATTGATGCCTCTGTCATAACAGTAATTTCTTTCGCTTTGCCATCACTAATGGCCCTCTCCGAACGGTGGTAATGTTGTCACTCAGTACGGGTAAGCTCGTGATTATGCACAAGCACATGACCTATCACTTCATACATTCCTGAATCATTTAACTTCACCCTCATCATTGCATTGCACCACGTCTTTGTAACAATAACCCTCCGTTGCTTCCGCTTCCTCTCACTGCCATCCTCATCAACAACAATATCAGGAACAGAAACAAAATTACTTTGACCATCAGGTGTTCCATGACACGAGCAAACAAAATACTTTTCCTTCGTTAAATACACATTTCCTTCAACCCTACCAATCCTAGATGTATATTTCCTAATGCTAAAACCCAATGCTTCGGAATGCAAACGATACAATTCATACATTTCCTCAATTGTTTTCTTTTGCACACCAATAAGACTACCACTAACATCAAGATCATCATCAATAATATTTTCTGCCACAAAAAACACAATACACCAGGAAACCTTAATAAGTGACCAGTTTAGGCCATAAAGTCACTACCATAACAAAATACATAATGTCATATTCAAAAATTAATGTAACAAACTAATGCAGTTAGGACAACCAAAAAAATCAAAATATAAACAGTACGTGAAGTAAACAAATCAACACATCTCTAACAAACAGTACTAGAAAATGAACACAACTAAAAAAATGTTTTACCAGTGCATTCTTCAACAATTGAATCAACTACTTGTAGTTGATTATGCACAATTGAATCTACTGGTTCATTTTCATTATGTGTTGCATCCGCCAATAAAAATTCTTCAAAACCTTCATACATTTCATGATCCATACTACAAAAAAGAGAAAACATGAAGTCAACGAATTGAATTCAAAATACCTTAATCAAAATTGAATTAGAAATTGAACAAACATGATTGCTGAATTTCCAAATCTAACAAATACTTCAAAACAACAAATAATTTAAATAATTCACAAATACCTTAATTTAACAAATCTAACAATATAAATCAATTTCATTGCAATCAATAATTACAAATTGAACAACAACAAAGTGTATACCAAATTGAACATAATAAAATACCTTAATCGAGCTGAAAATTATAGCAGCAGATGTGAAGAAATTGAATTCGAGATAACATGCAACAGATATGAAAATCATTGTGCTGATTACTCATTATGTTGACCGATAGTTGATTGCGAAAAAATTTCAGAATATCACCGTCGTTTTTTGATTTCATAACAGAGAGAATTTGGAGAATTAATTCTGGTTTCTCAACAAAATAAATGAGCATTAATCAACGCCGTTATTTGATTTCAGAAGAGAGAGAATTTGGAGAATTAAATTTGGTTTTTCGACACAATAAATGAGGAATGATTTTGGAGCCTGAATTTGAGAACTTAAATAGGCTGACGTGGAAGTTTTTTCAGAGGAAATGGGTTCTGGTTTGGAGCTGGGCTGGAAAGAATCGTGGGCTTGGGCTACCTAATTATAGTGATATAATTAGGCAGTCTAGCCTAATAATTTGTGTAATAACTTGGAACATAAATATACAACTAATATGAAATAAATTAAAGCTCAAAATATAAAAGTATTATTCAAAGTAAAACCGTGGCATTGTCCGAGCTACCCACTAGTTTCAATTTATTTCCGATATTACGACTGATATGAAGTAGAATTTTCATGCATATCCGTTCTACCTCTGACATATTTCTCTTCCCCCCCTCTCTCTCTCTCCATCACTTCACTTCCCTTCCCTTCACGTTTACAAAAATAAAACCCCAAAAACTCTGTAATCTATCACGCGTGCGTTGACGCGACACTACCTAATCAGTAATCATCGCAGCAAGTATTGTTGTTTCATTGTTTGGCCAATCTTTCAAGTTTCAAGTATTTTGCAACTACATTCTCAACGCGCCTAGATTTAAGGCTAATTCAGCAAGGTCATTCTTTCCATTTTCATTTCTCATTATTCTACTATAATTCTATTTTACTCTTCATTTTTTCATCACTTGTTATTGGCACCAAATGGGGCGGATTTACTATGGGTTCACTGGGTTCAGGTGAACCCAATGATTTTTGGAAAAAAATTACCCATGAATGAAGCAGGTGTCTCAGTGGTTTTGTCTCTCCATAGTGCGCGCGGCTGTGGACTGAGGTCTGGGTTCAAATCCAGTAAACACCCTTTTTTTTCCTTCTCTTTTCTTTTATCTAAATTCTAAACATAAACTGAAAGCCTAATTCTCTTTCCTCAAAGTCGACATTTTCTCTCCAAAACCCTAACTCCCTAAGCAACGAAGAAGTAAGAACTGACCGCATCTACGACTACTTCCCCACCGCGACGGCGCACTGCGGCGACTACTCATTACTGAAGTAACGGTTTGAATGGTAACTTTTTTTTCTTCAATTTTAAATAGGAATTTCAGATTTTAGTATTTTAGACATTAGAATATGTAATTGTAATTATGTAATTTTGTTAATCATTTAAATGTTGAATGAATGAATGTGGATTGTGGAGTTGAAATGAAATTTTCATCAAATTAAAACAAACAAGATAAAATGCAGCAAAAAAATCACCAAAGCAACAACTTTCTGATCTGGGTAATCATAAAAATCTCCCATTTATACCTTCCATAGTGCTTGAACAACTCCAAAATCCAATGTATCTCTTTTGTATATGAATTTTCTTCTTCACTAAACTTTTGTCAGTTTTTTGGGTTTTATAGTTCTTCGATTTCTCCATTCACTTCTGGAAACATAGAGAGAAAATAGAGGAGAGAGAAAAAGGGGGTCTTTGACTACAAGGTAAGAAAAGCAAAGATAAAACCATCTTGCGGGTTTCTCATATTTATTTGTTTCGATATATTTTTCTGCAAAGAATTTTGATTTCTTTTCTCGGACTTTGTTGTATATTTTTCAGCAGAGAATTTTGATTTCTGTTCTTGGATTTTGTTGTTTAATCCAAATTATGGTGCGTCTCTTCACTGTTCTTGTGTTACTGGTACTTGTTATTTACTTTGATTGAACTTTGAAGGGTCTAGACTCATGGAGTTCAAATTTCTTGCTTGTGCAGATTGTAGTTTGATATTTGAGTTAATGTATTGAACTTAAAGTGGATGGATGTTTTTTTTTTTTTTTTTACCGGTTCCGAATCCATAGGTTTGGAATCCTGGATACGCCACTGGCACCAATTGGTTGAGCATGAGTGATCATTTTGTGAGCAGGCTGACCGCCTCAAGTTTAAGACCACCTTCTTCCGTAAAATAAAAAGTTAGACGTGAATTGAGATTTTGAACTAAAATTTGAAATTGTGAAAGTGAAATTAGATGTTGTGCAGTTGTGAAATATGTACATTCAGATTACTTGAATTGAAATTGAAATAGAGGTTGTGAATCGAAATTAGTTGAATTCGGAATTATTTGTTGTGAAATGTAATTTGAAATAAGGGACTTTGGGATTAATATCGAATAATGTGTTTACTTTATACTAGATTTGGAAGATGAAAAACAAAAGTTTAGAATTTTTTTGAAAGAGAGGTGGAAAGAGTATTTTCTTTGATGATAGTGAAAAGCAAATTGCGAAATAGTATGGGGGATCAACTTTTGAATGATTGTTTAGTCACTTATATTGAGAGGGATTTTTTTTTTGCAAGTTAGTGATGATGATGTAATTAACCGCTTCTAATCTATGAAAGGTCGTCGGATGCACTTGTTATTTTTATTTATTTGAAACTTATGTATTTTCGTAGCTTTGAATTAGTTCTAATTTAATTCATTAATTGATATTAGCATTGTATTTTGAGTTGAATTTTTAGTCGTAAATTAACTCGAGCATTGTACTTTATTTTATTTGATTTTATCTTATTCGTACCCTCATCCAGAAGCGGAGCCAGCAGGGGACATGGCATGAAACAAACACTAACATAACGCCTTTGAGAGAATTTGAGGAACCAAGGAAGGAGAGAAAGTTTAAAACCCACCACGAGCCGCCGGTGCCGTTGAGCCGCCAGCCGTCCAGTCGCCTGTGAGGAACGAACTACGAAGGATTAAGGAAGGAGAAGGAACCCAGCCTGTGAGAAACGATTCAAAGTTCAAACGCCGCCATCCACGAGCCGTCCAGTCGCCTGTAGCCACCAGTCATCAGTGAGTTGTTTTCTTCTAAACCCTAAGTTTTAATTTCATTTTTTTTAGGTAATATTTATCATTGTTTGGTTGTGAATTTGTGATTATGGCTGAATACTTGAATTAGTTGAATTGATTTGTTGTTAGAATGTTGGTCATGATTTATTGAGTTGATTCGTTGATTCATGTTTTAGGTTTATTTAGTTTGTAATTTCTAATTTCTAATTTGCAAATTGTAAATACGAGTTGATTTATTGACTAGTTTGGTTTGATAATGTAATTGATTCATGTTTATCAATTTAATTAGGAAATGTCAAGTGATTTACATTCACCTAATTCAAACAAGTCTAAGGCTAAGGGAAAACAACCCGATCTAAAATATTAAGTATCTTTTCTCAATTCTCTTTGGATTGTAAGACTATAAGCATTTTGGAATTTTGGATGTAAAACATTAAGTATTAAACAATTTGTGTTGTAGTGTTTTTTTTTCTAGTTTTTTTTTTTCGAATTCCCAACGTCCGGATTTTGTCCCCCCACTTTGAGAATCCTGGCTCCGCCACTGCCCCCATCCCATAATTCCTGGATACGCCACTGCCTACCAAGCATGAAATATTGAATCCACCACTTCACGAGTGAAATGATATTGTGAAAAATTGAGTATTGTATTCGTTTGAGTGTTTCGTTGGAGTATCTCGGGAAATTTAATGTTAAAGCATTATTTTAAGAAAGGTGGACTTTCTGAAGACATCCCAAAGCAGTTTATGTTTCCGACGGAGAGACTATCTATTTAATTAAGTTTACCAAGTACTACTATATATGTGCTTTGGATAAGGGTTGTGACTTGTGAGCTTAACTTATGCTTGTATCAACTCTTTGAATGTTATCAGGTGTACGTAATTGCTCCAATGTCAGCAATTTCTTGAATTTGAAGTATTGTTATAAGGCGAAGGTGACTGAGCATCACCAATGATTCTTTTAGTACTTGATTACTTGGGCTGTGTATTGTTTGATTGCTAAGGAGAATTGAAGATAGAAGAGTACATTTAGATCTCACGAGGAGAACTGAACTGTGTTCCAATATTGTAACTATGATGCTTCAAAAATTGAACTTGTTGTCTCCCTCTATCAGATAGATGTTCAGTTCACTTAATAAATGAAATGAAATTAAGGTTGAAGTGACCGGATAGGCGGATAATGGGTATCGATCTGACCTTCAGATGTTGCTTTTTTTGCACTGTGTGATGAAGGGCATTGAAGTTGCTTGATTTCTAACTTGTTATAGGGAGGAAAACAAAATGAAGAAAAGGAAAAAGGAAATCTAGGTGCATATAGCCAAGCTTCTACTTGCATTTTTGTTTGACAGAAGCAGTTGGTTATTATTTAATTAAATATAGTTAGGTATTCATTATCCATTTTACTAAAGCACCTTATATTTTGTAGAATTTGTCTCAGCTTTCTTCTCGCCTGTTAAGAGGTACAAGAAATTAGCTTACAGCCAAAATGGTGGAGCTGGCAGCTGAGAAGCACGTTCGATATATCATATCTGTTGAGAAGGTCAGATCAATATGGTCTTTTTAATTGTTTGACACTTTACATTCTTCCTTTATGCCTTTTCTAATATGTCTTGGGACCTGTGATCGATTTTTGGAGTGCACTTTTGCTTCACGTGTCTTCAGAAGGACTCATTTGAATCAGTGGTCATGGAACACCTTAGGATGAATGGTGCTTACTGGGGACTGACTACGCTGGATCTTTTGGGAAAGCTTCAAGTCGTGGATCAAGATGAAGTTATTTCATGGGTTATGCAGTGTGAACATGAATCGGGTTTGTAGAACTTTTTCCTGAGTATTAGTAATAATGCTAATTCAAATTTTCCAATTCATCTCATTTCTTCTTTATCTATTATTTTTGCTCCTATTTATGGAAAATTGTTGGTGAGTTTTTCTTCAATAAAGTTGCTTGATCTAGAAGTGTGATGAAAATTAGATTTTGAAGTGCAGGCCTCTTTTGGTCCACCAGTAAGAAGCATGACTTTATGCATCTTGGACTTCTCAGCAGAGGCAGGACAACACTCACTCCTGTTGTTTTTAAGCTGATTTCATAATCCTAGATAGGTTGATGGTTAAAACTGTCCCTCATTGTTGTGTAGAAATGTGTGGTAAATATGATATTTAAGAGAGTTCAAATTAGACTCAAAGCAGACACCATTTTTTTAGATATAAATAGAAAGCAGGGAATCCTGGGATCCAAATTTTTTTTCAGTCCTGTCGAAATCCAATCGTTACTGTTGTCCTTGCTACCTTGTTTTCATACTACGTGCTCCACTCCAACCCCATGGCCAAAACCTTGGTGATTGGAGGGAAGTGTTCTCTTGTAGAACATGTTTAGTAGTACTTTGCTAAGCTCCTAGAAAGTTATCTTGTCCAGTTAAATGCTTATCAAGTACTAACATAGTAACGTATGCTTTGCTATGACTGGCTTTTGCAGGTGGATTTGGCGGTAATATTGGACATGATCCCCATATACTTTATACGCTCAGTGCTGTTCAAGTTTTAGCTCTATTTGATAAGCTACATATTCTTGATGTCGCTAAGGTGACAAATTGTATCCTTTCTGACTTGTACTTGTGACAAAGTTTCATGTTTCCTAAATCTATATGAAGAATTTGCGAGCCACAAATCTGCTGTGTGTTCTTATATACTAATTGTATGTACGACTTACATACCCTGATAATTTACATTTTGGAGGAGACTAGGTATTGACTGTTGTGATCACTTTCGTAGTTGTATCTTCTCATCAAAGTAGGCGATTAATTTGATCTTGATGGCATTATTAAGATTAATTGCTTCATTTCTTTTGTCAATTAACTCAATTGTGCAGAAAATAACACCCCTATTGGTTCATGAGACCTTAACTTTGTAACTCAGATGTTGTGGGGCTGCAGAATGAGGATGGATCCTTTTCTGGAGACATGTGGGGAGAAGTTGATACTAGGTGTATTTGCATGTCCTGTGCTTGTTGCAGACTTCTTTTTTCTTTGACGGAAGAGAAACTTACTCCGGCTTATTTATTTTCCTAGGTTTTCATATATTGCAGTGTGTTGTCTGTCATTGTTACATCAATTGGACAAAATTGATGTGGAGAAGGCTGTGAACTACATTGTAAGATGCAAAAACCTAGATGGAGGATTTGGATGCACACCTGGTGGGGAATCGCATGCAGGACAAAGTATGTTGGTGCACTTTGATACACTGAAATTGATTAGTAGGTTACATGACATTATTGATGTTGCTTACATAGATGAAGTTGGTCTTTTGTCGTTCATCATGTCTATTGTCCATGCCTTGAACTATTCTTATGGATACATGTATGGAGTTGCTGTTATTTCATCGGACCGTCACTGGTAAGTGCAATGTCAGAATTTTGGCCCAGGGAATAAGTACATCCCAATGGTTTTGTCGTGTCTTTTGTTTCTTTCATTCACATCGATCTACTTATCCCAAGAATCGATCACAGTAATTCCATACTAAGTGATTAATTGTTCTAATCATGAGAATTGTGAAACTTGCCGATTTGTGAGCTTGCACTTATACAAATTACACTTTCCTTTGCACCCCAAAAATACAAGAGTTTTTCTGTGGGTCTTTTGAGCACAGCCTCTCATAGTCTTTGGATAGTAAGTGTAAGGTTGCATACAAGGACTTTTCATACCCGACCTAAGTGTGATTAATGCTGGGTTGTTGAATGGTTCATGCTGCTGCTATTTGGTTTTATATAATCTTTATTCTGACTGAGTTGAGGATGGTTCATTATAAATAGGCTGAAGTCAGGATTAGTATAGTTTTATCACTTTTTTATGACCTAAGGCTTATTGGTATCTCGATCCTAGGGAGTTATGGATTTAGTTGTACGTAATAGACACCTATGAATCAAGCATCATACTAGCAACTGCTTTGGAGGGAGGTGAAAAGCACTCAGATAGGGGAGTTTTATGATTTACTTTTCATCATATACTGATATACATCAATATTTTAAAAAGCATGAACTAATATTAAAAATGTTTGGGTATCAAAGAAGATGAAAAATATTGCTTTTTGTGATACTATCACTCCCATAGACGGACATTCTGTGAGCTTTGCGAGTTTCTGGTTTTTATGCTTTTTTCTTGCTCTCTTTTACATCACTGCAGTTTTTTGCTGTGTTGGTGCTCTTGCTATAATGGGTTCTCTGCATCATGTTGACAAGGACCTTCTTGGTTGGTGGCTGTTTGAACGCCAAGTGAAATCAGGAGGTCTAAATGGTCGACCGGAGAAGCTTCCAGATGTGAGATAGCTTTATCATTCTAATATTTCCAATTTTCCTTTTAATTTTTAGAAAAGTCAAAATATGTCTCCCAGTCCCAATATCCTTAAACATAAGATCCCAGATATGGATAGCTTTATCATTCTTGTATTTATATTAATTTCTCAGAAAAGAAAAAAACTTATGTTCCCCCAACCTTAAGATCCTTATACATATGATATGTTATTAAATCTATGTAGGAGATTAACTTGGTGCGCCTATGCTTCTGAATGATCTATGTCATTGTCCTATGACATCAGGTGTGCTACTCATGGTGGGTACTATCTAGCTTGATTATGATCGACAGAGTTCACTGGATTGACAAAGAAAAGCTTGTTGAATTCATCTTAAATTGCCAGGTCTTTGTTAATTTAGATTTTGCACCTTTTAAAAATATCTTTTTTTTCCCGATTTTTGTTTTTGTGTTGCTTGTTCATGACTTTTTGTTCTCATTTTTGAGTATCTTGCAGGACTTGGAGAAAGGAGGAATCTCAGATAGGCCAGATGATGCTGTTGATGTTTTTCACACTTACTTTGGAGTTGCAGGTAACATGCTGGTTTAGAGCCACAGTTCTCCCCCTTCCCCTCAAACAAACTGTAGGGAAGATGCAACTTCTTTGTTATTTCCAGAACACCGTGTTCCCTCTTTTCATAATAAAGCTAAAAAATCATGAGCATAGCATGAGGCAGTGTTTCCGGGGACACTTAAGAATTTGCATAGCATGCGATTTCTTTTTTTAATGTGAGAGAACTCCGAGAATAGAACTTAGTTATAGACTAGCTGTAAGGAAGACTGGTTTGCTCCATTGCTGTTTATCTGCACTCGGCTGATCTTGTCTTGTTGACGTTGATGTAGGTTTGTCACTTCTCCAGTATCCGGGAGTGAAACCTGTAGATCCTGCCTATGCATTGCCAGTTGATGTGGTGAACAGGATTCTAATCAGCTCGTAAACCATACTTCATAATGTTGGAGCTCCATTTATTGTCATATAGCTTAGAATTGCAATGGTAAACCATGATGATTGGAGCCCAGAGAGAGAAATGTGTTGAGAGATAGACTCTGTTTAGCAAGGGTAGTAGGGAAACCCTAGGCTCGCCGCTCAATGCTCACCATATCTGCCGTCCTTTGCTCAAACATGTCAAACAAGAATTTAACTTATAGCTAATGAAATTTGATGGCGAATTTCATTGATCTTCCACTTGCATATGACCAATTGCGTAGATAAAGACTCTTACCTTTTCCTTAGATATGCTTTTCTATGACAGGAATCATATATCGAACTTCTATCATGAACTTTTGTCTGCCTCTTCTATGCTGCCCTCACTTTTGTACATCGACAACAATCTCCATTTTCACGACTTCGAAATTTTGTTCTTTTTCCAGATACGATCTGATTGTGTAAGTTCATCTATTCTTGACATAGTTGCTATGCTTGTGTTTGTTTCATTTGGGACGGGCTTATAGCCTTGCCCAGTATCACAAGATGTATCTGATCTGACACTTGATATCTTTGAAGCTCTGATGAAGGTGTCAGATGGATACTCTTGCTTTTTAGTTGCCTGAATTATTTGGTGACATATCTCGGAAGACTAATTTTGTCTTTATCATGTGATTGATTCATGAGCATTCTTACGTCTCTTTCTATATGTTCTAAACAAGAAATTTCTACTTAGATGAATGGTCAACCAGTTATCCTACCTCAACGTAGGTAAAAGGTTTGTGGTGTGAGGTGACATACCCAAGTTTTCCTCCTGTCAAGTTAAAACATTGATACGAAATAGAATTAGGGTTCAATAGTACGGCAGAATCTCCCAAACATACTCCCAAATTTTTTACTACACCCTTGCTAATGCGTGCAAAAAGAATACTTTGGTTTAAGCACTTCTCTTTTTCATTGTCATGAAATAGTTTGAACATATTTCTTTTTACTTTGGCTTGGTCGCACCCATATTTTTATTAGCAAATCTATCTATACTAATATATTAAAAGGCGTGGCGCTTTCCCTTAGTGTGTTTTACTTCATGTAATCCACATACAATAAAAAAACGGATTTTTCACCGCGCACTCGGGTTTCACAATATTCACCCTGCACTCACGTTTTCAACAATTCACCCCGTCCCCGAGGTTTTGAAAAATACTCAGAATACCCTTAATGACTAACGGCTGTCAACTCCGTTAGTCATTAAGGCTAAATCAACCAAATTAACCCCCTAACTAACCTAACTAATGCTAATTAATCCTAATTAACTATAATTAAACCTAATTAATAATTTTAAACCCTAATTAACCTATCTCTCTCCCCCTAACCCCACCACCCTCCCACCGCCCCACCACCGACTCCCCCACCCTCCCACCACCCCACCACCCCCGGCCCCTTCCCACCCTCCCCCCCAACCCCCCACCCCAGCAGACACCCCTCCCCCACCCCCCGCAGCCCCTCCCACACCCCCTCCGTCGGCGCCTACCCTTCCCCCTCCATCGCCCCTTCCCCTTTGAATTCCCAGTCCCCACCCCCTCCCCCTCCTCTCGTTTTCGTCCGCCTAAAATCGAACCCCTCCCCCTCCCTCCGCCGGCGCCTACCCCTTCCCCTCCACCGCCCCCTTCCCATTCGAATTCCCCAGTCCCCACCCCCTCCCCTCCTCTCGTTTTCGTCTCGCCTAAAACCGAACCCCATCCCCCTTTGTTTTCGAATTTATGGACTACGAGGGGGAAATCGACCGAGGATGGCGAGCAACAAAGATCGACGGCGGCCGAGGACGGCAACAACACGGTTTCGAGGGAAGACGGAGACAAAGCAGCGGCGAAAGTTAGGGTTGTGGGAAATCCCAGAAAGCAAGTGAGGCGAGAGAGTGAGAAATTGAAGGGGGGGGGGGCAGGGAAATCAACGGGGAAGGGGGAGGGGAGGGGGAAATCAACAGGGGAAGGGGGAGGGGGGGGGAAATCGACGGGGAGGGAGTGGAGCTTGGGGGCGGCGGTGGAGGGGTGGGGGGGATGGGGCTGCGGATGTGAGTGGAGGGGGAGGGGGGGGGGGCTGGGGCCGGGGTGGGTGGGAGGGGTGGGGATGGGAGGAGGGGGCCGCCAGTTAGGTTAATTAAGTTTTTTTAGGGTCAAAGTTAACGGAAAGTTGACGGTAGGGTCACGTCAGGTATTTTTCAAAACCTTAGGGGCACCAGGTGAATTGTTGAAAACGCGAGGGTACCAGGTGAATTTCGTCAAACCACAGGGGTACCTGGTGAAAAATCCGATAAAAAAATGCATTGTATAAGATATGATCTCGTGATCACAAACATATATACTAAAGTTTTAACCACTAAACCAAGTGATACTTGGTGTTATCACTTCAAAGTAAAATATTAATAAATAAGATATAATTACCTGAAGCGTAGTCCGAGCCTGAAAACTAGTAACCTAATTATATGTTGTTCAAGTAAATTGGAATGGGGGAGGATTATGTTTCTTGTTCTTTTTCAAACTTTGTTAAGATAAGAATTTTGTATTAATCATTTAGACATTAGAAATAACCATTAATATTGCGTGCGCCGGATGCACAATAAATTTAGTGAAACCATTCCACTCTAAGTTAATATGATCAGTTTAAGTCAAAATAGGTCACTTTTAAAGTTAAAATTTAAAGATGATTTATTACTTTCAACGAGTCGCTCCTATATAAGTGAAAGAGACCCACTTAGGTTAGAAAATTGCCTCTATTATCTAACGGGTAACTTTTAGATGATTGAACAAAAATCGTATACGACTTTTTATTTTAAAAATTACAGGGATCAACCACAATATATTGGTGCCTGATAGTTGGCATTCGCCTATGGGAGAGACGAGGAAAGGAGTGAGAGAATGGAGAAGAGCATGTTAGAATAAGTGAGGGGTAAAGTTGTCCAAAGAAAAGTAAGATCGTATAGATTTAGAGCGATATTACAACTAGATAAAATCGTCTCCCTTTTTCTTTTTCTCTTGTCTCTCAAATCCTAGTATAATTTTGAATCTACAGGCTACATCCACTCTTTTAAGTGATAACAAATCCTTTTTATTTTCTTGTCTATTACTCCATCCATTTCTTTTTAATTTACTCACTTCACTTTGGGGGAGAACCAAGGAGGAAGTTCAAGAGTGAGAGAGAGAAATAGATAAACTAAAAACGTGAAGAGAGAAATTTTAAGGTGAGTTATTATAAAAAGTCGATCATATGGTTGGAAAAAGATGAGAATAGATGGGACATGTTACCAAACATTGAAAAGGTAACAATGTGTAGATCTACAAGAAACGGATCAAAAAGAAAAGTGTGTATTTAAAACAAAACATAGGGAGTACTAGTTTATAAATACTTTATAATAAATTTTCAATCTCCATGGAGAGTTCATCTACCCATTATGAAAAGAATTTGTTTTTGGATTTTTTGTTTTCTACTACAGAGTAATTCATTGGTTATAGTGTCACAGCAGAGTCACATCCCTTGGGGCAATCTCAAGTAGTTTCGTGGAGGAGAGTTTTATAGAAGTGTTAGATTTCATTAATGATTGTGGTTTTGCCATAGTAGAAATTTATCTATCTATGCTAATATATTAAAAGGCGCTCCAAAACCATGAATGGTGCCATGTGGTCCTCTATTGTCGCTCTCTTAGGGTGCTTTTACTGCATGTTATCCACATACAATACAAAAAATATTAGAAAATGCATTATATGAGATTCGATCCTGGGACTTCAAGTTTATATACTAAAGTTTTAGCCACTAATCCAAGTGAGATTTTGTGTTATAATTTTAAAGTAACATATTAATAAATGAAAAATATAATTACTCATGGCATATAACCCCGGCCTAAAAACTAGTTTGATATCTATTTTGTGAGTGCTCACTTCTACTTGTATGACTTAAAATTAGTGAATTAATTCTACTTTGAAAAGGGAAATTTTGTCGGAGAAGATCTTATGTCACTTTATATAGTAACTTTTGTGAGAAAACACCTTATGTACTTTTATCAAATTGCATACCTTTTTCTTCTTCTCTCCAAAAAGTCAAACTTCGAGTTATTGACTCTCTTTTTTCTCTCTCTTTGTACATCGGATTCTAGACAAAAAAAATTATGTAAATGTGTGACTTCTTTGGGCAAAGAGGGAGAACTAAATATAAGATTGGTTAATAACTAAAATTAAATAGAAAGTAATTGCTAAAATATATACTTCCTCCTTTTTTTTAAAGTTCTACCATTTTGACTTTGACACTATTAACAAATTCTAGTTTGACTATCTTGTATTATTTATACATAAGGAAAAATATAATCATATGTGATTTTGTTGGATTCGTCTCTATATATGTTTTAAAAATATCTCTTTATATGTTTTCAAAATATCAGTTTAGTATAATTTTTTACTTATACCTAATTAAATATACAATTGTTTAAAGTTGTGCTCTGACAAACATATAAAGAGTAAATGGTAGAACAAAAAAACTGAGGAAGTATATAGAAAACAAATTATAAAAATAGGCGGTCTAATTTTGAAATAAAATTAGACAACCCCAAAACTACATCTTCCTAACAAGCTCATTGCATCTCTCTCTAACCAAACACTATTTCTAGACATTTCGCACCAACCTAAGGTGTGTTCTCTTCACCTTAAAAAATAAGTTTCAGATCCAATAAATTCAGATTAAGTCTAATCAGGTCTAACACAACACTCAAAAATAAGTTCCAATAAGGGTCAATCAGGTCTAATAAGCTCATTTCAGATAAGTTGAGTTTTTTTCAGGTGAAGAGAACACACCCCTAGTTTTCCCTTCTCTTATTAGATCTCGAATTACATAGCACAATTTTAAAAAGTAACCTGGTAGAGTGGTAGTCTCACCGAATGGGTTAAACGATTCACTAAATGGATTAAACTAGTCATTAAATGGATTAAAGAATATGATTACTAGATTGATTAAACCGATCAATAAATAGATTAAACTGATCATTAAATAGATTAAACTAGTCACTACTTCCTCTGTTTTTTTAGTTGACCCGTTTCCTCTGGGCACACTTGCCAATGCACTATTTTGAGCCTTTATATCTTTAATTATAATTAAGCAAAAATTACAAAAAGTTGATATTTGAAAAATATACATTGAGACGAATCTAACAAGATCTCACATGACTATATTTTTCCTTAAGTACAAATCACAAAAGATAGTCAAAGTCACATATGTGAATAGTGTCAAAAGTCAAAACGGGCACTAGTAGAATAATTGTTTATTGTTGCGGTCATCAAGTGGCATATTGCGGTGGTTTTGGCCGCGCAGCAATAGGTAAATTACCTATTGCTGCGGTTTTTAACCGCAACAATACGTCAACTTATTGTTGCGATTTCTTCCCAAAACCGCAGCAATATGTATTTTTTTAATATTAAAAAAGGGAACCTATTGCTGCGGTTTTGGGCCAAAACCACAGCAATAGGCTTATGTAAAAAAAATTAAAAAAATTATTTTCCGGTGAATTTAAGTGATCTGAAATCAATAAAAAGAATGAAAAAAAGGATTTTGGCTAAGATTACGGAAGTAATAAAACAATGAAACAATATCCATCATCAAAAAAGGATCGTGCCATATCCATGAACAATGAAACAATATCCATCATCAAAACTAAAAAAACTATAGAAAAAAAATTAGTGCAACAAGCTGATAATTGCACTACATTAGATCGACAAAAAAAACGAGCTCTGAATATCGACAATGAATTAGATCGATAAGTATATAGAAAGAGGAAGCAATCAAACAAAAAAGAAAGGAAGAAATCGAAAACAAAAAGAAAGGAACAATCAGTTTTTTCTCTTGATTTGAAATCTAGATCTAATCCAACCCAACAAAATAAACATACAAAAATTGTATAAAAAAAATTCAAAACCGACCAAAATAAACTCAAAATTGTACTCGGCACTTGAGATCTGGAAAAAAAACGGCGACTGAGAGGACTCGACTGAGAGCAAATCTTCAGCCGGCCAATAACAACCAACGAAAGCCGAGAACCGAGTGGCTAAGGTGTTGATTCGGCAAGATCGGCGACGTGAGAGGACTCGACGTGAGCTTTAATTGAAGCATCGAAGAACGGCGACTGAGAGGACTCGACGTGAACATTCATGTTTCAGATCGGCGACTGAGAGGACTCGGCGTCTCTTTGACGCGCCGGAGAATGAGAAGGTGGTGAGAATTCGGTGGTGGAGAATTCGGTGGTGGTGAGAATTCGGTGGTGAGAAATCGGAGATGAGAGAATTTGAGAGTTTGGGAGGATGGGAGATGAGAGAATTTGGGAGGATGAGAGAAGTGAGAGGATGAGAGAAGCGACTGAGAATTTGCGGCGTGTGATGAGCGACTGAGAGGATGGGAGATGGTGAGCGTATGAGATGATGAGCGAGCAAACCCTAGCAGCAGACCTTTATATCCGTAACTTAGAACAGATCTATTATAAAGTTTATTATAAAGTTGGTCCGTTCTATTCTTAATATTAGACTTAAACTGTATCTAATCTCTATTATATAAATCAAAGATTTATGGTTCCCTCTAGGGTTTCTCCTTGGGAGGGCTTTTCCTAGCTTCCATCGCTAGGTTTTTCTTCTTTTTTGAAAGTTTTTCCTTCATTTTTACCCTTCTTTCTCCTCCTCTTTCATCTTTTCTCTTCTTGGCCTCAATTGTGAATCTTTGTAGGGGGTTCCATTGGTGTTCGTACCGGTGGTTAGCCCCAAAAAACTCCTTTAATTGCTTCCCATAAGTATATCCCATCCTTAAGATGATATTTATTTTAGGGTGTTCACTTCCTTTTTTTGTTCGTCTGATGAAGGAGGAAGATTTAACAATCTCTATTCTCTGTAAGAATCAAGAAGACCACGGAAGTATTTTCACCCAAACGACTATGCATCAGCGGAAGTTAAGCCGAATCAGAGCGAACTCACAGATTGTATTGCTTCGGATGAAGTTTTTTTATTAAGGCTATTTTTAATCAAATCTGCAATGTATCTAGTTCTAAGGTGTTATATACTTGTGTTGGAATTCTCGATTTTTCAGGTTTTGATTGTAAGTGTCGTTTGGCTATCCCTTATGAATGAAATCTTTTTTCTTCCCGTCAAAAAAAATCTCTATTATATAAGTGAAGGGGGAGGAAGATGGTGTCCCCTCACAAAAGTCTGATATACCTTTGATGAATTTAAATTGTCATATATATTAAATAATATTTTCTTCTTCCTACTTGTCATATAGAAGTATTTTGAACACCTTAACAATGGAATTCAATTCAAAATTTCAATTAAATATTAAACTAAGGAGAATGATTCCTCTGCTTACATATGTGTGAAAAGCTCCGATCAAAAATTAAATTGACAATATAACTTGATTGACACAATCAGAAGAAAAAATAAAAACTTGAATGTCATATTAATGATTATACTGATAATATTTTAAAACATAAATGTTGATTATTATTCGGTAATCTCTATCATATAAATCAAATTCTTCCACTTTATTAATGTTAAATGATTGAACCTGATACACAAATTTATCCGCTTTATCTGAGCACAAGCTTTCTTCTGTTTTATATTTCTTTCTCTTAATACTATATTCGAATAATGATATTAATTTAAGAAGAAAATATCAAAAAAATTAAAATAAATTATACTGATGAATAACTAATTGAGAAAAAAACGTTAATATGACGTGCATGCATAGTGTGCAAAAAATATTAGTTTTAAATTAAAAGTAGGCAATCCTTTGCAAGACAGACCACGAAAACCAAAGAAATTAGTGCACGCGCTAAGAACCGGGTAATAAAAAAGAAATACTTCGTTTACAATGAAAAAGAAATTAGTGTTAGAACTTAGAAGAAGCAAAATGGAACTTAGAAAACCGAAAAATTCCAGTGTCTCCTCCTCTCCAATTATGTCTGTACACCAAATTAATTCCAGTTTCTAATCACTGGAATTCACAATCTCCCATTTTTATCATCCGACAAAAAGAGAGAGAGAAGAATCTGACTTAGGAGAGAGAAACAGAAAAACTGTGTGAGTGGGAGTCGTTAGAGCGAATTCTGCACTCTCGTTGAAGATTTCGATCAAATTCCCCAATTTCAATTTCAATTTCAATTTCAATTTCAATTTCATACGGGAGAAAATACCCAGTTGACAAAAAGGATTCAGGGTGTGTAATCCTGGAAAACCCATATCTTGGATTTTCAAATTTACCTTCTTTTTCGTGGAATTTTCAGGTATTTGGGATTCATCATTCATACTATATTTTTTTTAGTTTCTGGGTATTTTGGAATGTTTGTAAGTGTTTCTGTTGTTTTAAAGGTTGATAATTTTGGATTTTTTTTTATCAAATTTTCAATAACATGAAGTGATTTAATCTTGATATTGATTATTTATTGGTTGACTGAGTTGCAATGTATGTATCAGGAAATTTCATGTTGAATTTTTAAGGAAGATATGGCAAGTATAGGAATTGTATTTTTGTTCAGTTTTCTCCTGTTTGTGATGGTTTTTTTTTAAATTAAAGCTGAATTTAAGAACAAAAATCAGTTGGGAAGTCGACTTTGGACATCATGGGAGCTTTTCTATAGTGTAATAAAAGAACCCAATATGTATTTTCTGATCATTTTGGTTAAGAACTGTTGGCAAGGTTGCTGCTTGATGGATTGATTTTTGATGATGATCTTGAACAGTTTGTGTTGATTAGTATAATAGTGCATGGTTTCCTTTGTGTTTTATGTTTGGTTTTTGGAGTAACAAGTTTGCGTCGCAATTATTAAGCTGAATGATCTGTGTATTGTTGCTCATTGGCAGAGTAAAAGACATTGGAGGTTGTTTAGGATTGACATGCTGAATGTTGCTTCCAGTGACTGGGTTAGGGATGAATTCTACAATGGATGACATTAGTCTGATTCAGCAGAGGCATCACTTGGTAGTTAGAGAACTTGGAGTTGGAGAAGAAATTGACTTGGAAATTGGTCCTGGAGATGATGATCCAGCGTTTGCTAATGCTGCTCTTATAAGTGCTCCACGTGAGCCGTCAGTTGACGAGCAAGATGAGACCAAGCAAATACAAATGATGCCTTCTCTCCAAAATGAAAGTCAAGAGATGTGTAAAGGTCAGCCAATGAAAAAGAAGAAAAAGGTTGTGAAACGATGGAGAGAGGAGTGGGCTGATACCTATAAATGGGCATATGTCGATGTGAAGGATGGAACTGCAAGGATCTTCTGTTCAGTGTGTCGAGAGTATGGGAGGAAGCATAGGAGGAATCCCTATGGAAACGAAGGCAGTAGAAATATGCAGATGAGCGCCTTAGAAGAGCATAACAATAGTTTGTTACATAAAGAGGCTGTTAGGTTACAAATGGCTTCCAAGGATAAGATTGTTGTTGATAAACCTATATACGTAAAAGGTAAGTATTTTTTGCCTGTCAACGTCTTCTGACTCCTAATATATTTCTATTAGTTTCCTCTTGTGCATTTGAGTGGCTGAATCTAAATTATTGGGTGAGGACATGGTGTCAAAACAAGGCCGCATCGTATTGTATCGCCCGTGTCGTAAAGGTTTTCAAATCTACCGAACCGATATTACCCGCATCATAAAGGTGTAAAAAAAAACAGCATTTTAGGCGGGTTCTAGGGATATCTCATGGTTTAAGCCGATATTTGGCGGTACGACAACCGCATCATCCCCGTTCCCGCATCACCGTGATTGTTACCGCGATCGTGAACGAAACCGCATTTTTGAACTATGGGTGAGGATGTTCTATTGGTTCTTTAGTAGTTATTCAGTTCTGTGAACTGAACAAGCTTGATAGATGAGCACAGTGCTGACATAAGTGAGAAATGAGAATATTGAATTGTTGGTGTTCTATGCTTGGCCTTGCTAGTTTTGATCATCTACCCTAGGTAACTTGAATATCAATTTGAACCATTGAAAGATGTTTGGTGCTGTCTGTTACTATAACTAATTTCACTTTCAAGGGAAATTATCTATAGTAACCCCTTATATAGGGCCCATTTATCTGGAATACCCAAATTATCCCTAAACTTGCAAAAATTTCTCCAAAGTAACTTTACTTCCAATGCCATTAAATTTCTATAATGCATTGGAGTTGAAAGTTAATATAGTTGCGCAACTTAAAGTTAAAATTTAACATGGAAACTCAAAGATAAATGATATATAGGGTTTTTTTTTAAATCTTTGACTGTCATGATCCTTCATAAATCATACCTTCTTATTCTCATACTGCAATTTCCCCTTCAATACCTCATATTTTTGGTTAAAAGTTCTGACCTTTCGGGTACCTTGTTCCTGTCCCCTCTCTGTACAATTCTTTTATGTGGTACATGAAACAGCGGGAGTTCTTTTTGGGTTCAAATTTAATGCCCAAAACTATCGCAGGCTTTATGGATGATTCTTTTAATCAAAAATTTGGGCACTACACTGTAAGTTGCATATACCTAGGCAAGCATGTCGAATGTTAGCCTTGTGGTGACTATCTGTTGATCTGTGAGGAGGCTATGACTTGATAGCGGGAATGGAATTGTGATTGTTTGCTTTTAAGGTTGTATGATCCGACATTTTTTTGAAGCCAGAAATGAATTTTGTGTTGAATCTTGCTCTTCTGTAGAACTGCTGTTTGTGGAGCGTCTGAATGTATTTCTCCTCATCACTAGCCCTTTTTTCTTTTCTTTTTAAAGGAGTTTGGGGCTTGGGAATGAAGGAGAAATGGAAGAGAATTAGAATTTCCTTGGCACTTAAAGGCTGAATATGAATAAACTATAGAAATCTTTGGAATACCATCGGCTGGGGCCTCTAGAAATTCTTCAATTCTACAGGATGTCTTAATAAGATGATTCACTTAGTCATGTATGTCCTATTTAGGGGATAATTTTTGTTGTCATTCCTGGTTCATACAAAATTGTCAAGAATAAGCCAACCTCTTTGCGGTCTCCTAAAAATAAGCCAACCATTTGATTATCCTGGAATAAGTTAGCTTTGATATCACTTAAATTTTTAACAAGTCAAATGACTAGTTGCCTGTTTAACAGGTCAATTTTTCTATTTTTGCAACTTTATATTCATTTTTTCTCTCTCTACCCTCTATTCTTCTCCTTTCTCTGGTAGCCACCATCCCCAACCCTAAACCCCGCAATCTCCCTCCTCCCACCCAATTACAACTTCGAAATCCATAAATTGATCCACCGCATACAATCTCTCTCCTCTACTTCCCCACGCATCGCGCTTCAGCTCCCAGAAGGTCTCCTCATGATCTCCCTCTCTCTCCGATATCTTCCGCACCTTCGCTTTAGTTTCCGACGTTTTCATCCTCGCCGACGTGGCGACGTGGTGGGAGGGTGGTTCAGGAAGAGGGTTAGGTTGTTTTGGGGTTTGTGGTGGGTGATTATTTATGCTTGCTGACATTTGAGTGTGTTTTTATTTTTTGCTTATTTATGTTTAAATTGGATTACGTCGAAGTTTTTCATATAGAATTATGCTTGCTGCAATGTTGGTGGTAGTTAATGTTTAGCTGATATGGTAAGTTGAATCCAATTTACTTGTTTTTATCAGTAGGATAGAGCATAGCTCTCGAGTTTATCTTCTTTTCCATGTTTGGAATTAGGGAGCGGGCTCAACATTAAGCTTATATTACCCCATTTGCGGGACTCCAAGGGGGGGAAATTTGACATATCTTCTCTCAAAGATGAATCGAATATTAGTGGTTGGATCTTGGATGGATGATTTTTTCATTAAGTTTTGAACTTACAATATAACGTCTATATAATTTTTTATACTGAGCAAAGTTTTGCCCATCACCGGAGATGGATGTATCAGTTTTCCTCAACATTTGGACGACTTTCTGGAGGTGGTTAAGTTGTTTTGGGGTTTGTGGTTCGGGGAGGTGGTTAGGTTGTTTTGGGGTTTATGGTGGGTTTGTGGGTGGTTAAGTGGTTTAGGGGTTCGCGGTGGGTGGAGGTGGCTTCGAGGAGGTAATTGTGGTGCTAGTTGGGATGATTGGTAGTGTTGACGGCGGTTGGGAGGCTCTGGCAGCAACAGTGATAAGGTGGTGGTGGTTGGGCGGCTTTGGGAGGTTGGTTGGTGTTTAGGGGTAAGAGGAAGAAAGAGAGGTTGGGTGGTGGTGGTGGGAGGTAAAAAGAGAGGAAAAAGTAGAGGAATTTTTTTTTGTTAAAATACAATTAAATTAAAATTAATAAATCAACGAATGACAAAGTGGCACGTGGACATTTTACCTGTTAAAGAGGTTGATAACTAGCCATGACTTGTTAAAAACAGATAGTTGTTAAAGTTTAGCTTATTCCAGGATAATCAAAAGATTGACTTATTTTAAGCAGACGGGGCAAAGGTTGGCTTATTTATGACAATTTTTCCTATTAAAAATGCTTCTCTTACCAGTTTCAAACTTATAGTAGATCCTACTAATGATTTACAATGTATATATATATATATATATATATATATATATATATATATATATATATATATATATATATATATATATATATGTTATTTATATATTGATGGCCTTATGTCCATAGATCCATTTCTTTGTGGGTTATGCATCATCTGAGTGACCTGATTTATCATCTTGAACATCCCTTATGCTTTAGTGCTTGTAGACGGAAATGACAAGTATCCTGCAGCCTATCTCTTGTTTTCAGTTTGTAGACTAATTATTATAATGACCACTATGAGTTTACTTGGTGTGGTATTGGTCCTTTTGTTCTCTGAGGCTTGCTTCTATCTTTCAAAATCATAATTGCCTTTGCTTGTTCAATTTTTCATTTGGTTTTTGTATGATGTTTTCTACAACATGTAGCTCTAATGTCAAAAACAGCTGGATCAATTGTTGAAGCTGCATTAAAAAGAGATCCTCATGAGATGGAGTTTATTCAGTCACTGCAAGAAACAGTACATTCCATTGAAAGAGTTATTGGAAAAAATTCTCAGTAAGTTAGTTACACCAATTAGCATTTATTATATTTATTTTTACGGAGACCAATTTAAAATCCTGCATTAGTCATGAACTCTTGTGTTGTTTTTATTTCAGTTATGTTAATATTATGGAACGTTTGCTTGAACCTGAACGTACAATTATATTTCGAGTTCCATGGGTTGATGACCGGGGTGAGACACATGTTAACCGAGGATTTCGGGTGCAGTTTAATCAGGCTTTAGGTCCATGTAGGGGAGGACTCCGTTTTCATCCATCGATGAGCTTAAGTATTGCCAAGTTTCTTGCTTTTGAGCAGGTATAAATTATGCTTACGAATTATTTTTCCTTCCCCTTCCTGTCACTCCACCCTCCTTGTCAAAACCAAGACTTAATCGAAGAGAAAGGAGTCTTCTACTTCTGGTATTTTGTTTATTTGTTGTCCAAAAGATATCTCCGTCTTCTATGCTTAATGTTCTTAATCGTCAAAAAGAGCATTTACTGGAGTTCAAGTAAGTTTCTAAAATTATGTGGTTATGCAAGTTAACAGTTTCCTCATATTTCAGACTCTAAAGAATGCTTTATCACCATACAAACTAGGAGGAGCAGCTGGTGGAAGTGATTTTGATCCAAAAGGGAAAACCGATAATGAGGTTTATTACTTCATCTCCCCTGTGCATTAGTTTCTGATTTTCTCGTATTCATGGATTTTTTCTTTCACTCTTTCTTTCTTTTTTTAAAATTATGTTTGCCTCTCTTTGGATGCATGAGTTTATTCCTGAATTGACTTATGTCTACAGATCATGCGCTTTTGCCAAAGCTTCATTAATGAGCTGTACCGGTACTTAGGGCCTGATCAGGTAATTTGAAGCCTCTTGTTCCTTGTTTGATGGCATAGTTTGCTCTTTTTCTTTTATTGTGCTTCAAAGTGTTGTCTTTTCCATCTTCATATTTAACAGGATCTTCCTTCAGAAGAAATGGGTGTTGGTGCTCGGGAGATGGGTTACCTTTTTGGGCAATACAGGCGACTTGCTGGTCACTTTCAGGTAATGAGTTATGCATTCTTATACTAAATGTCATAAAGATTAGAGGTTTTATGTTCCACTATCTTTTTGTATTTTGTTTTCTCTCTTGTACAATATTTTAACAGATAGACATTGTCTGAACGAAGATTATTCTTATTTTTTATCGTTCTTGACTCTGTAAAGGAAGGTTGCAATTTGCATATATCTTTTGACCTTTGTTGATCATACTAAGGGGAGAGCGGGTGGGTGGATTGAGGTGTGTTCTGCTTGTTCTAGGGCTCTTTATTAATAAGTGGGTGTCACTCATATTATGTGTTTCTTATGTGACTTTTTGGTCAGATTTGTACTTCAGTAGACCAGTTGTCCTCTCCGGAGCAGTTTTTACTTGGAAATGGCATGAATTCAGGCATGTAACTTTAAGTTGAAGCTAATATGAATTGTTAAAAGATCTGATGGGTAGTTGGAGAAAATTATAGTATTTTGGAAGCAATGCTATGTGGAGGGAGTCCCTACGTGGTATCCTGCTGATTCCCAGTGGTTTTCCTTTGCTGAAAATAACCAGAACTGGAGCCCAGCTCTTTAAGGTGTAATAAACCCATAAATTGCGATAGTGCGTCAGTTTTTCATCAGTGTAAACTGTATACTGCTTTAACTTAGAATTAATAGTAGAAAAGGACTACAACTGGACTCGAGACTTGTGCAATTTCCGAGTCTGGAAAGAGAAAACTAAAGGAAACTGTTAATAAGTTCCTACAAAATTTTCGCAGATTTTTATAATTGGAAGTGATTTACTAGATAGTAGATACTGAAGGGACTTAGCATGTTGATCTGCTATCTGGTGTTTCTTTTTCTCTTTCCCTTGAGAATCAAGACGAGGGCTTTTTATTTGTGTAGTAAAGACGGTTGCCTGGTAGCTAAGATTCTTCATATAATCATGGTCTTTATGTGATTGAGAGATAATATTTAGGTGATCATGGACACTACTTATTGTTTGGAAGTATTCAACGATAAAACTTGAACCAAGATAATCTATATAAGTGTATTTGACAAACAACTCATACCAGAGGCTTCTACTCTATAAAATAATCTAGAATTTATGTCAACACAGTTATCTAGGGTTGTTTGCTAGTGAGTTCTCCTGCTTGCTTGTTAATTGTGAGCAGAATGCTGTGAGCCATGTCAATGTGCCATGTTTTTTTATGATACAAAATAAGGAGCTTCTGGTGTAATGATGAAAAATTATCAATATAGCCTGGTTTGCAGTATAAATAATTCACAATGCAGGCTCATCAGTAGGTTTATCTGTGTATTTATATGTATTATTAGCCTGCAAAAGTTTTTCATTGTGAACTGTGTATCCTTGAGAATGCATACAATTTGCTTTTGCCCCACTTCTAATTGTTGCAGCATTTTTCATCTATGGACATTGGTCGTGGAGTCTTTTGACAATCTCTTGTATGTATATGCTTTTTTTAACACAATAAATATGAAATTCCTAGCTGTCTTTCCTATCAATCCACATCATCTAGTCTGCTGGATTAATGTCTACATATTACTGTAGCAGAGGCAAATAATCTCCCATTTGGCTGTTACAATTGCTTTCTTACGCAGGGAAGTTTTACAGGATCGCGGGTTTTCTGGTCTGGATCTAGCCTTCGGACTGAAGCTACTGGCTATGGGCTGGTAATGTCATCTATCATTCACCTTGTTCTGTGTCTACACTATATTCTCGGAGGGTGTTATTCTAATTATTGTCTCATGTTAGCTATTAGTTACTTTTTCTTAGAGCAGCTTATCTCCATAATTTAGTGTCCGAGTTTCAGGTCATCACAACTTTGCATTTTTCACTCAGTAGATTTTGGAATTAACAAATTCCTTTTAATGTGCAGGTTTTCTTTGCCCACCTCATTCTAGGAGAGTCAAACAGAGAACTGAAGGGATTAAGGTGTTTCTTTTAAATTTTATATTTTGTTATTGTGAGTACGGTTGTTTTTTTATAACATTGCAATTGCGCGTTTAGATCTAGGGTCTCCTTCCTTGTTATCCTTCTTGAGAGAATCTACGTTATTATGTGCGAAAGAGGAATGAACTCATGAAGATAAATGAGGGGGGAGAGGAAGTGTGATGCTCACACCATGTTACGCAAAAATTATACACTTGAATGATTATTTTGAGATCATCTGTATGCATACATTGATATTGATTTTTCTGTACTTTCCAGGTGTGTGGTAAGTGGCTCTGGAAAAATTGCATTCCATGTCATAGAAAAGCTTCTCGCTTATGGCGCTATACCTATCACAGTATCAGGTACGAAGAGATTGATCCTTTGACCATTTATAACAATCCTTAACACTCTGTTTGCACTTTGTACTCTCTCTTTTTAACGGGCACTTTGTACTGTTTATACCTAAAGATGTACTTACAGTAGTTATTCACTACTGTAGAATCATGCAAATCTTTATGCTTATGATACACTTTCTATTCCCATCTAGATCTCTAGTCCCACTATTTTGAATATTTTTGTGTTCATATGAATCAAATTTCTTCACGTTGAGAAATATTTATGTGTTAAGAATTGTGTTAGGTCTACTGAGATTAGGATATGGAAAGTCTGATGTTTTATTTATTAAATGTCAATGCCATGAACTGCTGAACATGCATCTAGTTTTATTCATTGAACATTTCTCTCAGTTTCTATGTGATAATTTTGTTTTGCATTAATCTGTACCTGGAGTTTAAGCCTTATTTCCCATGCCGGAGATGAATGATGCTAAGTACATCCTCTACTTTCTGTCCAATATTCCTTTTTGGATGTCCTGAAATAATTGTCAGGTTTCTAACAATAATATACAAGACATTTGAAGTGCGAGAAATCTAATTATTGATATGGTAAAATTAAGAATAACAGTGAGAGGCATCATAATTTACAAACCATGAAGTTTCATTTTTTCCTCTTTCTCTAGCATGAAAATTTATAGAGGGCTGGATCATTTAGTTAACTGCACTAAAAATTGGTCGGCGGTCATGATGGATCTTCATTTTTTAGTTTAATGCTAGCTCGTTCTTGTCTAATTTAGATATTTATTCCGAGATGAGTTTCTGACTTCCATTTGAAAATGTATGTGGCCTAAATTTGGATGACATGGCCTTATGTTGAAACACTTGTTACAGATTCAAAGGGCTACTTGGTGGATGATGATGGCTTTGATTTTATGAAGATTCAGTTTTTAAGAGATATTAAAGCTCAACAAAGAAGCTTGAGGTCACTTTTGTTAGCTATTGCATTCATTCACTGTAGATACATTTAGCTTCAGTGATATTATCGATGTCTATGACTTTGAAACATGACTTTAATCAGTTGCGCTAACAGGGATTATTCTAAAACTTATGCCCGTTCAAAGTATTATGATGAAGCAAAACCTTGGACTGAGAGGTGTGATGTTGCATTTCCTTGTGCTACACAAAATGAAATAGATCAATCTGATGCCATTAGTTTGGTCAATTCTGGCTGTCATCTACTAGTTGAAGGTATACTACAGCTTCTGTTGGTGTCAAATCTTTAATCATGTGTGATTCCTGCTGTTACTGATCTATCTGGTGTACCTCAGGTTCCATCATGCCTTGTACCCCTGAAGCTGTTGATGTCTTAAGGAAAGCCAATGTTGTAGTTGCTCCAGCAATGGCTGCTGGTGCAGGAGGGGTAAGACTGTAAGAATGCATGAATAATTTACTTGCCGTGGTGTGGGTCAGTACGGTCAACTTTGTATCAAAGGGGACTCAAAATATTAGTTAGATTTAGACATTGATAAAAAAAATTATTTCAGATACTGTCTTATTTGTTTCTCCCCTGAATTTAGAATTGAGACTTTACTAGAGGTGAAAAATTAAATAAAACCAAAGAAATGTCGTTGACGCTTGTGAGTTCTGTGTGTGTTAAATTACACTGATGTTTCATGCAGGTCGCTGCTGGAGAACTTGAACTAAACCATGAGTTCAATCTAATGCAATGGTCCCCTGAAGACTTTGAAACTAAGTTACAGGTCAGCCCATATATAGTATATGCTATATTCCTCTTGATATACCTTTGTAATTTCAATTTAGTCCAAACAGAATTTCATTAAACAGCTTCTCTGGACTTGGTTATCATCCTTTCTTTTTGCGTTTTTTTTGTTACCTCGAATTATGCTATTAAATATTGATGAGTGTGAAAAACTTAGAGCTGTTGTTGCAAGAAAACGACCAAACTGTAACCACCTTATGAGAACTCTACAATCACCAGATAAATGCTTCATGTTGTCCGTCTCTGTAGTTATATCCTAGCAATTCTCTTCTGCCTCAGATTTTGGTTTTTACATGTGTTTTCTTGTGCCCAATTTCTTACTCCTTTTTTCCTGAGAGGAAGTTGTAAGTCTTGTAACCACTTTCTAGTTAGAGGCGAGATCTTTCTTTGGAATTATGGTGTTCTTAACTATTGAACTCAATCTGAACTTTTTTTTTGTGTTTGGGGACTAATTTGCATATATAATGTATGTTAAATTCCATCCATTTACGATTGTTTATCAAAGAGTACCTAATTTCTTTTGAAGAGGGGATATTGAACTTGAGTGACTACAAGATGGTCAAATAATGGTTTAGTGAAATGTGGGAATGGTCAATGTTCTGGAAGACGATCTTTGGTATGTAGGATAGCATGGTCTGTATCATGGTCATCAGTTTTTGAATTTCGTATTTCATTTCTAGTTGGAAGAATGTGTAAACATTCATAGCATTTCTTGTTGATCCACTTCTACATGATTGTGAGTGTTCGTGCTTTGCGCATAAGCGAAAATAAAAAGAAAGTACTATACTGTATTGAACTATTATCTAGTGTCCCAAATGATGATATTGATGAAGAGGTGGCTCCTATGAGACCTTCGATTACATAGACAATTTGACTGATCTACTCTCTGATAGTGCACAGATAATAAAACGTTATGTGAGACATATTATTAAGCTAATTATAATTCAACCTCGGCATGTAATTACTGTTTGATATCTTGTTGCATTTTCAGCTGAGATTGAAATTCTTTGTGAGATGTTAAATCTATGTATGCAGGATGCCATGAAACAGACATACCAGAGAGCTTTAAAAGCAGCGACTGACTTCGGATATGAAAAGGAAAGTCCCGAGTAAGTTGCAATACCAATTACAATTGCCCCTTTTTTCCCTCCAGTTTCTCTGACATATGTCAATGGTGTTAAGCTTCGGCAATAAATAGAGTAATAAAAAGAATGTGTTTCCTTAAGGTGATGTAGTTCTTCCCTTGTTCCCTAGAGAGGTTGGATGACGTGTTGAGTATGCTTTCATTCAGTCCAGGACTTCTTTGAGGTAGGAAGGGAGGAAACAAATGATGGGAACAAACTTTGGTTATTGCAGCAACAATACTGAATTTGTGTATGATTGACCCTCCCTTACCTGCCATGGACCTGGAGCCTCTCTAGAGTTATTGGGATGCGGAGTTTGTACAAGACCTAGAAGCTTTTAGTTGATACTCGTCTTGGATCCTTAGGCAGGTGGTGACAGTGTTACATGTTCTTTTCCATTAGTGGACCACCCTTTCTCTTCCTAGCAGAAGTGGAGCTGGGGGGAGGCAGGGAGGGGCCTCTTTAGAGTTATTGGGATAATAATAGATAATAGGTCAAAGTTGTACATTGGTTAACGTGAAAGTCAAGTTGTTGAATTTATCTAGAAACACAGGAAATATTATCAATTATTTAAATGAGAGTTTGACATGAGCCACTAGGTTGATAAGGTTATATTATGTAAATCCATTCTAGATAAGGAAATAAGTAAAGTATATTGAGAAATTGAGATAGTAAGCAATACTCCATGTGTACTTGGTCCACGGCTTTGGTAAGCCTAAATCGTTGGCGCTGGTGTTGCTTCTCGTGATTTGCAACTTACTAGTCTCCCTCATGCTTTTAGTAGTATGGCGTTGCAACCAATGGAAGACATGTGCATCCTTTCATTTGGCTTCCAACTTAGATTCTCCTTTTGCTTAGACTGACAATGGGATAACTTGCTGGTTGTAGGTTTTGGCATGGCTAAACTAGAACCCCAACACTCTTTTCTTTTCCAATGTCATTCTCACTCTCCACGTAATAATAAACCTCTTCTCATACAGAGCGTTCATGGTCTTCATGTGAAGTTGCTACGAGTAAAGTTGGCTTTTTTTTTATCAATTTTTGTCTCCTACTTATGCTCCCTTTGACTTATTGAGATTTACACCCTTTTTATGTTACTTGTTCCTCTTTGTTTTCTCACGCGTTCCAATGCACAACTTTGAATAAGCTATGCTTCGATTCACCACCGGGTTACCAAAACCCCCTTCGAGTTAGGGAGAAAATCGTTGGACTTCTTCGTGTTCTACACGTTTCATCTCAAAATTAGTATGCATATATCTTTACTATGGGTCAACCTTCTTCACTCTTCTTGAATTCTCGCTAGTCTCATTGTCTACTTCCCTTCCACTTCAGTTGAAGGAGTGTGATAGTAAATGCATATATATGTGAATATTTTAATTATGTTTACATAGTTGTGTATACTTAGGATTTTTTTCTTTATGTGTTCACATTGTATCATGTTAACCATACATATTGTGAAATACATCTCATCACGAATAAGTGATTCGTGCCTACTCAAGCAATTTGGCTATAGCTTTTTCATTATTTCCATGTGATCCTTCTCTGTGAATGAACATGTCGTGTATTGTTATATCATCCTTTATGTTTGATTTAGTATCATGTATAAGCTAGCAGTCTAGGTTCTAATATTTGAAGTCAAGAATGTTGTTTTTCATTCATAGAGGTAAGATGTCGGACTTTTCATTCTGAAATACTGTAAGTGTCATGTCATCATGTGAAGAACGTCAATAGGGACTCTGGAATAATCCTCCAACCCCTAAAATTTAGAAACCCTAGATCCAAATCCCTCCCTCCAAATAGCCATTCCCTTTAGAAAATAACTTTTGCTCCAATTTTCTTCTGGATGTCCTCTGTCTTTTTCTGTCATAAATCCTGCTCTAGCCTCTTAAAACCCATCTTCAATCCCTTCTCATTTGGTTTTCGATTCGATTTGGGTGATGAAATATAATCGTTAAGTTCTCATCGGCCTTTTCCTTACTGGAATTCGGTGGTCACTAGACTCTGTTGGCAGTGGAAGAGTAGAAACTGTAGCTAAAACCAGTTTAGATTAGATTTATGCTTATGAGTTGAGACTGTCAGATTGTGCTAAGTGCCAAGCTGCAGATCATGCTCCTGTGGTGCACGTTCAGATTTATTTTTGATGTTCTTATTTTTTTTTTGGGGGGGAGGGGGATGAGAGAAGGCTGGGGGAGAAGTTGGTTCAGCACGCCTAGTAATATGGAATTGTTAACAAAGGAGGTGGAAATAAAGAGAGCAAAGCCAAAAAAAAAAAAAAAAAAAAGAAAAATAATTAACTTACAAATTTTGACAGCATATCTCAACAGGAAGAGGAGAGCTTTTTTTTTTAACCGTTTTGACAGATTTCTTCTACATTCGTTAATTATATGGGCATGTAGCTGAATTGCTAGAATAAAATTGGATTCAGTTGGATTATTATGCTGGATTGCTTGTGCAAATTCTGTTTATTACCAGTACCTGACAGATTTTTTCGGATTCACCAGTTAGTGTATCTCGTGATCTAGGTGATCTAGTTTTTGCATGGATCCACCGTAGCATTCACAATATATGTTGGATCTATATTGGACAAAACACTCTCCCTTATCCTAGCTTCCTCGTCGAGAGAACAATAAGCTACGCCATCATCACTGTGCCTGCTACTTCATATTATATTGAGTTGATCTCTAATACATGGGTTAAAGGTTAATTAACAATAAATTTTCTTATTCTAATGTCTTATTTGTCCTTGTTAGGGTTTTGGTGTATGGAGCAGCCATTGCTGCTTTTCTAACCGTCGCTCAAGGTATGACCGATCAGGGATGCGTGTGAAGGAAGATAAGAACTGAGCTTCAGCTGCTTCCTGATGAATTTGCAGTTTGAACCATAATAGTGCATATTATGGTAGTCTCTGCTTGCGCCTGTTGATAAATTGCTGGAGGGTCTAAAGGTTACTCTTCCACTCTCGAAGAAAGTGGAAGGACATCAAGTAATGACGATGCAGCAAATACTCCGGTACTAAAATCCCAAAATGTTGTAACATAAGTTTAACTGATCGTTTTCGTTACTATGAGCTTTAGGTAGAATTAGGATCTTGAAAAATGATCAGATGGGTGATGTTTCTCCCGTGAGTATAGTAGAGAGCATGCGTATACCTCTGTTTAATTGATGTGTAAATGTACTTGTTGGGTATTAGTTGCATTAGTGCAGGAAAAAGAAACATATTGTATGTAATATACTTTAAACAAATCAAAGCTGATGAATGGAAGATAGTTGATCATTTTTTCTCACTATTATAGTAATTTGTTTAGAACTGAACTCTTGGTTTGTAGTTCTTTGATACTCCTAATATTTACTCCCTCCGCTTGTTTTTATTTGCTAAATTGTTGTTTTGGGAAATCAACCACTAACTTTCACCAATTATTTTGATTTTTTTATAAGTAAAAATATAGTCATGTGTTGTCTTGTTTGATTAAATCCCGATGTGTAGATTCGTAATATCAAATTTTTATAATTTTTACTTAAACGAAATAAGAGATATTAAGGGTTATTTAACGCCTTGAAAATCGTGCATCAACAATTTAGCAAATAAATAAAAGCAGAGGGAGTAGTACGAAGTTTACCAAGTATACATCATCATACAGCCACTGAGTACTTGGGAATTCTGAAAACAAAAAAAAAATGTTGATGAGGGGTGGCTGAATTGGTGAATACCTCCTCAGTCTACAATGAGGGCATTCATGTATTTACCTCGCCAAATTGAAAAATGAAGTAAAATTTTCTTTTCGGTTCGGTTCGATTCGGTTCCTAAATGATAATCATTACTTGATTCTTTCTTAATTCTCAAGAGAACAAACTCTTACACTATCTAAAGAAATGTTTTCCACACAACAAAGGAAAAGGGATAATTTTGTGTTTTCTGTTTACCTCAGCCTCACCATTTTATTGTCTCTTGTTCCACAGAGAACATATATCCTAGATAACCTAATCTAAATCTCAATTAAAAAGTGTATACCTCAAAAGAAAATAATAAAGTGTAGTAATAAAGCTTTGCAATGATTTCGGCCATTAGTCTAGGATTAGATTAAGATGACCTTGTTTTGGATAATCCAAAAGCATTTTTTTGGACATATGGCATCGTCTTTCACTCTTTCTCAAATGATGAAAGTTCTACCGAAAATTAAACATATGAGACTCTAATCAATGGTGAGAAAACAGCCCAACCTAATACATGGTTTTTGGTACTATAGTTGTTTGGTACTTCAGTTGTACAAACCGTTAAAACTGTTAATCTATTTTTATCTGCAAAGATATTGATATAGAAAAATTTAATGCTTTAAACTTTATTAAGTAGATTAACTTCAATAGATAAAGAGTCATAATACTCATAATAAACATCAAAATTCTCTACATGGATTATAAAGCAACAAATAACCAGAGTAAGACTCGTAAAATATACTCCTTCCATCCTCAATTAAATATCCTCTTAGATTTGGGCATGTATATTAAGAGTTTATAATAGGCTAGCCGCTAGCGTAGGTTTTCAGGCAGAAGAGCAAAACTGTATAAGAATAAAAACTTGATTTTAGTGAGAGAAAGAGCAAGAGGGAGGTAAATAGGGGGGCCCATATCAAATAGGTTGAGTAGGTTGCGTGGAGTGATAGAACAATTATGTATGGATTGACCAAAATAGTATACCGGACAATTAATGGAAGACATAGCGAGTATAAGATAAAATGCTTTCCCATGGAGTACATGATTCTTGTGGACCAAAATCTATTACAAGCACTAAGAAAAAGAATCCCTTCAACATAGGAGGAGGGAGGCAAATGAAATAGGTATCCTTTCAAGTTTCAACATAGAAGGAGATGATGCGAGTACTGGCAGTATATGAAAAAGTATGGGCATATGATTGCTAGTTCTTGAGTCAATCGGCTTTTGCTTTTGAGCTAATTTTCCAAGTACAAGCTCTTTAAATTATCGGATAAAATATATATTAAACATCACAATCGTCATTTTTCATTATTATGCTTCTAATTGAAATATCGCAATTTGGATGGTGCGATATTAAATAACAAAGCAATCAAAATCATAATATTAGAATAGACATAGATTATAAGGCTATTAGCAATCAAAATCATAGTAACCTACTTTGGATCAATGAAAGGGGTAGCTTTGGATTGATATAATCAATTTTAAGATCATAAGAGCCTACTAACCAGCCAAAAACTATATAAAAATACGATAAAAATCATGTCTTTGAACTTTGAAGTAGCTAAATTGCTACTTCAGAAAATCATTTTGTTTACACAAGTAGTTTCAAGTCTACAAATAGTTGAACGACAAACCACAAGTCATAATTAATTATGTACAAGGTTGTTGAAATTGAGATTTTAGCTTTAATCAACTTAAAGACGAAAATGAAAAATGATATGAAGTTCTTGGATTCTACAATTTTTAGCAACAATGATTAGACACACTATACAACAGAATTATAAGCTGTGGATTCTGATTGCCTGAAAATTCAGCTGCTGTCCTTTTGGCAGTTATACATTTTCAGAAGCAGAAAAATTCATGACAAACACTAATACAATGTCTTGGGATGTAAAAGAGAAATAAAAGTAATTCAAGGTATATCGCTATAAGCTGGGTTAAACAATATGCTGAAGCTCCAATGGACCTACTCTTGGTTTATAGTAATTCGGAGTAATAGATTACTCATACAAACAAATGGAAGATTACAACCTTGCCTTTCTGCATGGATGCAAGCTACACAAATAAGATGGAGAGCGCATGGAAAAATGGCAAACGACAGCAATGGCCTCCTAGATACTCCGATGATCAGTGTGCAGACAGGACTCAAAAAGTCTGACTGGCTTAGTATGTCGACGAAGGAGCAAAGATAGATGCATTATACCTAACATTTGTTAAGCAGCCAAATAATGCTCAAGCATGTCGTCTTCATCATCTGTTAAAACACAAAGACAATTCCCTCAATAACACATACAATCCCAACAAAGGAAACAAAGAAAATATTATATTCTTACTTGTGTTGTTCCAAGGGAGTGACTTTCTTGATACAGTGATACTAGCGTCATTCTTATGCCCTAAAGGCTCGCTTGGATTGAGTGTAATGCATCAAGGAGTAATAAAAGTCAAACTAAGGAAAGTTAGGTGGTTCGAAACTTAGAAGTGATTATGTCGGAGAAGTGGTGATAAAAGGGATGAACTAGTGATGTTAAGAAGAAAAAGGAATGGATAGGGGAATTGTTACTCTCATTATGGGGGTAATAGTTACCCACCACCCCCTAGAGTAATTGTTACCCTCATTTGGAGGGTAATAACTTCTTCCCCCTTCCTCTCATCACAACAAAATCACATTATCCCCTTGCAACCATCTCAATTCACCTCATTTTTCCTTTATTAAGGTGGTTTGACTTTTATTACCCCCTTAATCCATTACCCCAAATCCAAGTATGCCCTAAAAATTGCATCAAGTATATTTTGGATATGTTTACATAATCAGGGATTTACTTCCACACCGACACAGATGATTAGTCTAGTCCTTGACTTAGCACCAAATTATCATGAGGTCAAGTTCAAGACTCCACGGACCATATGAAGAAGTTTACCCATCACTCTCCCTCTCCCCCCCTCCCCCATTTCCCATATGCCAAGCTCCACTTATTGCTAGGAGCCTTTGGTGTGCCAAGTTCAAGCCTTCACTGGACGATATGAATGGAGTTTCCAATTCCCTCCCCCCCCCCACCCCTTCATTTATTTTATATGAATGCCAAGGTCTACTTAACTTACAAGGAGAACACAACGAGGGGTCTACCTACCCAGAAAGAGAAGTTTACAACAAAATGGTGTTCCTTTAAAAAAGATGACACTATTTGATTTGGAGAAAAAACTTTCACGAATTAGGTGATGAGAATGGAGAAGAGACACAAGCGACACTCACCAGAACCTGCCCACTTGGGAGGGGGGGGAGGGGAGGAATGTTGGCAACTTGGCATAGCAGGTAACGGATATGAATTCTAACTACAAAAGCAATGCAGTGGTTACAGAATTTGCATAATTTCCTTCCCTCGTGCTGGCTTGCCACTCCCATACCTGCTTCCTGACATGTTTTTCGAATTTAAGTTTTCCTCCCCCCCCCCTCCCCCTGTCCCTCAATTTCATGATTAATAACACACCACATATACATGCCTAATATTAGAAATTACGAATTTATGAGTTTGGCTGCGCATGTAATAGGGCAGATAACCAGCAACAACTGTCATTTCAATATATCCATGAAATACGTTCATGAGAATATTGGGGGAAGGGAGCTATATCTAATACGAGAATTTGAGAGCCATGCCCCATCAATATCAATCTATCAGTTATAGAACAGAAAATAAATTGAATTTAGAGTCTCACCTTCAAAGTCGTCATCGTCAAAGTCAATGTCTTCTTCATCTTCTTCGTCTGATTCTTCCTTGCTTGTCAATGCACCTCTCTGCAGATCAACTACGTGTTACATTCCCAGAATCTCTAAATCTCTTTTAAAGTTAGTACGGTTTTTCTTCACTTATTGAGGAGGTGGGAAGATCACACTGTAACTTAACAGTATGTTTGCATTGAGGTGAAGGTAGGTTAAAGCTAAAATTTCTTAAGTTATTTGTCAGCCTTGTTCTAGTATTGATTATGGGAGGTGAAACTAGCTTTAACTTTTAACTTTTCTTAACCTAGTTTACTCCTTTTGTGAGCCACAAATCTAAGTATATAATTAGTCGTCATGAAAGTCCATCGGCCATGTAGCACTTCCTCATGCATGAGCTCTCTTCATGTCAGTCACATCAAAAAAGTCAACTATGAAGACTCAATCACTCAACCTATAAACAAAGCTTTGCAAGGTAATAGGACTTATCCACTTTTGCTAAAGACTATTAAAGCTTAGCTATCACAGAAATCACAACTATTCATGAAAATTGCTTAAGAATTTAGAAATTCAATCCTACTCCTTACCCCCTTCACGCACAAATAACATTTGTTTCCCTTCTCACATCAAATATGAGGATAAAAATATTAATAACTAGTGTTTATGGGAACCAGAATAAATTTCTGTATCATATTATAACGATGATCTATCACAGTGCCTGGGCTATTGCAGGTCTGTTGAAATTTAACAGGTAATTGTTCCTATTCCAGTTCATCTCTAGGCTATATGGTTCACCCGGTGGAGAGATCGAGCTTCAAAAAAGAGTGAATGGTAAAGACCAAATCTAAACATGCCCATTCCCCATCATAGTCTAAAAAGAATTATCACCAATAACATTAACCTGCCTACACTTTAGTTTAACCTAATAGAACAAGTCTCGTATTAGACGGCCACTTAACTCTTAACTTATTTTTTTAACCTTTGAGTAGTATTTTGTAACTGTTTAACTTTTAAGATTTTTGTACATATATTTAACTATTAAGTTATTCAACTTATTGCCTTTTTTTGTAACTTCTAATACTTTAAGCTTGACTAATTGACAGTTTGACCGTCTTTCCTAAGACTTTGCTTACCTAATACTAACCTCCGTTTCTAAATAAGTGCAACAGTTGACTTTCACGCTTGTCAACGCACAACTTTGACCATTAATATCTCTAATTATGTATTTGTAAAAGTTATAAAAAGTTGATATTATGATAATATTCATTGAAACAAATCCAACAACAATTTATATGATCATTTTTGTTTTTTATATATTAGTAAAATATACGGTCAAAGTGGGGTGTATGAATAGTGCAAAAGTCAAAGTGTTGCACTTAAAAAGAAATAGAGGAAGTATTACATATTAACTCAGCATCAACTTTCCATCGGAAGAGAAGAGTAGCAATAATCTAATGGTTTCGCTAAATTACCACAAACATAACATGAAGAAAAAAAAAGTATGTGTGTGTGTGTATATATATATATATATATATATATATATATATATATATATATATATATATATATATAATCTCAAATTGTACCCACCCAAACAACCCAATTGATGGCAAAGGAATTTCATGCTCTTGAGGATCAAAAGATCTTATTGTATTGGAAAAGTGCAACATAAATTATAGTTCATCCATAAAAAAGAAAAAAACAATTATCCTACATTCCATCTTAGAGTGTTGAGTAGTAACCGAGGTTGACATGTGATGCAAATTCAAAGTAACTTTTCATGATGAGCCTATCACATAGGTTTCAAACACAATCACACTCAAATTGTTTGCTTCTAAGCAAGAGTTTCTCACTTCTGTGACTTGCCTTGCTAAACAGCCTAGTTGTTGATTTTGCTTAGTCCATTACTCCATTTATCTTTAATTGCTGATTTAGGTTAATGATTCCATGGTTTTACCATTACCCTTAAGTGGGGTTTTACATGATGGAGTTGTAAGTTGCCTTGTTAAAAGTCCAATAATCTTTAAATTGTCTTAGGGCCAAATTTTTACTAATCAGAATTTGGTTCCAAGTTGTGATGACCTTATTTAAGACTTTGCTACAAAGACTTACTTATACTTGCACGGCAAGTATAATTTCATTAGGAGCCTTTTAGAAACTTTCCTACTCCTAGGTTGGTAGAAGAAGTGGGCGGCAAGGCAGAGGAAGCTGATATTAGTTTTTCCTAATTTTACACCTTAATTTCCTAATCTTTGTAGGAGTCAAACTCATAACTCATGCTCACTTCTCTATAATTAAAGCATGCCTAACCCAGTTGACGTTGGAGTGTTTTTAATTGAACATTGCTTTGAACTTTAGTGTTCTTAATTGAGCTCAAACCATTAGCTTTAACTCAAAGAATGAGCTCGATTAGTGGTTGATTACTTAGTTCCATAAGTTGTCTAGGGTATTCCAAACCCTATTCTTGTCTTCACGAGTGTTTGAACAAATTGTTATTCTGACTTGTGCTAATTAAAGAAAACCTTCGACAAATAATCTTTATTTGAAGAAACCTGATTTCTAAAGAACTTTGTTAAAGGAGAGATCAAGACCATATAAGAACTAAAACATAAAATAGTATTTAAATTTAAAATAAACATTTTCCAGCAATAGATATTAATAACAAACACTATCACAATAGAAAGCACACCATGTATTGCAGACAAAAGAAAACTTTATTAAGAGTAAAAAGAAAATATACATCTTAAGAGGCCAGGAACTGTCAATATCTGTCACACTTAAATTCTCTATAGACTGAAAAATGTTCATATGTTTTGGAAGTTTCAAATGCAGGTTTTATTTTAATCATAAGTACTTGACTACTTATCTAAGACAAGTATAAGGGCCAAATTACCCAATATTAACAACCACTTTATATCCCATTAAAAGCTTCTCATTCCTTGAATGTTCACCTCTATGAATATCATCCCAATTTCACTGAACATTTTATACCAAGATGCATATTTAACCTTCATAGAAAGACCCCTGGTTTATCTGATTGTGAAACATCAATAATCCAAAAGGAAGTCATATCAAAGATCCTTAGAATTGCAATTTGCATCTTAAATCATTTCACTTTGGCAAAATCGTCAATAGGCAAGTGTTAGGCATTGAATCATAACAACTCATATCAGATTTCTCTATCTATTCATCATTTAGGTTCTTTAGGGAGGTTGCTAATACTCTGGACAATAGCAAGATTAAGACAATGCAAAAATAAAGTGAGGAATTGTCCCCTGAGTAAAGGAAAAGAAAAAAAAAAACAAGAAGTCGATAATTAGTAGGGCAAGAAATGATTACCGCTGCCGCAACCGCTCGTCCACTTTCAAACCACTGCCTTCCAGTGAGCTTCTTTTCCTTGGTTGTTGTAAGTGCAGAATCTGGCATCAATCTAAAAGTAGAAAGTAAGTCCATTAATCATGCAAGCAAAAGCTGCAAGGTAAATTAAAAAAAATAGTAACATCAGATTCAGTGTACAAAAATCATATATTAATATGCAACAAAATTTGACACACCTGCCCATTTATTATTAAGCCATGAGGAGATATAGTAGCAGAGATGATAGAACTTGGAGGAGAGGGGGATCTACAAAAGGAGGGCTGAGACCAGATCAACAAACCACTAACCTCGAAGGGCGCACTAAGCAATAGAGAGAAGCCAGACAGACATAAAACAACACCCTCAGACTGATGAATCACTTATGAGTTATGACCTAATCTACAAAGGGAAAGAATGTCAAGCTATGCACCAGATGAGGGCTTAACTCCAACTATATAAAGTGCTTGACGTGAAAAAGGTCAAACTAAGCTTTAACCCTTTCTTACTAGAAGTTCACTAGCTGAAAAAAAGAGATACCTGTACATGCAAAATTTCACATGCATCTAGATTTGAAAGAAAGCAGAACAGCAGCAGGCACAACAGCTACAAAGCATGCTTTGAGTACAGATCATTTAACCAAGATAACGTTGCATACTTCTGTTCACAAAACTCTTGCAGCTTAGCTCAATCTTTAACGAGACTATTTACCCTGTTGCAGGAGTAGAATCTCCAACTTAGGAATTTAATTTATTTTTGAAACATCCAAGAAATCTTCCAAATCCTCCTCCTCAAGATATTGATGCAACCTGGTGATAGAAAAAAGACGGACCTCATACAGCAAGCCTTACCTACCAACACACCCACCTACTGACATTTCCAACGCCCCTTCTCCTGAACCTGAAAAATACTTTTTCTCTAAAAATTTCTAAGATCAACCCTCCGATCTGCAGTAGAGACCAGAGAGCCACTAAGGCTCCGGAAGGGCCATGGAAGAAGAGAGAAAAGGGTAAACAGAGAGAGAACAAGGAAGAGGGGGAGAAAGAGAGAAGACATATTAAGAGAGATCTGGAAGATAGGTTCATAATCTCCCTTTGAAAAGCAGTTCAACATATTGAATTGTTTATCAGTGATGAAAGGCATATTAAAATACGAAAATGCAAAACACGCCAGCCAAAAGGAACTCACTTGGCTCGCTCTAGTGCCAGCTCTGCTTCATATCTTTCCCTCCATGCCAGGAAAGTTTCAACAGTAACAGGTTCTCCATGTGGTACTATTACCTAATAACAAGATATAAAGATGTCTATCAGTAAGCACAAGCATAAAAAGTAGCAAATTGTATAAAGCATCATGATGAGAAAATTATCATCTAAACTACAAACATAAAGGATCCATGGCCCGGAAAAAAAAAAGTTTTTTGGAGATCTCATCTAACAAGTGTTGAAAACACTATGATGAAAAGATGACATGGAAAAGAATCACAAAGACAAAAGATACTAAATCCTAAAAACATATAGATAAAGCAGTGTGACAACTGACATAAGTTTTTTAGATCCAACTAGGACCAAATAGATAATAAAATAATTATATTTCCTGGTATGTGACCAATAGATGTAAACAATGTGGTAAACATTCTTTGGATCAAATAAGAACATCTAGGTACAACATTGGTTCTTTTTTAATTGCAGGTATGTAATCAATGCACTGTAACGTCATATTTTCATCTTGTTCCATCAACTAATGAGATAGTATTTTTTTTATTTTGTTGGGAATTTCATTCACCCCAAAGCAAGCCTCCACACCCAACCCAACCCCCCAACATAACTGAGAGAAAGAAATTCCAAAAAAAAAAAAAAAAAAAAACTTGCTCCATTTCTCATTAGATTGAATTCTTCCATACAAAAGCTAAAAACAAAATTGACCATACAATGGCAACAACATTCCATATCCACTGAAAGAATGGCCCCTGAAATCTGGAAAAGCACTTAACTTCAAAACAATATTTTTGGGGATGGGAAAACTTTCTGCATATCAAACACTTTTTAAAAGATAGAAGTCACAGTTTTCTGAAAGGGGTCGGAATCTGGAAGATTTATAAGAACAAAGCAATTCACAGTGATAAGTCAGGGGATAGGATGAACATATATTTACATAGTACTTCCCTATATCTTGACCAGATCTTGTTAATTAGGATGCTTAGCTGAAACAGAATTCTTTTACAACAAAAACACTAGTTGCAATCAACTCCAGCTTCCAACATTAACGTTATTGATTGGTCTTTTCCTAAACTACCTAACTACATACTTCCTCTGTTTCTTAATAGATGCATCATATTGACTTTTTACACTATTTGGATATGAACTTTGACCATCTTTAATTAATTAAATGTCATAATTTTAGTTGTTGATGAGTTAATCTCAATGTATATTTTCAAAATATTTACTAATCATATACTATAATTTTTTCATAACACTCCATAATTTATGATCAATTGTTGTTTTTTCAATGAATTCTTATAATTATTTTGTTCAAAAATATTATATTTTTCAACAAAAAAATATGTTATGTTATAATAAATTTGAACCCGTAAACGACACAGGCCACAAGTCCAGTCTTTTATTTAAATTAAGAACATCCAACAAGCCACTGGAAGGCCTATAGCCTGATAACATTAAGGCAACAAACATAAAGGCTATCCATCACTCCTAATTACTCCCTCCATTTTAATTTAATTGTTAAGCTTTTCTTTTTTAACCGTTTTTTTTTTCTAATAGTTACACTTTCACTTTTTCCTTACAAGGTAACCTATCACATCAACTTTTTCTACTAGTCTACCTCATATACCCCACCACCCAATCAACCAAAAATCTTCCCACCTACACCATTTTCCTCTCTCCTACATTATTTTAATGCTTCTTTTACATTTCCCAAAACCTAACATTCTTTTTTTTGTACTTCTTCCTTGTTTTTTGTACAATTTCCTTGGTTCTCCCCAGATGTGAACAATAACAATTAAATAAAAACGGAGGCAGTATACAGTAAATTGGACAATACGGCTGACAAAATCTCCTCAAAGGTTGATCTATTTACTTTCCTTCGAAACCCTGGACACCTATGGAAAAGGGAATTTGGTTCTGAAAAAAAAGTCTCGCTGGATCTTTTTCTTGTGCCCAACAATCTCCAAGTTCCCTTTTCCTCCCCAGCGTTAAAACTCCAGAAAATAAAAAAACAGCTAAAAGGTGGAAAACTTAGAAAGAAAATAATAAGGAACATCATACTTCATCTTTTGCCTGCTCGTCGTCTGCAGCACTCTCATTGGCACCATCTTGACCAAATCTTCCACTCAGCCATTCTTTGGCAGATGTAACTAGTGTGTACACCATAGCCATCCCAAGATTCTCAGTTGCCTGTTGTAACAGCAGAAAGTAAAAGAACGAGACTAAGGTACAGAATTCATTTTCATATATTGAGTTCCTTTTGGAAAGGAAAAATTATTATAAGCAAAGAAAAATACAATTCAAGGAAAGCAGTCCTCAGGATAACAACGAAGAAAGAAACAGAACTTTGTCAATGCTGCATCAACACCCGGTTTCACCACATCACAATAAATTTTAGTATTGCATTCAACTTCTTCAGGTTCTACTTTAAAACATAGCATGTGAGGCAAATCTAACAGAGAAGTAACATACCTCTTGTTTGAGCCTTTCTTTCAAAATTCTGAGATCTTCGATTGGTATTCCCCGTATACTGAAAATTGCATAAACGACTCAGACCATGCCAGAAATTAAAGATTACAGCTCATAAAAAGTACTACAGTCCACTCTAACTAGAAGCACTCATTCACAACATAAACTGTGCAATTGACCATACCACCCCATGTAGGGTCATGCTATAGTACTTAGACATGGGTTTGAGTGTTGGGTACATTAAATATCCAAGTGCGAGACCCACCGGGGTTCAAAATTCGAACACGTGAATACGTGATCTCTGACATATTATTAGACACGGTGTGGAAACTCAAACATTTATGCAACAAATTACTATTTCTAAAAGACTCTTGTTGGGTTGTTCACATTACAAATACATGTATACACATATTAATATTGCCTTATTTGCTAACTCTAATTAAATTTCTTATCTCAAGCAGATTATCAAGCATATATAGAAATTTCTCATTGCTTACCCTCATTTTTTTAAATTTTCACTGTGTATATGACTATATGTAGATCCAGATACATGTAATGTCGGGGTGGAAATCAGAGAGTCGAGGTAAAGAAAATCCATACACTTGCCGGAGTTTCTATGTCCAACGCGAATAGTTTAGATTATAGAATAAATGTCATGTATTAGAGACTTAGAGTTGTGTTCTTTCTTTATAGAAGAGGAAAATTTTATGAATAAAGAAATAAAGTTAGATATCTAGTTCACAAGAGAATATGAAGGCATAAAAGAGTTCCAATCTGACAGATATTTCAGCAAAAGCCCATATAAGAACAGAAGGGATGCTATCTACACTTATCTCTCCGACAGAGGAATTATTAGATACCATGTCTCGGAATATCCTATTAGTTGCCTCTAACCAAATCATTTACCCAGCAACAAAATAGGCTGACCAACCAATAAGCCATGGAACAATAGAATATAGTTAAATAAATCCAATACATAAATATTTTGGAAGGGAAAAATTAGCCTGGTCAGATAGTTTGTACACTTCTGCTAATATCTAAGCAGCGGTCAGCCCCTCCCCAAACAATTAGCCTTTGCGCGTCACCCGTCGCTCGACTTCCTTTATTTTGTTCATGAACTTCTTCACGACAGCTCGAGGGGAATGTTTTTTAATCTTTAACCCTCCTTTTGTATATGGATGACATCTTAATTTTGTTGATAAACTTCTTCATGACAGCTCAAGGGGAATGTTTTTCTTGTCCTTAGCCCTCTTTTGTTATATCGATGACACCCCTCGATGTCTTTCTAACATAATCCCTTATTACTTATCAAGATAACACGCTTCCTAGAAAATAATAAATCTAGTTTAAATTAATCATTTGAGACTTGATTTAAGATTTATCATTCACATAATTAATCATCAGGATTCAGAACTTCCAACAGCTTCAGAGACTGAACTATGCCTGCACTTGTACAAAGCATAGATCCCAGAAGGTACCCAGAATGCCAGGCATTACTTATATTAACCAGTCAAAAATATGAACCTGGTAGATTTAGGCATTCAGAAATAAGAGGGAGTATAGAAGCAATCATGTATCTGAAGTACATACATAAGCATGCCTGATCCAATCAGCTCAGAAACAACTAACATTATCTTCACAATGTTAATATAGAAGGAAACTACTATAGTGCACCACAGAATATTGTTTGCAGGTCTGACCTTAAGACATTAAGCAGCGGAGGTTCATCTGGATAATTTTCTGTGTGAGAGAAAATCAATGCCAATTCAACTGCAAAACAAGATAAAAGAAATGTTAATCAAACAAAGACACCAGATAAAAATTATCCATGAGCAAGGGATATATTCAATTCAAGAAAAGAGATCTCCATAAGCTCATAATATAGCACCAGATAAGACAGTTAACCTGGCATTGAGGCTGGATCATCTCCTTCGTCATCCTGTAGCATAACAATATTAGTCGCAGTGGCTCTATCAAATAAGGAAAAATTCTACCACAAAAAAAAAATAATGAAAATTCTAACACCATATTGTTTTCAATGCCCTCTATCCAAGTCATCTTAAGTCTCCCCGGGCTTCTTCTAAAATCTCCCATCCTAACCTTCCACTATCCTAACTGGTGCATATCTAGACAACATGTCACATGCCCAAATCACCGTACGTGGTTTTCCCTTATCTTACTCTCAATTTCTGCAACTCCAACCCTCATTCGAATATCCTCTTCATGACCCACACATCCATCTCGACATGCACATATTTGCTCCCACCATCTCCCTAATATGATCGATCCTTGAAACCCAACACTCAAACCTATAAACGTTGATCTAATATTTTCCTATAGAATTTTCCTTTCATCCTTAGAGGTACACTAAGGTCGCACAATATAGCACTTGTCCTTCTCCATTTAGGCCAACCGCACTAAATCCTCTAAGTAACGTCTCGGTCAATGCCCTCACACCTATGTAAGATTAACCCAAGCTACTTAAAACACTCACTAATGGGCAACTTCTTTCCATCTAATGTTACTGCATCCACATTTGTCTCCCTCTCATTACTAAAACACCTATGTAAGATCAACCCAAGCTACTTAAAACACTCACTAATGGGCAACTTCTTTCCATCTAATGTTACTACATCCACATTTGTCTCCCTCTCATTACTAAAATAACACTCCATGCTCTCCGTTTTGATTTAACTTAGCTTAAAACCTCGAGATTCTAATGTTTGTCTCCATCGTACCAACTTAGCATTAAAGCTGGCCCTAGCCTAGGTATACCAATACTATATCATCTAAATACAACATACATTAATGTATCTCATCTTGAATTGGTCGTGTTACTCCATCCATTGCAACCGCAAAGAAGAAAAGACTCGGACTCCTCATGCAATTGTATATTTGTATTGTAATAAGGAAATCTATTGTTACACCTCCATGACATTTGATTTCATGCCCTGACATGTCCTTAACTAAGGCAATACATTTAAAAGGCATACCCTACTTTGGCATTGCCCGCCAAAGCACGTCCTCGGGACCTTATCATAAGCCTTCTCTAACCTTAGAGTACATACCAATTCCAAACCCTAATAACAAGAATAATGGTGAAAATCGAATAATTTTAAGTGAAATGCATCCAAAATTGAAGACCCTAATCTTAAAATTGGTTAGTAAGATCCAAGTCTTAAACAAAATTGACATAGATGGAGCGTTTATAATGGTGAAATCCAAATAATGGGTGGGAAAAGAGATGGAAAGAGGCAAGAAAGAATGAGGGTATGCCCCCACAAACAAAAATTTGGATGGTTTCCGTCAATTGGTGGTGGTACCAAAATAAAAATTGATAATACATAGTTGTTTTTAAACAAAATTTTAATGTATTTTTTTCAAAAAAAAAAAAAGTTGTATACAACAGTATTATTCCATAAACTCGTGACAAAGATCAATCAAGCTAATAACTTCAATCATCATGAAATTTCAGAAGGCACAACATAAAAATAAAGCAACTAAAGCTTCAGCTCACATTGAGATAGATCATTACAAAAAAAAAAAACTACATACTCAAATACCTGTGGAGTGATTGTGATATGATAACATTTATTAGAAGTGTTAAGTCCACTCTCTCCAGAGTGAATTTCTGCATCAAACATAAACGGCGAAGAAAACGACAAATTACTACTAACAATATAATGGCTTCAGCAATGTGGGATAACAAACTAAAATAAGAAGTGGCATTAAAAGCACAAACCTTTGAAATCATCCATAAGAATGGCTTCCAGAGCTTCAATTTCCATCTCCTGCTCCTGCAAATAGTCTACAGCAAACAACAAAGATTTAACTTCTTTAAAAAAAAAACATTTCATTCAGGTGGCCTAAGGTATTTGCATCTAATTAATCAAATATATGTAGAATAAAGTAATTAAATATAGGTAGAATCAAACGATTAATTATAACATTTGCTTTTCTTTTCATCAAATTAAGCGATTAATTATCGCATCAGAATCCCTCGAATTCGGAATTAAACTTGCTAAAAATTGAAGTATCAACTATAAAGTAATTGAATCGTCAATTATACTCTCATCATAAAAGAAGATTATTTACCAGTCATGGCTGCTCAGTGAATACTCTCTTCTTCTGGGATTGCTGAATTGCAGACTCAAAACCCCAACTATAACCTAAAAATGAGCTAGCAGTATAGCAGAGAATGAAGTGCGCAGACGTTCTAGAGAGAGGTGAATGGAAACCAAAAATAGGAAATTGTTTTGTTGTGTTTTTTTTAGAACTTTAGAAGTATAGCTAGAAAGAGAGATAGAGAGAAAGGAAAAGCAAACATAGAAAGTATTGCAAGTAATTAATTATTTCTCTTTTAAAAAAGTGTTGCGGGTAAAAAAAAAACGTAGGAAGTATTTAGAATCTTGAGTCTGCATTCCTAAATCAAGTCTGTTATCATTATAAAGTTCACATAAGTGGAAAAGATTTCGTTAAAAAACCCTAGCCGTTATCCCCTCCTCTCCCCTCTCTCTCCTCTTTTCACAGAAAACCCTCTAGAGGGGCAGCCATGGATATTTTCGTCCATGGTAAGCCCCTCTTTCTCTCCTTTTTGCCGTTTCTAGTTTTTTTCTTGCTTTTTTCGTTTTTTTGCAGTTTTTAATAAGTCTCATATGTGTGATGGCTTTAGTCTCCTTTATGGTTTTTGTAGTCACCCCTTCACAGCGGGTTTATTAGTTTGGTTTCTTTGTGTGTTAGCGGGGTTTGGACCCTGGCTCCAGTTGAAGGTTGATTTGTTGATAGGATTTTGTGCGGGATTGCAACGACAGTCAGTACTTCGGGTACAATCGGTTGAATCAATTCTAGTTCTACATCAGGTCATTAGACTCCCTCGTAGAAGGTTGCATCAGACAGCGATGTGAAAGAGAGTATTTAGAAGGGTTATTTATGCTCAACGATCGTGGTTTTGCCATATTAGAATTAAGTTTCTTTCAATTTGATGTGTATTTTTCAGTTTCTGACTTCTATTGTAGATGTCGTATGACTTTTATATCAATGAATGAATTTTCACTTCAAAAAAAAATGTGTTATCATTATAATGTAAAATATTAATGAATGAAAAATGTCATTACTCGGGGTGTAGCCCGAGCCTATAAACTAGGTTTTTATATATAAGAAGAACAAATAGAGTCATGTGGAGTCTTATTTGATTTTTGCCAATGAGTACTCTATTAATGTTCAACCGTTATAATTTTTATTAATATGTAATGAAAGATATTTGATTTCAAATAAGTGCATTGACAACCACGCACAGTTAAAGTACAAAAAAAGATGTACAAAGGATTACGTCTGAATTTCTTAAACAATAAGAGTATCTTATGAATTTGTCAAATATCGAAGGTACCCAAGAAAAACCCCTTCATTATAAGTTCAAAGCGTCTTTGTGTGAGATGCATGTTAGTTATCTAGAATTACTGAGATGAGCACCTGTTATCAGCTTAAGCGCTTAAAATATCAGTTTATGGGTTAAACCAATAGATGTTATGGGTTAAACTGCTAGATCTTATGGATAAAACTGATAAATATATGCCTTAAACTGATTGATGTCAAACTTAAACTGATACCAGTCTGAGTCATGTCTTGGATTGAGACGGTCTCACACAAGACATCGTTACAAGTTAACTAAGTTGACTTTTTTAAAGTAAAAAATTTAAAGTACCAAATTATTAATAGCCTTGTTTGATAAAGAGAGTTCAAACTTCTAATGTTCCCCAAATCTCTCTTTACATAAACAATAAAAAGTATAATAATGGATTATGCTCATGTCCTTATTGGTCAATATACACAATTATGTAACAATCAGTTATGAGTTACTTACCAAACACTTTTATACAAACGATTAATATAATCAGCTAGTCAAACCAGCTAATACAATCAGGTAACATCGACCAAGGCCAATACTTTTTTTAAAATAATAAACATTTTATACTTCTTTATTTATTTATTTAATTTATATAAAGCACCTGACAATTTCATCAAAATATTTGTCAATATGTTCCATGCTTTCTTCGTTTCCCCAATTTCCCTCCTATACTTCATGAAACTTCCTCGTGCATTGTATAACAATTATAGAGGACACAAAAATATCTTCAAATCCTCAATATCTACACAATTCATTCACAATTAGGTTAGGAATTCTTTTACCGAAAGGGTGTTATCGAATAAAAAAAAGCATGCTAAACAAATTGGAGGTAGTGTGAGAAGTTTAACTTCGACGATTAAGAAAAAGAAGGATTTGTAAGATTGGAGAAAAAAATTAGTCATATATTTTGGAAATTATTTTTTATCAATCAATATGATAAAACATAAATTAATTACTTATTCGATATTGTTGGGGTGAATTATTTGCCAGGAAATCAGAATTTCCTCTCGACAAGGACGTAAAGTGTAATTGTGTCATTATAGTTGTCATATTGAAGACATTGACAAAAGATTAATTTGGGAGAAGGTTCCAAACATGTAGATTATGTAATACTCGATTTGACAGACGTAAATGTAATTTCTTCAAAATGGGTGGATGAGCAAAGTGTGTGATTAATTGATATGTCACCAATCAACTACTACTTGACCCAAAAAAATGGGGAGTGAAAGATGTAGAAAGTTGGTCTACCTAGGTGCAAAGATTAAAGAAATTGATTAAAACAATTTGGTAAAAAAATTGGCAAATAATAATAGTCTTTGTGGTTGGATTGAACAAGGAAGATGAAAGATGTTTTAAAAGATATGAAAAACCACGGTGAATGAAGAAATAAGGGGAAATTATGCCATTAGAAGCAAGGTGAAAACATTGACTGATTATTAAGCTTAAGCTTAATTTAAAACTTCTCGCGTTCTAAAATAAATGAAACATAAGGGGAGGCACGTAGATTAAGGAGAGGAGTGAGATATAGATAAATAAAGAGAGAAATAGAATTAATAAAAAGGCAATTGGGAACGACCTAAAATGGTAAGTGTTGCATTTATTTTAGAACGAATGAAGTATACAGTTAAGAATTACGTCATATTATTCTATCTTGTGATGCTCCTTGTTATATGGTGGGGATTATGTACTAAATATGTCATAATAATAATACTCCACGTTGTAATTAGGGGTGTTCAAGAAAACCCGACCCGAAAACTCGTTGACCCGTACAAATAAAACCGGGTCAAAAACTATTTTTTTAATTTTTATCGGGCCGGGTACCTGACCCGGTAAAAAAGAACAAAACCCGGGTCGGGTAATGGGCCGTGTAAGGGATGCTGTCGGGTACCCGGTACCCGGTTATTGATTTTTTTAAAAACTTTTTCGTCTGTTTCAAACTTTGGCTGTAATTTAGGCTTACAACTTAATCCCCTTCTCTCCTCAGTCAGTCACTTCCCCTCAAAGTCAAAAAGTCCCCTGACTCCCTCAATTCCTTCACTGTACCATTAATTAAAACCCACAAAATTTCCAACCCAGTTGAGAATTTTTCATGTTGCAATCTTCAATTACCCTTCAATTTAAGGCTTTAAACTACAAATAAATGCAATATCTTCCCTCAATCTTCAATGGCAGGAAAAAAGGAGTCCTCACTATTCAGTATTTACAAAGAACACTAAGCCGACCCACCTCGGCTCACGTCCTCTCTCTCTCATCCAGCAGCGGGGCAGCATTCCACAAGAATTAGAGTGCGGCAGCACGCACTAGTCACCACCATCGTTGAGGTGTCGACTACAAGTCTACAACCACCGCGCACGACGCACACATCTCTATTTAACCCCCCCCTCCCTTTTTTTCATTTTGTGAAATTTATAAGCTTACTTATTGGGTTGCGACGAAGTTAAACAAAGCTTACAGTAGCTTGCTCTAGTTCACAAGTTGTGAACAATGTTATTTATTATTATATTTAAAAAGTAAATATATCGAATCGGGTACCCTATGACCCGACTCGAAAAACCGGGTACCCGCAACCCGGGTACCCGGTTTTTCCGGACCGGGTCATGGGCCGCATTTTCAAGTACCCGCATATTAGGGTACCCGCAAATCCGGGTACCTGAAAAATCGGGAACCCGGTTATGAACACCCCTAGTTGTAATGCCCCATGTTATTTTCATGTGTTCAACTTCGGTATCCAGTAAGACAAAGAATGTCTTTATTTTTTCAACGACCAGTTGTTTCGGTTTTAATCGTCACTTGTAGTTCTGTATAGGAAGTTGTTCATTGCAATTTCTTTTCTTGCCCTGCAAAATTCATATTTATAATTGACAACTTGAAACATAATGGCGTGTTGACATAGAGACTTGTAGATCATAACATAGTTTCTTTATTTCCGAAAGTAAGTTTAGTTGTCAAAAAATCTTAGAACTAACAACATGGAGTTTAATAATTTTGAGCAATTTAATTCATTATATAGTCTTTGTCTGGTATTTCCAAATTGAAACCATTGTTATACTAAGACTAATGTATTGATAACTAAGGTTTGAAAAGCCTACCCTTCAATCCAATTAGACTCGTTACTTTTTTTTCACAAAAAAAAGTAAAAGGATGTAGTAGTTGGCTTTGGAATTTTGTCACAAATATAAACTTTTACCTTGGTGGTAAAATTATTACACTATGAGTAGGAGCTAAGAGCGAGGTTCGATATTCGATACCTTTTTACATATCATTTTCTCATTCAAACTTATTTTTGTGTCCTCTAAAATGAACAATGAGCAAAAATTTAGTTTTATGAGTATTATATATGCGTATGCTACATCTGGGTGAACGGTGAACCAAGGGTCATTTTGTTACATCAGCACCATAAGTGCATACTAGCAAGCCCTTAAAGGGTCTATATTTTCTCTTTTTTAGTGTCAAGAAACCAAACACATAAAATAAAATTGATCTTTGGCTTTGATCCCTTGGTTCAAACAAATGAGATACTCAACTTCCTTTCTCCTTATTGTACGTTCACTTTTATTTCGATTACTGTCCGTTGCATTTCTCTTTGTATGAACAACCCCTTAAGCCCTATTTACTTCCTATGCATAAATTCGACACCAAAAAAAGAACATAGTCTATAAATGCAGTTTTGAAATTGTCCATAATGTCCTTATATAATTACTTTACTAAAAAAAGTTGCAATTTTGTTTATCAAGCCCCCAAAGTTTGCATTATCTCTCTCATCTCTCCATCGCACTCATCTTCGACAAAACACGGAGCTTGTGCATTTGATATAAAAATAATTGCATGAAGATGGGGTTGTTTGCCAAAAAAGAGGGGAAAAAAGTTGAAGCTAATATGGTACTTGATGTCTTAGACCCTTACAATGTTTATGTTTATATTTATGATTTTTTTTCTTTTTCTTTTTTCTAATTTGCATGGAACATTACTACGTACATTAGGCCAATGGCGCGGAAAAGTAAAGAGATTAATAATGTCAATTCTAATTTTGCAAAACTTTAAAAAATGCATTAACAACACCCTAAAAGACTACAATATTCACTAAAAAAATAGTTTCAATAAGCAAAAATCAATAGAAATAAGTAAAAAATCAATTATGACTAGTAAATTTTACAACACAACAAAGAAACATTAGAAACCATCTTAAACCAACAAAAACCAATTTTAATCAACAAAATCGATTTCCAACATAACAATGTCAACCAATAAAAATAATCTAAGTTTAGTAAGAATAAATCAAACTAACACCCAAAATAGTCCACCAACAATTAGAGTGACATCACTCACATGGTTACTAATGGTATGACATGAGTGAGTAAAATCAATCCATACCCACCATCAACAACAATTATAAACCGTTGATTTTCACAAATCCTCTTCTTAAGTGGGACCCACCAACGTGTCATCAGCCGTAGATCATCCATGGGTCCCACATGGGACCCATCATGCATGAGGGACATGTGTTAAGATAATAAAATTTCATCCTTAATCACAATTTCATTCAACCCCTAAAACAACTTTTTGTTTTTCTTCCAAATTTTCTCTCTCCTCCCTTTAATTGACCCTCCAAAAAAAAAAGAGAGTATCTTTTTCTTTCTCTCTCTTCTGGCAACAAGAGGAGGAGTTTTAGAGAAGATATATATTCATAATAATTTCATAAAACACAAAACTTTATACTAAAGTTTTTTTTTGTGTTTCAATGAGGTTGTACGTTCGATCCAAACTCCAGGGTAAAAAGAATGTTAATAGAAGTATTATTCACATACTAGAAACACACAAAGTGTAGAAGAAAGGTGGGGTTTTTGACAAAAACCCTCTTCTTTCTCTCTCCTCCTCTACTGGGAGGAGTGATGTGAAGTGACCAAACAAAAAAAATCATAAACCGACATCATCAAATCTCATCTGGGTTTTTTTTTCTGAAACTCAACTTAATAGAAATAAGGAAATTAAAGATACGTTTTTTCAGAGGTTTTTTCTGGGTTTTTTCAGATCCTTTCAAACTCTTCCTGTTATTAGTAGTATAGGGTTTTTCATAATTTTTTTTTGCTCTTTTTTTCTGGGTTTTATGAATATCTGGGTTTTGTAAACAAGGCAAATTTGTTGATTTTTTTTTGTTTTTTGGGGATTTTTTTGGGTTTTCTTTTGTGTAATGGGGGGAAGTGGAAGGGCTCTTGCTTGAGCAAGGGCTTTGAAATTGTTGAAAACTTCTTTAAGTTTTTTTTTTTTTTTTTTTTTTGGGATTTTGGATTTGGGGGAGAAGAGATATGGTGGGAGGTGGGTCAAATGAGGAAGAAGGTAGAAAGAGATTAGATGGGACAGTTGGAGGATTAGTCTGGGTTCGACGTCGAAACGGGTCGTGGTGGCCGGGTCAGATTGTGGGTGTAGATGAGTTATCTGAGAATGGTGTGAGCTCTCCAAGATCTGGGACACCCATCAAGCTATTGGGTCGAGATGACTCAAGTGTGTGAGTCCCCTCTTTTACATGTTACTCTTTTTTTTCCCTAATGAATGTTGTTTTTTCTTGTTTTAGTTTGTTTTTGTGGAATATATAATGTGAATAATGTGTGTGTGGGTTTCTAAAGTTTATCTTGTGCTGCCCCATTGTGTGTGTGTTTGCTTGTCATTTGGATGTGTTTGTGTATGTGTATGTACTACTTTCGAGGAATATTTGGTGTTACCTTGTGCTCTATTGGATAAAAAATGTTGCAAGAAGCCAAGAAATGACCTTACTGTTGGGCATCGATTTAGCTATTGAAATTGATTTTGTTGGCTTGAGAAGTATTTGCTGTACTTCTCAGCACAATGTCGTTGTGAACTGAGGTAGAGCCATGGAGGGATGAAGGGCAAAGGCAGAGAACAGTTTTGAAAATGTCTATAGCTATCCAAACTTTGGGTTAGAATTAGAAACCCACACAAATAAGCAGTTAAGACATCATAGTGAGTGCAATTGGTGAAGCTAATTTTCCATATTATTCGCATTGGTTATTTTTAATGAGGTTGATAGACGTGGCTTATTCTAGGAGGATATGCTGGCATGAGCTATTAGGAAATGCAAGGAAAGTTTAGGGAAGGTAAACGATCGTTATAATAAGCTTGTTAAATGTTGGAGTAAGTAGCATGTTTTTTACTTTGATGCACATCGTTAGTGTTTTAGTTTTGAAAGCTTTAGTGGACTTCTGTGTCGGTTATAATGCGACTCTGCGTGCTTGAGAAGTGGAAAAAAGGGAGAGCGCAACACACTCAATAGGTCATTCAGGATTTTAAAGGCCAATGTAGTTTTAATAGTGAATGTAGTTGTCCTTTTTTTGGGGATAGTCTTGGAAGGGAGTGGGCGGATTTTTAGTTCAAGAATGAAAACGGATGCTACACAGAATGTTCTTATCCTTGAGAGTTAGGAGGGATTTGATAGTTTATCTCCTTTATCACTATTGTTGGTTCAATCTTACGGGCATGATTATACATGTTGCATACAAGATGCCAAAATTTGACATCTTGTTTTATTCATATATGAAGTTGATGTTGTTCTATGTAAGTATGTAACTATTGAAAATGCATGTCTTTTCAAGTGTAAAAACATTGCGTATTTGTCTATCTGAACAAGCCTCTCGCTTCTATCTGGGAAGAGACTTGTGCTTAAATCCTTAGATGTTAGATAAACTATGATTCACTTGCAAATTAACACTTTTAGCTCGGTATCTGAGTTGCCTGTTCTCTGTTGTAACTTTCTAGAATGCTTATGGGAGATTTGTTGGTCAATCTTTGTTAGTACCTTTTCCGTAGTTAGTTTGTGTGGATTGATTAGCAACTGGATACTTTCAGACCTCCATGACCTGTCAGTCTGTCATTCGTACGTCCTATTTGACAGCCTTTTATAGTGTACTAGTATGTAGAGCACACACACATCCGCAAGTAAACTTATGAATGCATTATGTATCTTAAATTTTCGTTATGAAAATGACATTTGAGTGGGATGTCTCTGCATTCATTGCAGACATGCCTTCTAAGAGGTCAAAGTATTGGTAAAAACTATAGGTCCTACTTGATGAACAACTTTTACCCTTGGCTATTCAATGCCTTTTGTTACTGCTGCCTGTAGAGTTTAGTAGATATTTCCATATATTTTTGAGTCTAATGAACAACCCGATGGGTGTTATAGTAAGTAGGATCTTATATGTGGGGGTCATCATCATGTATCTAGAGTAAAAGGGTAATGAGAGCTAGGTAGGTCTGTCCTTCTGTATTGAGTAAGTTTCTTTCGGTGCGAGCACTCGTCCATTTCAAGATTTTTGACAAACTGCATCTTGTTTCATTGAATTTGACTAGTTGATGAGATTGGCTTGTTGCCTTTGGAGTTTAGTGGATTAGCCATTTCATATCATTAGGGCTTCATTTGGGTGTATTGCCATAACTTAAATTTTTGTGATTATTTCTTAGAGAGATCGTAACCTCTGCAGATCACCTGAGTTGTTTAGTGGAAAATTGCTTACCTCTTGGTCTTCCTTGACACCTTCCTCAGCTAGATCTTTACTGGGTGATTTTGTTTTTTGTTCTGAGATTACTGGAAATATGTTGGAGAATTTTTTATTGGGAAATGTGTTGACTTCCTATGTGTTAGTAATGAATATATAAAGTAGCTGGCGAATTGGCTTCTTGCTCTAGCTAAAGGTGTTAAGCTCTGTTTCTTGGCTTCCAATAGCTGAGCATATGTGGAATACAACTGTTGCAAGTCCTTATGTATGATCTCGAAAAGTAGGTTAACTGCTGGCTAAGTCACATCAAATTCCAAATTGATAATTTCTTGGCTTTTGGTTAATAGTAGGTTTAGAGCCTCAGGAAAGAAGCAAGATAAAGTCTTAAAAGAACTATAAGAAAAGGAACAAAATTGGATTGATTATAGGAAATAGAAGATGTCATTACCATTGGTGCAAATTAATGGCATTTGGTGATCATGTGCCTTCTGAGTTCTGGTCCTTCAAATAGGCACTTTGTCCCTGGAGCCTTATATAGCAAAAGTACTGTAAAATAAAGGAGAGGAATTTGATTGATATGATATGGTTGCTTGTTTTTTTGGTACTGTTTCATTCTGTCAATCTATTGTGAGGATAAGACAGAGTGACGTACTGCTTTAGCATCAGCTTGCAGGATTCAGGAACCATTTTATATTATTGCAGTTCTGGAATTGGATTACGGGTACTGTTTTACATTTCTTTCTCTGGGATATCTGTTGGCTTTTAACTCTAAAGTGTGAGAACCTGGTACTTCTGAGTTGTCCAACTTGTAAAGGCTTGTGCTGTTTTTTTTTCTCTAGATCAATGTATGCCCTTTTAGGCACAAGCTAGCAGTTGAAACTCCTGTGTGCTCAGGTTTTATGTCAATCTGATTGGATGTTTGTGCTGTTTATTTAAGGAGAATGTTCTTCTTGCATCTTGTGGACTGCCATGTGTAGGGCACTCTTTGGATCTTTGAGCCTTTCTGATCCATACTTTCTAAATGCTTGTTTTGGCTTTTGCCAGGGACTGGTTTGATCTTGAGACAACTAAAGGGATCAAGGCATTTCGTTGCGGAGAATACGACAACTGCATTGAGCAAGCAAAGATCTCTGGGCCTAAATTCTTAAAGAGATCATTGAAGTATCCTCGGAGAGAAATTGCGATTATTCGGGCTCTAGAAATCGAAAACTCCTGCCTGTTCAAAGATGCCCCAAGCCTCAATGACAAACCAGACAATGGAAGACCGGTCAATCGTGAAAATGGTTCTGCCTCCACTTCTCATCCTACCAAAGACAGCGAGTGTTCTTCCAAGGAAACAAGTTCAGAGGAAACAGCAAGTGCTCGTGAAGAGAATTCAAATTCAAATTCAACGCAGGAGTTGTCTCACTCTGGTATTTCATATGAAGAGACTAATGGGTCCACTGGTCTGAAGGGGCAGCAAATCAAAGGGAAGAGGAGGAAGACTCCAAATGATTCAGAAGATGATGGTAACGAAGGGTTTAAGCGTATGAAAGGACTGAATGACCTGGGGGTGCGCTCAGAGCGGAAAATTCAAGTTTTGGCATTGGCAAATCCAGCTCCACCAAGTAGTGTATCACTTAATGGTAGTACACGTGCTGCTAATTGTACAGCAGTGGCGAATGGAGGTGCTGTGCCGACATTTAAGAAAAAGAGATCTCAAGTAGTTCATATTCACGAGCTCTTGAAAAGGAAATACCGCCGGCGTCCATTGACTAAGGTTTTGGAGAATACAACAATGGTCCCTGTTCGAATTATTTGTGATGAATTTGCAAATCCTTTTGAGAGATCTGATGCTATATCTCCTACTTATGAATTTGAAGATGGTACCAAGGCCAAGGAGACTACTCATCTGTTGAACAGACACCTTCACCTTCCTCTTCCTGAGGTTGATTCTTCAGAAGTACTATATGAGGTCCCATTTATTGACGAGGAACTGCAACCTTCTGGTATGTTTATAGTGTGGCTCTATCTACAATGGCATCATACCATCATATGTCACCTATGTTGGAGTTTGTTGCTTTTTAATAGCTCACTGGCCAGGCGTGCTTCTCTTGGATTGGCAGTTTTGGCACAATATGCAAACTTGAATACATGTTGAAAGTCCAGGATGTTTATAAATTATAATGACAACCTAAGGGTCTGTTTAGTATCATTTCTAGTTTTGGTTTTTTGGTTTTAAGATTTTAGTTTATTTTGAAAACTGACAATGAATTACTGATTATCACTTTTTCCATATTTATGTTTTTAGTCTGAACAAAACTGGAAACTGAAACTGAACAGACCCTAAAGTATATGTTTAGATTGTAGTCACCCTTTTTTAGAAGGATTTGATAGTTGAGCTGCTTCTTTGGACTCTTTGCCTGTCTCTAGCTCATCTATGATTACGTGTGCTAGAAATAGAATATTGATTGTAATGTTGTGCTTTCTTCATCAGGTTTCTCGCCAGACTGGAAACCCCCCCTCCTTGAAGCCTCCTGTTGGTCCTTTGAAAGGGGATTTCAATCGCAAGTTTCATGTTCATGCCTCTTCTTTTCTTGAGCATGAGGCACTTGATGAGCCTGGTCCTAATTACTGTGCTTCCCATGTCAGCCAGAAGGAGGAGAAAAGTGCTTCTAAATGGCAGTCGAAAGGAAAAAGAAAGGCAAGATATGTGAGTAAATATGATGAAACAAATTCCCAAAAGAAGCCAGATGTTGGTCATGAGAAGTCGGATGCTTATGGCATGGGTCTCGACAGTCCAGGCCCAAGTTCAAATGGGTTAATCAATGGGTTCACAGATCTGAGAAAACACATTTCTTCTCAGAGATCATTCTCATATCATCAGTCTCAGTCCCGTTTCTTAGTTCCCTCCAGTTTGGAGTTGCCTGATGTTCCATCACTCACACTGTATGAGGTTGAAGTCACAGTAGAAGCTACCAGGTCGCAGGTGCAACATGTTCCTTATATCTCTCTTATGAGCAAGTTGAGCGGTAAACCTATCACGGGTCATCCAGTTGCAGTCGAGGCTTTAGAAGACGGGTTTTGTGATCTTCAGACCTGTGATTACCCAGCGAGCGGAAGCTGTGAGTTAGATGATGAAGATACAGAAATGGATTTTGTAATTGAGCCCAAGACAAAGCACATCAAACTCCAATCTCATTTCCCTCGGCGTAGAGGTAAAGGTAAAAAAGGTAAAGGTAAATCTTCCAAGTCAAAAAAGAGACATGGTTCTTCATCAAAGAAGACAAGGAAGTTGTCATCACTAACTGGTCCTCACAAGCTAAACCCAGAAAAAAGAAAACCTATGGTACAGACTTCCAAAGGTCCTACACTAGCTTGTGTTCCATTGAAGATAGTTTTCAGTAGGATAAACGAGGCTTTAAATGGTTCAACACGAACAGCTCACCGTGCCGCGACATTGAATAACACATGACAGTGAAAACCCCCCAGGTTCAAATTTACAGTAGGCTGGGGGTGAAAACATTTTACTTTTTTCTTCTTTTTTTTTAACCTCTGGATTTATCTGTTTTAGAGATTGTAGAATCTATGAGGTAGTCTAATTTCTGCTTAGCAATTCAAAGTGTAACGAATATGATCAATTTTAATTTGTACATTCGGTCTGATTAGTAGGAGCTTCATTTTTTTCTTGGTTATGACACTTGCATTATATTGGCAACACTAGTTCAAACTGACAAGTTTGCTAAAATAAGCCAAATGTAATGTTCTGGTAGAACTCATCGTTTTATTTGCTGGAATATTTATTTGATTTTGTAGGATACTTGTATTGTGATACACTATATATTTGTACCTCCTTTGCTCTTTTTCAATTGCAACAATTGAGTTTTCACATTTGTCAATGCACAACTGTTTTTTTTTTTGATAATTTGGGTCTCATATTTTATTATGGCATTAGGCCTCGTGATCATCAGCTGTCCATCAGCAATTACAAAAAATAGGCCATCGCGGCCCACACATATCGAAGAGAATTATAGTGATTTATAAGTGAAGCTCAGCTCAGACTTCCTTCAAGCCTAATCTGCCTTTAGGATTATAGCCATGCCAAGAATTCTGCATCCCTGATTAACCCTTGCTTTGCCAAGGTGTCTGCAACCACGTTTGAACTACGACCTTTGTGAAGAATGGAAATTTCCAGCCACTGTCTTCCTTGCATTGCGAATATAGTTGAGCTGAAAGTTTAGATTCCAAGGCCCACCTTGCTCTTCATTACACCATTTGACCGCATTTGATGAGTCGGATTCAATCATCATACTCGAGTTCCGCAGACTTTCATATGCCATTGTGATTTGAATGGCCCTGAAAATGGCAAGAACTTCGGCAGAGTTGATTTCGATTAACGGAACCGGGCTGGAGAACATACACATGAAATGACCAAGGTTGTTTCGCAACACCCCACCTATAGCAGACATGGATTGAGAAGCATTAACAGATGCGTCTACATTCCATTTGTAGACATTTGAAGGAGGGGGGACCATGATAAATCACCAATTGGTATCATCATTGCTGCAGAGGCACGAGGCTCAACCCATGAGAGAGAAAGAGGATTTATGAGTATTTCCTCACAAGAATATGGAAAGGGAGACCCCCACCCTTTTATCCACCAACTGAGTCTTGTTAATATGAGATCTTGGACTTGTTTGGGTGAGCATGATATATTTCTAAAAATGCGAGAGTTCCTCTCTTTCCAAATAGACCATATGATGATCGAGAACATTGCCCTCCAAACTTTCTTGAAAAAAGGAGATGGCTTATGAGCAGCCCATTGGTCAAAAGCTTCACATAGATCACGAGGGAACACCCATTGTAAGTTCCACAACTCCAACCACCAACACAATATGTTCCACGCAAAAGAGCAGTGCAATAGAAGATGATTTGCGCATTCCTGGTGGTCTTGGCAGAAAATGCAAAGAGCCTCGTCAAGAGGTAAGATATTCATCCGAACAAGCTTCAGTTTGGTATTAATTTTACCAAGTAATGCAAGCCAAGTAAACACTTCAATCCGGGGAGGGATGAGACCCATCCATAATTTCCTCCAATTTATAATTTGAGATCGGAGAGCAGGAGATGTTTTTGCAAGTTCCAAACTAAGGGAGCTTACTGTAAAGCACCCAGATTTTGAGGGAGTCCATGCAAAAGTGTCTTCATTCGAGGTGGAAAGATTTGCCGTGCTAAGGAGCGATTGAAGATTCACCCATTCATCCAAGTCTCTTGGTCTGAGTATTCGGCACCAGGCTAGGTGCCATTCCCATAATGGCCCATTCCATTTCCCACACTGAAATACAGTAGCAAGTTGATTGGTTGTGATGGAAAAAAGTCGTGGGAATTTGGTTTTTAAAGGGGCAATGTCAATCCATTGATCATGCCAGAATCGAGTTTTATAACCGTTCCCCACTCTACTCATGATTCTTGATTTCAGCATAGAATTCGTGGCTGGGTTTTTGAGGATGGTAGCACAAATATTCTTCCATGGACCCCCATTCAAGGGGGCAGTGAGATCATAGTGAAGAAATAAGGAAGAGTAGTTATATTTGTCGGAGATTACCTTTCGCCAAAGGGCATTAGGTTCATGAAGAAACCTCCAAATACATTTGAAAAGGAGAGAGAGATTATGATGCAAAAGATTTCCACACCCAAGACCCCCTAATTTTTTCGGCAATTCTAATAGATCCCATGCCGCAAGCGCTATGAATGATTTCTTGGTGCCACCACTCCAAAGAAATTGCCGTTGTAACTTGTTGATTGTGTCAAGAACACCTTTGGGAATGGGAAAGAGTGACATGTAATACATAGGGAGGCTCGATATTGAAGCTTTTATGAGCGTCAATCTCCCCGCTAAAGACAATAAGCTTCCCTTCCAAGTCGCTAACTTTTTCTCAATGCGCTTGACAATAGGATCCCATAAGGAGATTCTTGAAACATTTCCCCCAATAGGCAAACCTAGATATGTGATTGGAAATCCACCAACCTTGCATAGGAGTGAATTTGCAGCCGCTTGTAACCATGAGTCATTCGTGTGAATACCATGAATGGAGCTTTTGTGGAAATTTACCTTCAATCCGGAAGCCAATTGAAACAGTATGAGGGTTCTTTTAATGTTGAGGAGGAAGTCCATATTAGGAGGGCAAAAAATCACTGTGTCATCAGCATACTGAAGGTGAGACAAGACTATTCCACCCCTCGAAATTTCAATCCCTTTCCAAAGACCAAGGTGCGTGGCCTTTTGAATAACTAGGCTAAGCGTCTCCACAATCAGATAAAAAAGGATAGGGGAGAGAGGATCCCCTTGACGCAAGCCTTTGTGGAGTTTAAAAGGAATAGTGGGAGAACCGTTGATTAGAATTGATGCTGCAGCGCTTCTAACACACGCTAGAATCCACGATCTCCATCTAATGGGGAAGTTCATTTGAGTCATGGTCCATTCAAAGAAATTCCAAGCCACACTGTCAAATGCTTTATGGAAATCTAGTTTGAGGATAACTGATTCAATTCTTTTCCTTCTACAAGTCTCAATAAGTTCTCCGGCCACTAAAGCCCCATCAAGGATTTGCCGCCCAGCTATGAAAGAAGATTGGAATGGACCAATGAGGGAGTTCATCACCTTTTGCAGTCTTCTAGCAAGAATTTTGGCAATTATCTTGTATATACAACCTACCATGCTGATGGGTTTGTAATCTTTAAAACCTTCTGGATTCTCACACTTTGCAATGAGAGCAATGAAAGCTACATTCGATCCTTTTGGGAGTCGACTTGAGTGCCAGAATTCCTCAACAATGTGGTAAACATCCGGCTTTATAACCTCCCAAGCTTCTTTTATGAATCTGAAGTTGTAACCATCCGGCCCGGGAGATTTTTGAGGGTTGCAAGACTGAACGGCTTCGTCGATCTCTATATGAGAGAACTGAGTAGTAAGAGTATCCGATTGTTCGAGGGATAATTTTTGGAAGTTTAATCCCTCAAAAATCGGTCTGGATGAGAATTCTTCTTTGAAGATATTTGAGAAAAAAGATACTGCTTCATCTTGGATACCTGCAGGATCATTAATTAAAACACCGTTAGAAGTCAAGGAGGTTATGGAATTTTTGCGTTTATGGACCGACGCGAGAGCATGAAAATATCTCGTATTTTTGTCGCCCTCCTTTAGCCACTTGGCCCTAGAATTTTGGGCCCAAAACATATCCTTCCTTTTCATCCAAGTCCACAAATCAAGTTGTGCATCTCTCCTCTCTTTTAGTTCGGTTTCAGTAAGGGATCTTGAGTTTGCTAGGAGATCAATTTCATGGATTGAGTTTTCAAGAGATGAGATATTTTGGTCAATGTGACCGAACTCTTTACGGTTCCATTCCTTCAGTCTGCCTTTTGCTAACCGCAATTTCTCACTCATATCAAATGATGAGGACTCTCCCCAGATTTCTTTAATGATGCGCAGAATCCTGGATGAGTCAACCAACAGTTCTGAAATCTGAAGGGCTTGGGGCCCCAGTTAATGTCTTTGGATATCACCACAAGGGGGCAGTGATCTGAGATGCATCTTTTTTGAATTGAGACTTGAAGGGCTGGAAAAATTTCAATCCATTCCGGGTTCACGAGAAGGCGATCTAACTTGCTTTTTGTCTGTCCCCGGAACCACGTGAACCAACCGTCCTTTGCTGGGATTTCTGAGAGGTGAACATGGTTGATAAATGATTGGAATTCCATAACACCAGATTGGGAGATTTGGTTGCTGCCCCTTTCATTAGAGTTTAAGACTTCATTAAAATCTCCAATCAACAAGCATGGAAGTTGGATGTTTAGACAGTAATCAGCAAGGGAGTCCCAGACTATCGCCCTTTCATCTTTATCACAAGGGTTATAAACATTAATCAGGCAACCACTAAAATTCAATGAAGGGAAATACCCAGAAATAGCAATCCAATTCCTCTCGATTCTACAAGATTCCATTGAGAAGAAATTCTCTCTCCAGAGAGACAGTAGGCCACCCGAGTTTCCAATAGAGGCAGAAAATAAATGCGCTAAGTCATCAACTTTCCACAGGGATTTAATTAACCTCGGATTGGTCTCAGCAATTTTTGTTTCTTGTATGAAGATGAAATTCGGGTCATGAGAAGAGATCATCTTTCTGAGAGAACTTTTTTTTATTCTAGCATTAAGCCCTCTAATATTCCAAGAAATAATTATCATTTTATTGGGGTTTGGATGAGATGAGGATTTGAGAACTTACTGATGGAGATTTATCCACTCCTGTTGTTGCCCAAGGAGAATGGAGTGAATTCGTTGTCTCAGTTCTGCCTTTAACCCATCAAAAGTGAGGCCAATCAGGTCTGACATTGCAATTATATCGTCCACATTAACTGACCCCATGTTGTGAAAAGACTGTTTGCCAGAGTCTTTAGAGTGGTCAGGAGCAGTGATCCTTTTAAGCTTTTTCTTTTTCTCCAGCTTTTTCTGTCTTTTTCTCATCTGGGCCATTTTTGTGGCTGCTGGAATGTTGTCTTCAAATCCGGGGGGGAAAGAAGGGGCCCAGATTCGGATGAAGAGCCCAATGAAACTGATGATGAAAAGGGGGCTTTGGAATTTCGAAGAAGATGCCCAAATCTGTTGTGGGTAGAAATGGGCTTTGGTTTTGGAGGTGAGAGAATTGGGATAGAATGGGAATGAGTGGGGGAGAGAGTGTTGGGCCTGATGAGCAGTGGGGATGATTTTGGAGAAAGAGTTTTCCTAGGCCCATTGATCATTGACCCGTTGAGAGGTGCCACAGGTGAGAGGGGACCAGAACCTACTACCTCATTTAAAGTAATGATCTGGCTTTCATTGGGGAGTGGATCTTTTTGAATGGAATTATTATTCTCATCAAGGGGCTTAGAATGTTGTTTTGGGGGAGTGGAAGAGTTTGTATGTTTGTGGGAATTTGATTGGTCAAGGTTGGCAGGGGGAGGTTTACCAAGGCAATCATTATTGAGAGACGGTTGTACGTCTTTTGCATGGGAGATGATTGGACTTTCTTGGACTGACCGTTCTAGCTCAGATGAAGGCGAATCAGGATCTGTGATGTGAGAGGGGATGATCTTAGATTGATCCATCTTGTCATCTGGTTCTTTATTCATTGAAGGACTGTTCCATTGTCCCTTGCATTCTGAGACAAAGACTGAAAACTTTTTACCATCAATCTCCAATGACACTTTCTCATTTATTTCAAAGAGACAGTCTGTTATCACCCATACATGTGCGCAATCGAAATTGTTATAGTTGACTGACATTACACGTCCAAAGATACAACCAACGTTGTAGAAATTGTCATAGCTCCAGGCAACCAGTGGAACACCATAGATGGTTAGCCATGTTTTCCTCCATAAAGAGGATGAGTGACTATTGACATCTTTTAGAGTGAGAAACCATTGATCAAGCCATTTGCTTTCAATCATGGATTGTTTGTCCTCTATAGATACAAAAGTGATAAGGTGCAACATACCCCCCCATTGATTTTATGGGTAAATTGTTTACACCTTGAGACAGAATAGTATCCATTAGAGCTTCTGAAGATAGAGAGGACGCTGCTAAAGCTATTACACTTCTATGCAACATTTCAGCATTTTCCTCACATTTTTTACCTTTTAATGCAGCAACAAAATCACCATCTAAATCGATTGCTTCCAAAGAGCCTCTGATGTTCTCCGTGTCCTCACCAAGCGTGCGAGAACTCATGATTCTGTGATTTGTGGGTTTAGGTAAAGATGTGTTGTTTTTTTGTGGAGATGGATTATCAAATGGGAAAGAATGTTGGATAGGTTTGAGGAGGTCAGTTGGATTAGTCGGCTTTGTGATGACTTTTGGGGAGGTGACTTCTTTGTAAGATCTCAGGTCCCTCATTGCATCTCTATTATTTAGAGTTTGGTTCTTGGATGGGGGACGGAGTTTTGGCGGAGGAGGGAGGTGGTGAGAGGGGTTTTGGGGTGGGAGATGTTTGTCAAATTTTGCTGGGTATACAGTGATTTGATGGTTTCCTACTTTTTTGCCATTTTCATCTCTTATCGCAGTGGGGAGAGATTGTGGGAATTTGAATTTGACAAATGCACACTTATGGTTTCTATGACTCTTGATCATTGGGATGTATATGAACTCAATATAACCATGAGTCTTGAAGATTTTTCCAATTTCCGAACTGGTTATTGAAAGAGGGAGATGGTTGATGAAGCATGTGTGAGTAGCTTGGGGTGGCTGGATTTTGGTTCTTTTCTTGGAAACTATCTGCCATTGGGATTCAAGGTTTCTCTCTCTAGGATTCTCTCTCACTTCTCTCATCGTAATTTAATTCTAATCAGTATTAATTAGCTTTGTCAATGCACAACTTTAATTATGAATATCTTTGATTACTTTTTAGTAAAAATTATAAAAATTTAATAATTCTGGAAGTATATATCGAGAGTTCGAGATGAATCTAATAAGACCTCATATAAGTATATTTTTCCTTACGTAAAAATCAAAATAGATCGTGAAAGGATGGTGGGTGAATATTGTAAAAATTCAATTGTTGCAATATAAAAAAGAACAGAGGTAGTACTAGTTTTTAATTGTTTTTTTTAATCTTAGTTAACCATAAACTTGACCTAGAATATCAAATATTCTGTATCTGAATAATAATATGTTGTTTTGGTTCTTACATAATTGTTGATAATGCCACTAATTTGAGATCTATTCTATGCTTATCTTATGGAAAAAAATTATAACTATTTATAGAAGATTCAAGAGCACATGAAAGTTTAGACATGACATGAAATTTACAATTTGTTTTAATTGAAGGAAATGGAGGAAAAGAAAGGGGAGGGAAATAGAGGGACGGATTTTCCTCCATTTGGATACCAATTACCAAGTGAGGAGGGGAAGGGATTGGGGATGAATTCCTTCACATTTTGCGAGAAACAAATCTCTCCAACAACTGAAAGAGTTTGAAGGAAAATTCATCACTCTTTCTTCCCCTTCCTTTCACTCCCATTCTCTTCCCTCCCCTTCCTTTCCTTCCTTGTTCTCTATCCAAATACACCGGTAGTTGATGTCTCCACTAAAATGTTACTAAATGTGTCCACCAAGTCATGTTGCAATTGGTGATACCAAGTTCGGTGACGTATGTGCTTCGATTTGTAAGTAGTTTATACGAACACAATATAGAGTTGACGACTTCCTCTTTAGTTCGTTGCTATTGAGCATTGGACATAATTGATCATTTCTTTTTCATCTATTTCATCATCAATCATCATATTATGCAATATGATACACTTTAATGATGTCCCAACCTTTGCTTTTACTCCATAAATGAGAAGGGTTGCAAACAAGTGCGAATATTTTTTTAAAGCATCCTAAATGCCTATTCTATATTCTTCTGCACACCTCTTTAATGTTGAGCAAATAGTTCTTATTTTTTGAGAGCATGTTCCCTCAAGGATTAAATTTGACGAAGATAGGCTATATTCAAGATAGATAGAATATGCCATACTAGAATTATATGCGCACGCTATGCGTGCGTTAATTTCAAAACTTGTTATTCTATTATATACTCCATTCGTACAATAGTTGTCATTACACTAAAATGTGAAGATTAATAGTTAGATGAATTTAGATATATTAATTCGCTAATGTAAAAAACTAACAAAGGTTGTGAGTGAATTTTAATATTATTTTTTGTGAATGAATTTTGCACAAAAAGATTAGACATAATGAGTTGGTTTGACTAATTTAAAGAGTATCAAAGGTAGTGAGTGTATACCATCTTCTCTTATAAAAAAAAGGTCAAGATATTTTGTCCATTTACATATACCATTTTTACCTTATTTAGAATGACAAGTTGAAATGAGAAAGGGTTCTTTGGTTTCTTTGGTATTTTTTTTTATTCCATTAAATCATTAAGGGTGATATAGTATTTTCAAAGGGGGACACCATCTTCCTCCCCCCTTCCCTTATATAATAGAGATATATGCATGTCAAAGCAATAATTATTATACATAGTTTCGTTAATTGTATAATTAGGGCAGGTAATCAGGTTGGGTTGGGTCGGGTTTGTGTTCAGGTAGATACTAAATGGGTCAAAAATCCCTCAACCCAAACCTAACCCATTTAATAAACAGGTTGAAAAACTCAACCATGACCCGACCCATTTAATAAACGGGTTACCCATATAACCTGTTTAAGCCATTTAACCATAATTATCATTATATTAAAAAATAATTATTTTCTTAAAAAGCTAAATGAGCAAGTTCACTATTGAAAGTTTGCATGTTTAGAGTTTCTTGGAATGATTATGACCAATTTTAGCGATATTTTACTTTTTTTCTAAACAAAATTTAGATTTGTCAATATATTTTTTCGAGAATTTTCCATATGTTTAAGTTAATAAGGTCAAAGCGGGTCATTTTCAGGTCAGAAATGTCAACCTGAACCTAACCCGTTTAATTAAACGGGTAAATCGTGTCAACCCATTTACTAAAATAGGTAAAAAAATCCAAACCCTAATTCGCTTATTTCGGGTTTGGTTCAGGTCGAGTTGTCGAGTTGGTCCAACTTTTGCCAGCCCTATGTATAATGGACTTCTGAATATTTTAGATTTGATTTGGACTCAAACTATGAAGTACAAAATACTTGCAGACAGGATTTAGGGTTGGCAATCCCAATCCATTCAATTTCCACCATTAATTTTAGGTAACTTAAATTGTAAAGTGTTTAAGGGTCTCTTCTTTTCAATTTATTTCATTGAACTTTTCAAAACTACTCTATACCTTTTTTTATTTTAAAAACTTTTCTATAATTTCCAAAAATAAGTAAAAGTAAGTTGACACAACCAATCGTGAATTCTTATTTCTTAAGATTGAGTGGTTAGTTTGGTATACTGGAAATTATGTAGGTAATAGAAATTCCCATGATTTTCTGATTTGGGTAGTTATTTGGTTGACGGAAAGTGGAGAAATGGAGGAAATGAAAATTCCCACAAACATGGAATTTATTCACCCCCTTGGTCATTCAAACTTCTCACATCAATTCATGAGAAGTACAAATTTCTTGATGTCAACCAAATACATTTCTAAACAAATCTATTTCTTGGGAATACATAAAGGAAGTTATTTCCTCAGAAATGAAACTTCCCATATATACCAAACAACCACTGAGTTACCAAAATCTAGAATTCAATTACTAGAAATTAGAAAAGTCTTAGAGACAAATATGTTAAGAAGAGTTGCAAAACCATTACTATTACTTATGAGCCTTACCAATACTAGGCAAGGTTATTCCTCAGATTGGCCCGTAAAAGGCCCAAGTACACACAAAAAAGCCCGTTTCAACAAACAAAAACCTAGGGTTTTATTCAGAGACGACGATATAAAACCCTAATTTGTCGTCCCCTTCTCTTCTTTCTCTAATCTCTCTCCTACATTCAAAAACTCAAGAACCCTAATTCCTCTTCGGAGCTTAGGTTTGTACATTTCTCCATCAAATTTCAGATTTAATTCAATCACTCTTTCACGATTGAGTTTAATTTTTAATTGATTATGTTGTGGATTTGAAAAAATTGCAGGAGAAGAAATGGCGACAGTACCAGGAGCTTTGATTTGGGAGATAGTGAAGAAGAGCAACTGTTTTTTGGTAAAGGAATTTGGTAATGGAAGTGCTAAGGTTCAATTTAGCAAAGAAAGTAACAACCTTTACAACACACATTCCTACAAATATTCTGGTATTCTATCTTTTTTTTTAATGGGGTTTTTGTTATGTTTGATTTAATTGATGTTTTTTTGGGTTTTGTTGATTTGTTTGATTATTTAGAAATGGAAAGTGTAGTGAAACATAGGTGGGTTTATGTTATTTTTCTTGTAGATTGAGTAGATCTATTTGTTAAGGTAAAATATTTTAGATGCTTTTGTGATTTTTGATTTAATTGAGTGAAATGTAATTTATGAATTTGCATTTGCTTTTGCTGACTTTTTGACTAGTTGATGTAACGATTTAAATTTATGCTAGTATTGGACTTGTATTTATGTCTAGAGTTGAGTAAATAATACCTTATTAATTGGGAAGAAATTGTTGTGAACTTGTACATTTTAGACTTTGAAACAAGGAGACATAAGTGGAATTTGCTGTTCCTTTTATAGTTGATCTCTTCTTGGCAAATTTAGTTAGAAAGCCAGTATTTGAATTTAGCGTATGGCGTGCAGTTGTCGATCGTGTTTCAACTTGATTTTGCTGATGGGTTTGGGACCTTTAATTGGAAGCTTCTGTAATACGACCCGAGTGTTTGATTGATTGTATTGCATTTGTTTTTCTTATGTGATTGTTGTTGTAGGGATTGCAAACCCCAAGACTGTAGCTGTCCAACCAGCCGGCAAAGATTCTGTTGTGCTCATTACAACTAAGACTAGGAAGCAGAACAAGCCCGCCAGTCTACAACACAAGTCTGTCATGAAGAAGGACTTCCGCAGGATGGCCAAGGCTGTCGAGAACCAGGTGAATGTTCATACTTTTTGGGTAGTTGTGATTGCTTTGTTGCTAATTTGATTTCTTTGATGTCTGAGCTTGGTATCCCTTTATTCCTTTGGTGTTACTTTTAGGATCAGGAAAAATTACTTTATGCATATTAGGTTTTCATATTATACCTGTGTTTTTCAGAGAAGATTGTGTAGTGTATTGTGCAGAATCTGTAGTTCATGCATTGAGAAGTGCATGTAGTGTATAGCGTTGTGTAGTATCCGTAAAAGTTGTTTGTGCATGTAGTGTATAGCGTTGTGTAGTATATGTAGAAGTTGTTTGTGCATGTTTAATCCCATGGAAATGGGGAGGGGTCGGTGTACATTGCGGTACAAAAACATAAGCCAGCAGCAGTATCTGGTTTTATATTTAGGTGTTGCAGCAGTTCTCAAATTCACACATCTCAAATTCACACATCTGTCTAAATTGCATCATTTCCTTTGAATACTAAGATTTTGATATGGTTTTTAGATTTATATATTTTGTTTCCTAAGAAATAAAGATGATCCATGGTACTGAAGGATAAATTTTACTCAAGTAAGAATAGTGGCTTCGGATAATTATAAAATACGCTCACATCACGTTGTTTGTGCATTGCACAGGTCGGTGATAATTACTACAGGCCTGACTTGAAGCAAGCAGCCCTAGCTAGGTTGAGCGTCGTGAACAGGAGTCTCCAAGTTGCCAAGTCTGGTGTGAAGAAGAGGAACAGGCAGCCACCTAAGTTCCGTGGCAGGAAGTGAATTAGGTGTTGAAATTTTGTCATACTCTCCAGTAGAAGTGTCTTCTGGACGACTCTTTTATCTGAATTTATATCCTACTCTTTTTGTAGTTTTTGTTGGATTTGAGACAGTATTATTTTCAGTTTATGAGAAATAGACGGCTTGGTTTCTACTGTTTGTTGTTACTCAAGTTTGTAACTTGTGGAATGGAGGTATCTATGAAAGTTGAATACCTGTAACCATCACTTGTTCTTGGATAGTTGATTCCTCTATAATATTCCTTTTTGTGGAAATGAACTTATTAGTTTAGGTAACAACCTGTTTTGCGCGTAATTTGCTTGTCAATGCTAGCTAAATCAGTTGATGTCTTGTCTTCACTGTTCCTATCCTCCGCTCTGTTGTAGTGGGAAACACTCAAATATACATTTCTGAAATGTGACACCTATGCAGCCCTCTAATTCAAAAATTTGTTTGATATACGGTTAGTAGAGCTTTTGATTGGGAGGATTTTCTTTTCTCCAGGCATCATTTAAATTCATCTTTTATATTTAGTGTTTTTAGTCCAACCAAACATTAATGCTTGTTTGGTTTAAGACATGAAATGAAAGGTAATGAAATTGAAAAGAGGGGGATGGTAAAAAAATTATTACCTTTATTGATTGTTTGGTTTAATCCATGTAATGGAAAGGGAATGACAGCCATTGCTACAAAGAGAAAAAAATTGTTACTTAAGAGAAGGAAGGTAACGAATTGAAAAGAGGGGATGGTAAACCATCACCACCCATGGTTGATAATGAATTGAAGAGGGAATGAACCAAAGTACGAAACAGAAAGAAAGGGATTGGTAATTGATTGTGTTTCTCGAAGCTAAAAAATGTAGAACCATACATGCCATTATAGGAAAAAGAGTACTTCATCCCTCCCATATGTAAGTAGTAATCTTCATGTCTTGATGGAAAGAGAAAGAGGTGTGGTCACTTGAGTGGTGATAAAACACTAAGAGCAACTCCAATGGTTGTAATTTTGGACCTGCTTGCAATATTTGAAAGTAGTGAGCAAGTTCTTTCAACCAATTGGGAGCGAAAGATAATTGATATCGCTCCACTAAGCTACTTGCTTGACTTCAAAAAGGCAATATGGCTTGAAATAGGGAAAAAGGGAAGGTGATTGGTGAGTGCATCTCCATCAACAATAATGGCACAATTTTTTTTTGTTTCCTACCTAATTATAATTGAATAAAAAATTAAAGTTGAAAATATTGATTGAGATGTGGGACCATTCAAGCAACAATGTATTGTAGCTTACCATTAGAAGACTTTGTAGCTAGAAAGCAATATTGCTTAAAAAGCTGATGTGGCAAGTCAAGCTACAAGGTGTTGTAGCTCACCATTGAAGTTGCTCTAACAGCTAGAGGCCATTGGGACTAATTTGCAAAAATAAAATGTACTTGGGGGCAGGAAGAAAAGCAAAAAGCAAAAAGCTAATGTCATGTCAGCTAACCCAAAAGTACTTGTGGTCACCAATTCATACTCACTTGTGCAAAGGTACAAATATTTTGCACTCAAATGACAAAATGTGTTAAAGCAATAAAATTTAGACAACTTTTTTTTTTTTTTTTACTTTTAAGCATGTTTAAAATTTTTAGTTGTATCAGTTGGAATTTTAAAACACATGTTCAGTGAGTATTGTATGTTGTTGAAGTCCTTTAGGCTGTGTTCATTGATGTGTACTTTCTATTGAAACATTTATAAACTGTGTTCAAAAGTTAACATGATTGGAGTTACATATTACAATCCATTGAAGTACGTTTAAATTTCATTTTATAAGTTTAACCACCTTTACGTAAAACGGATTTTAACAACTCATGGTGTTTGGATGAGAAAAACTTATAATCATGTTAAATTATCGACATACTCCCTCTGTATTTTTTTATCTTTCCTACTTTGACTTTGCACGTTTGCCAATGCACTTATTCTACCTTAAATATCTTTCATTACATATTAGTAAAAATTATAATAATTGAATATTAATAAACTACTCATTGAGACGAATCAAACAAGACCCCACATGACTATATTTTTTCTTATATATTGAGAAAAAATTAAAAGATTCTCTCTAATTGTGAATAGTGTCAAGATTCCAAGTGAGAAAGATAAAAAAATACAGAGGGAGTATATGACAACAACTCATGGTGTTTCGAATAAATTTTCATTTGATAAGTTTGGTTACAAATACTTATTCACGATATATATACAACTCTTGGTCCAAACATTTCATATGTACGAATTCACAAAAACAACTTATTTAAGAGCGACACATATCGCAACAAATCATGGTGTTTCCTATCATTTCATACATCCGAATTTACGATGTACGTTTATAGTTTGACGAACATAACACTTCATAAATACGAAGTGATGATCGACATATATGGCACCAAATCATGTCGAACCAAACCTTTATTTGTTACATCGAAACTTGCACATATTCATATACGTGTATTAGAAACCCTAAACCCTTAATTGAGTAAACATGTCATTATTAGAATATAAATATCTTTGTACATCGTCTTTACAAATCTACAATCAGAGTCAATCATTAACAAAAATATATTTGGACATTCAAGTGTCTTAATTGTTGGATACATTTAACAACACGTATTGGGAGATTTTCATGTGTTTTATTACACACACAGTTGTTACACAATCATAAACTTATATAAGTTGTTTGATAAATAAGTGTGCAACCCTTGATAAAAAAATTTATACACACAGTTGGATAAATAAGTGTGCAACCCTTGATAAAATAAGTGTGACACATGTTATATGTATTTCATGTGCAAAAGAAAGATTTTGACTACATTTAATTTATTAGACACACTTGTTACACAAGCATAAAACCCTATATATACTACTAAAACACATGTTCATTTATAGGAAACCCATGTTTGAAAGTGTGAAACCCTGGTAACACTGTAATATGTATTTCATGTGCAAAAGACAAAATTTTAACTACATTTATTAGACACACTTGGTACACAAGAATAAAACCCTATATATACTACTAAAACACATGTTCACTAATAGTAAACCCATGTTTGAAAGTGTGAAACCCTTGTAACACTGTAATATGTATTTCATGTGCAAAAGACAAAATTTTGATTACATTTATTAGACACACTTGTTACACAAGCATAAAACCCTATTTATACTACTAAAACAGATGTTCACTTATAGGAAACCCATGTTAGAAAGTGTAAAACCCTGATAACACTGTAATATGTATTTTTTATGTGCAAAAGATTTTTTTTGACAAACTTATCTTAACAAACTTTTATATATTTAACAAACTCATTTTTTTTAACAAACTTTTATATTTAACAATTTTTTTTTCATATTTACATATGAAGATACCTATTTAACATAAATCATATGTCTTGTCAGGTCACACAAAAGTAAGTATGAAGTACCTTTTTTGCTTTGTTTTTTGTCTTGGACTTCTTTTCGCATTTTTTATATTATTTTATGGTACTATCTTTCCACATCTTTGGTAACCTGATAAAACATTTCTTTATGCATTTTTGTTATTGTTCATAACCCCCCAAGTATTTGTTATTTTTGCAAGATGGTCCTTGCTAGAGGCCAATTGGCCTCTAGCTGTTAGTGTTTTATCACCACTCGTGGTCACTTGCTGAATAAAGAGAAATATGTTGTTAACATCTGCACCAGAATCTATCGATCCAGCTCCCCATGGACATCTGATTGGAAAAAAGAATAAACACAGAGAAGAACAAAGAACACATGGAAAGGGATCACAAGCGTTTTTTAAGGTAGCAAATACATTATTCATATATCACAGGTCATGGTTGTCTTTAAGGTCTGTTCAAACAATTGTTTGGGCGATTATCAACCTTAGTTTCTTTTTTCTATGTACAAGCAGAAATCCTGCTATTCAATTAGTCAATTAAGAGCAGCAACTCGAGCTTTGGTTGACGGGTTGGCCGCGGATTTGGACAGTGGGCTTGTCACCACCTGCTCCTGGTTGAGTTGCCATTCTGCACAGGAAAACATAATGGTCAATCATCTGCAATTTTCTTCATACCTCCATACCATAAAACAAAGATCAAGTGAGACTAACAAGTTTGGTTCAATTCATGAAAGGGAAATGGAATGAAATCAAATAGGGGAAAGAGATGGTAGCAATTATTGTTACATTAATTGGGTGTTCGGTTTTATTATGATTGAAGGGTAACGCAATGTGATATCATAGGGTTGGTCAGGGTAATAATAGGGTAGAAGTAGTTATCCTCAAGAAAAAGAAAACATCACTCAACCCCTTACACCAAATGACATGTAATGAAATGGTTTCTAGTTTCCGTTTCCAGCAATTAAAAATCTCATACTAAACATGGTCTAAATGTGAAGCATACCCTTTTTTTATATCTTCCGTCATGGTCAGAAATGCCTGCTCAACATTGGTAGCATCTTTGGCACTTGTTTCCAGGAAGGGAATACCAATTTCATCAGCATATGCCTTGAAAAAGTTTCATGGAAATGTTAGCCAGTACATAATGCTTTTGAAATTGATTATACACAATCCAGATGACTAAAATAATGAACACTACCTTAGCAGTTTCATAAGAAACTGCTCGATTGGCTGGTAAGTCGCTCTTATTTCCAACTAAGAGCTTGTTGACATTATTGCTAGCATAACGATCAATTTCACTGAGCCACTGTTTTACATTATTGAAGCTTTCTTGGTCTGTGATGTCGTACACAACCTGTAGTAGAAAAAAAGGAAAGCACAGTTATATCTGTTGAAAAACCAGAATGTTGATGGACATATGCTATGTTTTGTTGGACGGAAAAAACTATCAATGTATAATGATTTTCCATGAAAAATTAATTTCTAGGGAAAAGACAACTGTAAATTAGTTTTATATTGTTTGCCTGTGTCGCTCGTCTCCCCTAACAAAAAGACTTTGTCTCTATTAATTCTATCAAACGGAAAACTAATATCCACCTTTTACAAACCAAACAAAGGAAAACATTCTCTCAAACTTACAATGATTCCATGTGCACCACGATAGTAGCTACTTGTGATTGTCCGGAAACGTTCTTGGCCTGCAGTATCCCACTATAGAACAAGCAAAAGACAGATATGAAAGTTGACTTACATTATGCTGGTATATAAGTAGTGAAAAGAGACTTACAATCTGTAGCTTTATAGTCTTTCCATCCTGGTCCACCGTGCGTATTTTCTAAAGCAACAAGAATAATGTATAATGATAATCAATTTACTGAAACAATGTCCAGTTCAGATCACAAAGGATAATGTCATTACTCACAAAGTCGACTCCAATGGTGCTTATGTAGCTATCCAGGTATGAATCGTCCTTCATTTTCATACAACAAGTTAGTCAGCTATCCAAAACTACAGAAGTCAAGGGATACTCATACTCCTGATAGAGTAGACCCACTTGATGGTACATAGGTAGAAATTGACAAACTACAAAGGAAACTAATGCGGATGTAAAAGTATCTAAAGGACAGCACACTTTCATGACCTCAAGGCTCAAAGATAGAAACATTGGGAAGAAAACTGTACAGAATAAAGCAAAAATCTATACTACGAAGGAAAACCGGTATTGTTGTCTGTATATAGATGCATAGAAAGAAAGCCTAGAATATGCAAAGGAATAACTTAAAATGCTAAGTGACAATTTCCCGAAAAGAATACTTCCGTCATGCTAGATCCCCGGGATGAATAGATTACACCAAAATGCACCAAACCTTCAAAGTCCTACGATCAACTAACTTCCTCGATAGAAATTCGAAAAAAGGGGGATTTATTCGATAAAAGTGCAGACATTTCACACGATCAAGAAAAAAATAGTGATGGGCTTTATAAGTCATTTCCTTGAACACCATAAGAACCATTTGCATTGCAAAACCTTGGAGCTTTCTCTTAGGTACACTCTCTTCACATACAGTGATACACTCATTCATTATCGACATATTTTAGTGATCAAAAGCTAACTTCTCTATAACTGTTATCTGGCAGAAGTTGCACTTGCCACAATATGATATCCGACAATGTATTTGAAACATTTATGAACAAAGATGGAATGGACATACAGCAAATCTGAGTAAAAGACATGATTTGCCCACTCCAGAGTCACCAATAAGCAAGAGCTTGAAGAGATAGTCACTGCAAAGTGTATAGACAAAGAAATATCAGATTTTGAGAAAGAGATGCCTTAATACCAGAGAATAACAGATCTAACTTCTATAATTGTCCTTTAACGGCTAAAGTTAGATGTCCCTGACTAGAAACATTAGGTTGGTGAAGAAAATTTCAAGTATAGGCTTCAATTTTCAGGAGTTATTAATGGATGTTTGCATCTAACCTGGCTGTCATACATACATGTCTTTCAAATCAGTAAGCGCATATGTAAAAGAAAAGTCACCAAAAATGTTTACGTGTTAATTTCCATGGATACGAGTGCACACTTTGTCATCCATGTTAGAAAAGGAGAGGAAGTGCTTATGTAACAGAAAAGTCACCAGTCCTGTCCACTTGCTAGTTGCTATGCTTTACGACGACACTCTTTGTCATCCATGAAAATGGAGAGAAAGTGCATATGCAATAGAAAAGCCCCAAAAATTGTTCGCTTGCTAATGTATAAGATTGCACTCTCCCTTCTCCATGTTAAGTGTACAAAAAACACACAAAGGGAAACTGAAAATATCAAGTATAAATTTTGTTTCATTTATAAATTGACAAATACATGACATTCTAAATAACGAAACAAATTTCTCAGAGTTTGATCTTTTCACCAAGTTTGAACAAATATTGAACGTGTTATAAACGATCACGAGCATTTCTATTATACACCCAGGTATATCTAGAAATAGTACACCCAATACAACAATTTAGGTATCTCGAAGCACTTATTATAAAGTCACTAAATCCCCTTTCTCGACAATTTTTCGTGGACCTATCAAAAATTTGCAAAGATCATGAACGAGATCATAGTCTATACATGAACACGAACAAGCTCTTCCTGAGCCTAAATGATAAAATTCGGGATTGTTTTACCAAACAAACTTAAAAATACTATTCATGTTTGATTGTTATTTTAATTATTCAGTTACCGAGCTTTGACTGAGCTGGTTCGCGAGGTATTGGCTCATTCATCCCAAAGCACAAAATGAAAATTCAGCTTCAATAACTAGCCATTCGGCTTAATAAAAAATTGGAAAAATATTCTCTACCACCGTTGTAAATCCTACGTCATACAACAAAATCCTTCTTAACCGATCAAAATCTTTTAAAAGATACTTTTGTTTTTCATTAATTCCCAGAATCCCCTTATTTTTCCGGGGGTTTGATAGGATTGTATAGCCACGTGGTGCAATAGTTGTACCAGAAAATTCCTATAAAAAATTGGTCTCAACTACAGCTTTTTATCACCATGTCTTTCTTCTTTTAAATTTTTTTTTTCAAAATATAAACATGACCATGTCTTTTTTCTTTGTAAGACACAGTAAGTCTAATTTCCATTCTTTTCCTCAACAAAAATCAATTCAATATATATAATTCTACACAGCAAGACAAATTCAGCAACAATTAAGGTCAAAGTTTCTTAAAAGATAATAAACTAACAATAAATAGAACCATATAAATAAACTGAAGTAAACCAAGCAACAATAAATTCAACAAATAAAATTAATCGATTAAAATTGAATTCACCAAACTAAGATTTAGGGAAAAAAAAGCTTACTATTCAGAATTCATCGCAAATTTGCGTTCAGAGGAGAGAGAAAGAAATGGGGGTTTATTTGGAGGATTAAATGATTGAATGAGCAGAACTGCAGAAGAAGTTAATCTTTCGTTAGTTAAACAGGTATCACAAATTATTAGAATAAGCGGTCTAATTTTAACATAAAATTAGACGAACCCAATAATGAATTTTTCTAACAAGCTCATTCCATTTCACTCTAACCCAACACTATCCTAGTCATCCCTTCTCTTCTCCTTCCTTTGTTTTCTTGATTCTCAAACTACAACAGACAATTTCAAAAAATAACTCGGTTGTCTTACCGAACGGATTAAACTAGTCACTAAATGGATTAAACTAGTCACTAAATGGGTTAGAGAATGTCATTACTGAATATATTAAATTGGTCACGAAATAGATTAAACTGGTTCCTAAATAGATTAAACTAGTCACTATATTAAAAAAATGTGGCATGTTCTCTTCATAATATTAGGCTTGGGCCGTGCCTAATTGTAAACTAAAAGTAGGCGGTCTCTTACAAGGCCAACTGAACAGGTATACGCGTCAGCTTCAACTTTAGTCGTATTATTTTGAAAGCTCTTTCTTCTGAAAGGATTTTGAGTGCTCTTTTATTTATGAGACGACAGAGATTTTTTAATAGCTATCCACCTCTCATAGACGAGTTTTAGTGATTTAAAACCTTGTTGTTATGGTTAACTCAGCTCTAATACTATGCTAGATTATGAAAACAAACTCCTTAACCAGAGTTTTCTTCTATTGATGATTCATATAGGGGTTATAAAGTAGTCCTCAATGTGTTACAAAAGCTAACCAATAATATACTAGGGGTGAGCAAAGATTCCGGGAACCCATTTTTGGATCCAGAACCGGTGAGACTAGACTCAAACCGGTTTAAATGTGTACAGGTCAGTTCCCCAAACTAGGAACCGATCATAACCGACACTGGTTCCAAATTTTGGTCCCGGTACTCGGTGGGTACCCAATAGACATGGTTTCATGTTTCCTAAACCAGGTACCCGTTTGAGGAAATTAGAAATAAGTTGTGATTACAAAAGAGTTTGGACTTCATAATTTCCAAAAATGCTATTTGATAATCTAAATCCCAAGCCCAAACTTGCTAACCCTAAATCCCTAATTTGAATATCTTAGATTGAGACACTCACGACTCTCTTCTCTCACTTCTCACGTCTCTATTATGTCTCTTTCTCTTCAATCTCACTCCCTTACGCACTTCACCATTCGACTTCTTCATTTTTAATTTGAATTTGTTTTAATTATTCATCGTTCTTTTTGTTTTTTTTTGTTATAAATTTGAAGAATGAGTATTGTAGTAGTACTGCAATATTGTTTGGAATCATATTGGAATTGACACTTGAGGTTCTATATCTTTGTCGCATAGATCTTAGATTATGAACGTCGGAAGAATCAATCCTTAACCTTGAAAAAAGAAGAGTGAATGAAAATTCAATGTGGTTAGAACTTCGTTGTGTATCTGAATGTACTTGTGGAGAGTTTTTGAGAGTTTTGAGTGTTGAGATATTGAATAATAGGTGAAAAGTATTGGGTTATGAAAATATCCGTCGCGAAGAATAAAAGGAAGCTGCGCATGGCACAGAAAGCGTGCATAGCACACACAGGCCATGCGGCTAGAGCATGCTCCTGCGCTCAGTGCACAAAGGCCTGCGTGGCACGTATTGCGCCCGACTTATGTTGGCCGCGTTTGCGCCGGCTAATTTGCGGCCCCTTGACAGGCGGGGTTCGAGGACCCTAATTACTATCCGTCGTTGGTTTGCGCGTGCGCACAAACTTGCACCTAGCGCATACTTTCACGTTTCGCTCAACAAACTGGATTTTGTCGGATTTTTGTTTTATCTTTTATTAATTATTATCAAAGAATAATGGATTAAAACCATAAAAATCTGATTTTATGAATTTAGTTTAATAAAAGATTTATTTGGAAATTGGATTAATTATTATGAATAAGTGATTGGGCTTTTGAATTGGGTTCTCTTTCAAATGGACTTCAAAACATATTATTGGACTCAAAACGTTTTGGGCAAGGTTGTCGGTGTTAGGAACTTCACTTCAAAAATCAACAAGAACAACACACAAGAAAATTTTAATGGTGGTTTAAACCACCTCTTCTTTAATTAATAAACTGCAAAAATAACAACTACTATGTGTTTTTCCTCTTAACTTCATAAAAAAAAAACCTCCATACTATCCTATATTTATAGGAATTACAAGATCTCCCGTTCCTGCTAGAATATTTAAACCACAACTAGACTTCTAAAATAATTAGGAAATAATATAATTGGAGGATACGTAATTTCCTTCCTATCTAAACTCCTAACTATAGTATCCTAATTATATTTCCCAAAACACAAAAAACTTCCTACTTCATAATACTTCCATACTCAGAAGACTTCTAATTAATATTTGGTGTGTCTCTTGGATTGCAACCCAACAATCTTCCCATCAAGACAAGAACACGCCACTACATCTGCAAATGTCACATGTTTAGATACTACAAATTTTTGATCTTCCATCAATGTACTTTCTTCTAACTCGTATAAATTTTTGGAATTTCTTCTACCCTTCATAATTACCAAGTTACCTTTGGTTACCTTCATAACACCATCTTTGGCACTATAACCATAGCCCAAATCATCCAACCTTCCCAAATAAATTATATTCCTACCAATTCTTGGTACGTGTCTCACCTTCATTAGAGTCCTTGTTGTACCATCTTGCATATTAATTATCACTTCACCAATGCCCTCAACCTTAACCTTATCTTCACATGTTTGATAATTAATAGAATTTTCTTTCTTCCCACAAATATGATTCGAACATGCAGAATCTAACACCCACTTCTCCCCATTCCTTTTCTCTTCTTCAACCATTAATGCATCATCTATACATTCGTCACTGACATAATCTATAGCTTACTCCCCCTTTTTCTCATAATCCTTCAACATCTTCATTTTCCTCATATCTTCTTTAAATTCCTTGATCCCAACTTTTTACAATAGTGACACTCCTTCTCACTGTCATCCCTTTTTGGTCTAGAATAGATCTAGATTTCTCCTTCCAGTTGCTTCGGTTGTGTAGGCGTGTTTTTATTTCGCCTACGCGGGATGAGCGTGTATTAGATTTGACTACTCCATTGTAAATGTTTTTTATTGAAAATTGTTTTGAAGTTGCCAACAAGTCTTTAAAGGAAGACTCATAAACCTAATTGGATATTGGGAAACCGTAGGGACAAATTAGGGACTTATCCAATGTAGATTTTCCCAGCCTGACTCCATAGATGGTCTAAATGAACCAAAGATTGAGTTCGGGGGTGAGGGTACAACACAGTCAGGAACTATGTTGCCCATTGCTGGCCTCTACTAACTATCGATTCATGTCAATTTTTATGCAAAAGAATACCCAAATAATGTTTTAAGCACCCTAAAAAGATTTAGTCTAGGTTGGTTCAAGAAATACATAAAAAGACTATTTTTTAGTGGTATGTTATTATGCAATCAATTTATAGGGTTCCTAAATAGGTAGTCCAAATTATTTGATTAATATTAGAGCAATTCTTTAGGTATTTGATTAGCAATAATAACATGTGGGTGATAAAAGCAATAAAGCAGGACAATCATATAATATGCATAGAATAATCAGGCAAGCATAAAATAATGTATGAAAAAAATAAAAAGAAGGAAAAAGGTTTAGAATATACAGTAGAATGATTCTATATCAAAGATCTACATCAGGAAATAAACAGTTAGTAACTTCAATATAAACATAGAGAATTTATTTAAGGACCCTCAAGATTATACCGTGGCTTGGGTCTGCGAGATTGACAACCTTCAGGACGAGCAATCGTGAAGCCTGAAAATCTGAATGACTGAAAGTATGTAGATTGAATGTGTTTGTATTCAAAAGTATGAATTTTGTAGGGAAGTTTTGTAGTTTGTAGAGAGGTTCGTAAAGTATTCGTCGAGTTCGAAGTGTGTTAATGTGAAAAAATCCGTCATGAAATTTGTACGAAAATCAGGCCGATTTATAGGGAAAACGACACTGCGCCTCACGCGCCAGCTGCGCCTGGCGCAGGCTGACGTGTCAAGCGCATGACGCGGCATGCCCAGTAGAAAGCGCACACGTGGTACGCGTTTTGAAAAAGATAAGAAAGAAAAGCCGCGTCTCGCGCAGAGAAATCCACGTGTCAGATGCATATTAGTGCACCCGACACAAGTGGACAAAGCTGCGCCTGACGCACTGACGTGCGCCAGGCGCAAGTCCCCGCGCCGCAAGCTGTTGTGCTAGGCGCACTAGCCTGGCTCCTGCCGTGTCTTTGCCAGCTTTATTAAAACGCGTTTTAAAAGTTTTTCTTTTATTCTTTAAATCCGGAAATCTGATTTTACGGGATTAAATCTGATTTTAACTATATAAAAAATATCTTTTGAAAATATTTATTTATCAAAATAAAAACAATTAATTATTATTAAATAATTAATTGAGCTTTTCAAAGGATTGGGCTCAAAATACAATTAATTATCATGAACAATTAATTGGGCTTTAAAATAGGACTTTAACACTTTTAAAAATGGTTTTGAATGGCTTTTCAGACTGCTCTGCCCTTGGGTCGGACCAATTAAGACCACGGTATGTTTCATCATCGGATCCTTAAATGGGGAGACACGATTATGTATCTACAGAAGCCCCCACTTTGACTAAGGTTCAGGAAACCGAAAGTCAAAGTATACGGTGTCGGGACGGAGAACGATTCTAAACGCTCTGCAGTTTAGAACTGATCTATATACGCCGGTCTCTGCAAAACAAAGCTAATATGCAGGGCAATAACTACAAGCAATCTGATTACCTGCAGAAGAATATGTTAGCAGATAGGTGCAAACAACTCAGACAAAGCACATAATGATGCAATAATGCAAACTTAGACTCTTTAAGGATACATGAGACGCTATGCAAGGATTAAGGTTACGCAAAGCTAAGGAAGATGACACGTCATGCAAGGTAAGGGTTATGCAAGACTAGGACGTATGAAATGCAATGCAAGGTCAGGGTTTTGCAAGGCTAGGATGGTTTGGATATGTAGAATGATCATAAATAGATAGAATGATTTTCGAAAACTGTTTATAGTAAATAATCGGGGTTCGTAAACGAGGTCCGCAGATTACAGCTTTCGAGAGTTTGATTTAGAGGAACCACCACATATATAGGAAGCCCCCACTTTGGGTGAGCTTGTCTTGAATTAGTCGTTGCGGGCCTTGATTGAATTGTACTTGATCCGTCTTGAACATTAAGAGTTTTCACTGGGGTTTCTTCATTGGGAATTTGATTAGGCAAAGTCAAATATCGCCAGAGATCTTGAAATTGTCAGAGAGTCCTTCAGGGAAAAGGAGAGTTTGGGATAAAAAATAAAAGGTTAAATTTTGTGACTTAAATGAATGTAGGTGGGAAAAGGCTTTGACGTAGCTAGGTTCAGACTCGAGTCTATGTCAGGATCTAGAAATAATATGCTCCTGAATTCTAGAAAATCAAATCATTAGACCATGATTTATTTTATTTTATTGAAGCGGTCGGACCTCGAGATGAGGATTCCTACGTATCCTTGGGGAATCAGACCATTCGTAGTTCTTGATCTGATTTTTTTTTTTATTTAATTTTTTTGTGCCCTAACTTTTACCTAGGTCGCCCTTTCGGGTTTCCAACCTAGCAGGCTTGGACATACCTTGAAAAAGGAGTTAGGGTTGATGAAAGGTTGAAAGGCTTGATGCTTTAATGAAAGTTCAATTGGTTTGGCGAACATAGGATCATGGATTTGGATTATATATTCTAAGGTTTTGATGGGTTGAAGGATTTGAATGAGGGGTAGAACTTGTGTGCAAGCCCCCTAGCTTGACTTTTTATTTTGCCTTTGGCTTTTTCTTTTTTACATTTTCTTATTTTTTTTTTTGCACTTTGAATTTCTTTCACTTTTTTTTATTTATTTTGCCTGGCATTGATCTTTTTCATGCAGTGAGACTTGCACACAAGTTATTGGTTTAGGGTATTGGAAGGCTTGAATGATATACGTGGAGCTTTGATTTGAAAAGATTATTTGGCTAATAAAGATGATGGTTTATGGGATTTATTTTTGGTTTGGGGTTGCATGGATGAGGATGGTTTATTGAAGGTTGATGGAAGGGAGAGGGAAATAACTCCCAATCCAAAGCATGTCCATTTTTTTATTTTTCATTTTTTTTCAGATTTTTTTTTTAAATTAGTCAAGATCATTAGGGATAATTTGATTTAAGTTTCATCATCGAACTCGAAGCATAAATGATGGAGAAAGGCCAATGAAAAATAAAAATAAAAATGAAATGAAATGAAAATGGAAAGGGTATAATAGATGAAGTCCTATAGTGACATAAACTCGATGGGAAATGACATAAATGGCTTAGGGTAAGGACTCTATGACTCATCCTGGGAAACCAGAAATAAAAGACTAAGCCTGTTGAATTGTTGATGCACTGCGCAAGGGGTTGCCGGTGATGCTAATTCTCATTGTAGCAAGCATTAGAAGTCTGTTGTCATCCACCATGTTTTGCAGTGCATTTGAGGTATCTAACACTAGGTGTAAGATGTTCATTCTTATGTTGGAATCTGCAATAGAAATATAGGTTGCACCTTTCGAATTTTCATTTAAGTGTAGGGTTTGGAGTAACCCTATAGAAGTGATCACGCCTCTAATGTGAAGGCGATAGACCCTATGGAAGTGATCGCGCCTCTATTGTGAAGGCGATCAAAAGTAATCTTCATGACTATATGAAGTCGGGGTGGTGATAGTACGATTGATGAGCTTTAGAGTAGGCTCACATTTTTTTGTTCCTCCATTAGTTGCTCCTGAGTTGTAATCTCTCGACCGATCATGAACATAATCGAGTGGACTTTGCTTGTAAGTTTTAAGAAATGATTTTTGAAATGGGCGATGGAAATGATGGATGGAGAAATGGAAATGGAAATGAGAGATGAGAAATGAAGATGAAAGTGGAAATGGAAATGGAAAATGAGTAGAAATAGGTATGATTATGACTATGATGCTGACATGGGCCTAACTATATGCATATGCAGATGTGGACTGGACTGGACTGGACTATACAAGCAGACTAAATGATTGGACTTTACTGAGTACTAGACTTTGCACTTACAATAAGCAGACTAGACTCAAAGCTAGGTAGACAAATAATGGTGGTTAGACTTAGGGGATGAACTTTTATAGTCCGAAGACTTAAATTTTATAGTCCAAAGACTGACTAGGGTTTACATATAATGCAAACTAGACCTAGGGAAATTTTATAGTCCTAAGACTCAACTTTTATAGTCCGAAGACTGACCAGCGTTTGCATATAATGCAAACTAGACCTAGGAAAATTTTATAGTCCGAAGACTGACTTTTATAGTCCGAAGACTGAATAGGGTTTACATATAATGCAAACTAGACCTAGGGAAATTTTATAGTCCGAAGACTAACTTTTATAGTCCGAAGACTAACTTTTATAGTCCGAAGACTGACTAGGGTTTACATATAATACAAACTAGACCTAGGGAAAATTTATAGTCCTAAGACTGACTTTTATAGTCCGAAGACTGACTAGGGTTTACACATAATGCAAACTAGACCTAGGGAAATTTTATAGTCCTAAGACTAAACTTTTATAGTCCGAAGACTGACTAGGGTTTACATATAATGCAAACTAGACCTAGGGAATGAATTGGGCCTAAATAGACTTAAGATTTGGATTGGATTAGACTTAGACTTAGATTGGAATGGATCGGGAATAGACTTGAACTAGACTTCTCATAAAGATGCAAATGGGCCTAGATTTTGATGTGAACTAGACTTATATGGGCCTAAGATCGACTCTAATGCTAGCGAATGAATGAACTCAAATTTAGACGGGCCTAGGATGAATGCAAAATGGACTCTAATGCACATGGTCCTAGCATGAATGCAAGTGAATTGATTGGGTTGTTAGCATTGCATTGAATGAAGGTGTTTGGACTGGGCTTAGAATTTTCGAAATACGTTTTTGAAAGGAACCCCTTGTTTTTATCTTTTGTTAGGAAAAGATGATGGATTAATTTTGAAAAAGTTTTTTTTGAATATCTTGTATGATGGTGTTTAGTAAATATTTTTTTTGAAAAAAAGGTAGAATAGACATGTGTGTAGGATTGGTTTTGAAAAATATAAGTTTTTGAAATTGTTGAATATGGTAAGGTAACATTGATAGGGAAGATAAGTTGAACAGCAGGGAGAAGGTAGACATGCATGACAATTCTAACTCTATCATGACCGTTTTTCTAGATGCATTTTTTTAGGACAGACTATACCTTGTATGAAAAGACTAATTTTTATGTTTGATTAGGTGAGACTCCTAGAATGACCATGCTTTTTACGCGAATGCAGACATACGAACATAATACTGAACATAGGATTGACCACCATGACGACTAAATCGACGAAAAGCATGCGATGCACAAACTGCGTGCTGCACAGCATTGCCGCGTGCGGCGCACAACCGTGCGTCTGGCGCGGGAGTGGTGCGCCAGGCGCAACTTAACGCGCTTGGCGCACTACTCCCCCGACATATTTTTCGGGGATTTAGGCGACGTTTTGGTCAATTGACGATCTTTTGTTTGTTATTTAGACGCGATTTTAGGTACGACGCATAATAATGACAATTTGACAGGTTAATAACAGGCAAAATTGCAATCACAGGCAAATATCATATAACATGGATGCAAAAGTTCCAACCTAAAGTCCAGTTCTATGTTTGAAACTATGGTCAGGTTTAGGTTAAGTCTGAAAGGGTCCATGACTAAGAGATTGATCCCACGCTTCGTACCTCTGCTAAAAGAGGTGGCCACGTGTAAGACGCACTCCAGTTCTCAAGTCAGGAACAAGAGAACAATGTCATGGTTGGGTAGGTTTGCTTATAACTAAGATCCAACACTATCGCTCAGGAAGCTTTTTGTAACGACAAAGCGCAAACCCCCCGGGGGTGACCTCACACATAGAACATGTGCTAATGAGGCAAGGTAGATTGTCCTTATGGTGGCTGAACAATAGCCATGCATATGCAAAACTGTAATGTCATTCTAAAGTATAAAAAGAGTATGAATAGTATTTTTCGAGTTTCACCCACTCATTTAAAAAAAATAAAATTTTAAAATCATCCCCAGTGGAGTTGCCAAATTGTAGGCGTGTTTTTATTTCGCCTACGCGGGATGAGCGCGTATTAGATTTGACTACTCCATTGTAAATGTTTTTTTATTGAAAATTGTTTTGAAGTCGCCAACAAGTCTTTAAAGGAAGACTCATAAACCTTCTTTAAATTCCTTGATCCCAAATTTTTACAATAGTGACACTCCTTCTCAATATCATCCCTTTTTGGTCTAGAATAGATCTAGATTTCTCCTTCCAGTTGCTTCAGTTGTGTAGGCGTGTTTTTATTTCGCCTACGCGGGATGAGTGCGTATTAGATTTGACTACTCCATTGTAAATGTTTTTTATTGAAAATTATTTTGAAGTCGCCAACAAGTCTTTAAAGGAAGACTCATAAACCTAATTGGATATTGGAAAACCGTAGGGATAAATTAGGGACTTATCCAATGTAGATTTTCCCGTCCTGACTCCATAGATGGTCTAAATGAACCAATGATTGAGTTCGGGGGTGAGGGTACAACACAGTTGCCCATTGCTGGCCTCTACTAACTATCGATTTATGTCAATTTTTATGCAAAAGAATACCCAAATAATGTTTTAAGCACCCTGAAAAGATTTAGTCTAGGTTGGTTCAGGAAACACATAAAAAGACTATTTTTTAGTGGTATGTTATTATGCAATCAATTCACAGGGTTCCTAAATAGGTAGTCCAAATTATCTGATTAATATTAGAGCAATTCTTTAGGTCTTTGATTAGCAATAATAACATGTGGGTGATAAAAGCAATAAAGCAGGACAATCATATAATATGCATAGAATAATCAGGCAAGCATATAATAATGTATGAAAAAAAATAAAAAGAAGGAAAAAGGTTTAGAATATACAGTAGAATGATTCTATATCAAAGATCTACATCAGGAAATAAACAGTTAGTAACTTCAATATAAACATAGAGAATTTATTTAAGGACCCTCATGATTATACCGTGGCTTGGGTCTGCGAGATTGACAACCTTCAGGACGAGCAATCGTGAAGCCTGAAAATCTGAATGTCTGAAAGTATGTAGATTGAATGTGTTTGTATTCGAAAGTATGAATTTTGTTGGGAAGTTTTGTAGTTCGTAGAGAGGTTCGTAAAGTATTCGTCGAGTTCGAAGTGTGAAAAAATCCATCATGAAATCTGTACGGAAATCAGTCCTATTTATAGGGAAAACGACATTGCGCCTCACGCGCCAGCTGCGCATGGCGCAGGCTGACGTGTCAAGCGTATGACGCGGCATGCCCAGTAGAAAGCGTACACGTGGTACGCGTTTTGAAAAAGATAAGAAAGAAAAGCCGCGTCTCACGCAGAGAAGTGCGCTTGACGCCGGACTCTGTGTGAGTCAGAAATCCACGTGTCAGGTGCAGATTAGTGCACCCGCACAGGTGGACAAAGCTGCGCCTAACGCACTGATGTGCGCCAGGCGCAAGTGCCCGCGCCAGACGCAAGCTGTTGCGCTAGGCGCACCAGTGTGGCTCCTGCCGTGTCTTTGCCAGCTTTATTAAAACGCGTTTTAAAAGATTTTCTTTTATCCTTTAAATCCGGAAATCTGATTTTACGGGATTAAATATGATTTTAACTATATAAAAAATATCATTTGAAAATATTTATTTATCAAAATAAAAACAATTAATTATTATTAAACAATTAATTGGGCTTTTCAAAGGATTGAGCTCAAAATACAATTAATTATCATGAACAATTAATTGGGCTTTAAAATAGGACTTTAGCACTTTTCGAAATGGTTTTGAATGACTTTTCAGACTGCTCTGCCCTTGGGTCGGACCAATTAAGACAACGGTATGTTTCATCATCGGATCCTTAAATAGGGAGACACGATTATGTGTCTAGAGGTTGTTCCCTCTTCCTCTTTCTTCCTTCACAACAAGAGCATTACCGTCCTCTTTATTAGAACTATTTCCATACATCAATTTCTCATTCTTAAGTAGCACTGCAACAGTTTCATCCACAGTCAAAGTAGATTTTCCAACTAGCAAACTTGTCATAAGCGTTCTATACTTCCTTTTAGGGAGGGAAACAAGCAAAATTAAAGCTTTATCTTCTTCTTCATATTTATGATCTAAACGGGAGAATTGTGTTATCAACCCATTAAAAGTATTAATGTGATCTCCAGATCATATAGATCTTTCTTCAAATATAGTTTATTTGTCAATGATTTCAACATATAAATTTTCTCCAATTTATCCCACAAAATATTGGGTTCTTTCTCATCTAAAACATAATACTTCATTTCGGGTGCAAGGGCTAAACGAATAGTACTTACCGAACGAAACTTCAGATCTTCCCAATATTCATCCTTCATTGAATCCGGCTTCTTGGCTTTCTCCCCAAGCACCTTGTGTTGTTGGACCAAGATGTCCTTCACCATACTTTGCCAAAGGGCAAAATTGTTCTTCCCATTAAACAATTCGGTCCCAAACTTCGCACCACGAATTACCGACTCCATACTAGTAGTAACCTAGCTCTTGATACCACTTGTTAGGAACTTCACTTTAAAAATCAACAAGAACAACACACAAGGAATTTTAATGGTGGTTTAAACCACCTCTTCTTCAATTAATAGACTACAAAAATAACAACTACTACATGTTTTTCCTCTTAACTTCATAAAAAAAATATCTCCCTACTATCCTATATTTATAGGAATTATAAGATCTCATGTTCCTGCTAATATATGTAAACCACAACTAGACTTCTAAAATAATTAGGAAATAATATAATTGGAGGATACGTAATTTCCTTCCTATCTAAACTCCTAACTATAGTATCCTAATTATATTAAACTTTCCAAAACACAAAAAACTTCCTGATTCATAATACTTCTATACTCAAAAGACTTCTAATTAATATATGGTGTGTCTCTTGGATTGCAACCCAATAGTCGGTTGCTCTTCTTCAGTCCGGACCAATAATTAGGACGATGATATGTTTCATTACTACTAAAAGGGGAGAGAAATTTGTGTATCTACAGAAGCCACCTACTTTGATTGAAGTTGGATAACCAGAAGTCAAGGTATTCCGTGTATGCATAGAGAATGGTTCTAGATACGTTATAATCCAGACCTGTCAAAAAAAAAAAACTCACGTTGAAAATCTATTTATTTATTTTTTTCAATAGAAATTATGAGTTACAATACTGTTTAAAATTATAGGAAAACGTTGTTACCTTTTTTTAATGTATCACTGCTTACTAAAGAAAAAAGACTAGATCATAGAAATACACAATTAGTCATTTTATATTACTATAGTCTCTTTAACTAAAGACTCCTTTGATCTAATGATATCAATGCCCATCTCGCAGAGTGGAGATTGGGTAATGGGTATATATTGATCCCTAGCTAATTAAGGGCAACACTTTGGAGTAACAAGAGGTTGCATTAGATTCTAAATTTGAGTTGACACCCCGAGAATGAAAAGAGAGAGAGAGAAAAAGAGTTAGCTGATCTAAATAATCTGTGTATTTACTATAAAGATGGTCTCTTTATAAGCTTGTATCAATTCAAATCCAATATATATCAAGATAATATATATGTTGGAATATGCCAAAAAAAATACCGAATATACAACCATGTGTTTGATGTCAAACAAAGGGAATATTTGTTAGATTGTTAGAAGTGTGATCAAACAAGGGAACCGCATATACCACTCCAAGGCACGGAAACTACGCTTTCCTATTAGTTTAATTTCGCCCCTCTAGGATCACCGGGCTAACACGAAATAACTAATGAGATACAATGGAGAAAACAATTCACAAGATGATCTTCTATGTGAATCAACAAGAACTTTGAGTTTTTAGTTTGTGAAAAACACTAGAGAGAAAATAGCAAGGTTTCTCTTAAGCAAAGCAAGTGACTTGGAATGTGAAAAAACTGATTTTTTTCTCACTTCTACTCATAAGAATGACCAAGGTCATATATTCATATTCCCTCATAGATTAGAGCTGTTACACCCTTTAATCCCCTGATTAAGAATCCTTAATCGTCATTAAAAGGATAACGTAAACAACACAACGGTTATAAACCGTCCACGCAAAATTTCACGCCCCAAGGTAGATTACACGTCGCGACCCGCGATACAGATCGTGAGTCGCGAAAGTGCCCTGGTCGCGACCCGTGACGGCGCCCTGGTCGCGACCCGCGACCATCCTTCTGACTTGCTTGATTGATTCACGTGATTTTGCGCATTCTAATCTTAGCATACTAGACCTCCTCCTCTTCTAGTATAGAACCATATGAGCTTATAAAACCATTACACTATAAATGTTCCAACAATCCTCCTCCCATTTATAGGATAATGTTGAAAAGTTTTCCAACTTGCTATAAATCACAACCAAAACATGCTCATGCATCATGGAAATATCTTACGATTGAATCTCCACTTAGTAAAAGTAACTTTACAACAATTTCGATCATAATGATAGACAAAGCTTTGAATCATATAACCACCACAAATCATTGAAGATACTAAAACACATAAGCATAAACTTAGTTCTTAACCTCCAACACCTATGACGCCTTGGTGTCCATATCCATTCATAAGCATTCCAAGTCAAGCCTTAGACTTGGTGAAGCGGCCAAACCTCTAGCTTATATAGGTAAATCTTTACGCACATGCTCCTACAATTGAGCACTTATCAAAGACTTCTTAAGAAACTTAATTCAACCTCTTTTCATTGTAGTAACAAGCACTAACCTCGGGATGTAAATAACACAAGTGCTTCCAACCTTTAAGAAAAATACTATCCTCATTGAATTTGAGATCTAACGTTGTATTAGACGTCAAATTGAGTTTTCCTTAGCTAAAGGTTGATCAATAGGCTTAAGACCCATCCCTTTGTTCATTTTGTTCACTAGTTCCCTTGACAACGATTTAGTAAACGTATCCGCCAAGTTCAAACTAGACCGAACAAAATTAATAGTTATACAACTATTCCTTATCATTTCACGCACATAGCTATGTCTAACTCCAATTTGCCTTGACTTGCCATTGTAGACTTCACTATAAGCTTTAGCTATGGTATCACAATGAATAGCAAGAGGTGACATAGGTTTGACCCACAAGTCAACCTCACTTAACACATTCCTTAGCCATTCCGCTTCTTGGCAACAAGATGCCAATGCAATGAATTCCGATGCCATAGTTGAATCCGTTATACATGTTTGCTTCTTGGATGCCCATGAAATAGCACCTCCTCCAAGAAGAAACACCCATCCACTTGTGGATGAATAATCTTCCTTATTGGAAATCCAACTAGCATCCGAGTAACCTTCTAGAATAGAAGGTTCTCCTTTGTAAGTTATGACATAATCCAAGGTTTTATTCAAATACCTTAGCACTCTTCTCAATGCTTGCCAATGCAACATATTAGGATTACTAGTATACCTACTGAGTTTACCAATAGCAAAAGCTATATCCGGCCGAGTGCTAGTCATATAGCATACATCAAGCTTCCAATTAAGCTTGCATACTCCAATTGTGAAATAGGAGTACCACTACTCGGAACCAAGTGAACACTAGGATCAATCGGAGTAGCAAAATGAGTCGAGTTCGATTCATTAAACCTCTTTATCACTTTCTCAATGTAATGAGATTGTGATGAAGAAATTGACCCTTTACCTCTCATTATTCTAATACCTAGAATAACATCCGCTTCACCCAAATCTTTCATGGAGAAGCTAGAAGAGAGAAAGACTTTGGTTTTTTCCACTTGTTCCAAATCAGTCCCAAAGATAAGCATATCATCAACATATAAGCAAATTATAACTCCATTACCGTTATTATCAAATTTACTATATACACACTTATCGGACTGATTTATTTTGAACCCACTAGACAAAATGACCTCATCAAATTTTTGATGCCATTGCTTAGGTGCTTGTTTAAGACCATACAAAGATCGAACTAATTTGCAAACCTTAGTCTCTTGACCTTTGACTACAAAACCTTCAGGTTGATTCATGTACACTTCCTCCTCCAATTCACCATTAAGGAAGGCAGTTTTGACATCCATTTGGTGAATTAGTAGACCATGAATCGCAGCCAGTGCTATCAAAAGTCTAATGGTAGCTATTCTAGCAACCGGAGCATAAGTGTCAAAATAATCGATACCATATCTTTACCTAAAACCTTGGACCACTAACCGGGCCTTATGTTTTAGTATGGTTCCATCGGTATTCCTTTTCCTTACGAAAATCCACTTACAACCTAAAGGTTTGCATCCGGGAGGTAAATTAGCTAAAATCCAAGTATGATTTCCCATTATTGAATCCATTTCATCATTCACTGCCTCTTTCCAGAAAGCAGAATCATGAGACTTCATAGCCTCATCAAAGGTCCTAGGATCCTCCTCCATATTGTAACAATATGAAATTTGAGTACAATAGACTCCCTTGACCCTTCAACTAAATATAGTTGAAAATCCGGTCCAAAAGATTTCTCTTTTCTAATTCTTTTACTTTTCCTAATTTCCGGTGTTGTAGTATCATGATCATTGTTAATGTTATCCACAACATTGGAGCTAGTACTAGGTATCATGTCCTTTGGTCTTAGAATCGATGAGAATCGAGTCTCATCAAATATTGCATCCCTTGACTCTATCACAGTATGGATTGAGAAAAAATCATTTGGCTCAATGACATAAAACCTATAGGCTTTGCTATGTACCGCATAGCCTATAAAAATGCAATCAATTCCTTTTTCACCTAAAGTTTTCCTTTTAGGTTCCGTTAATTTGACAATTGCCCTACAACCCCATACCTTAAGGTAATTGAGATTAGGCTTTTTGTTACACCAAAGTTCATAAGGGGTAGTCTTATTCCTCTTATTAGGAACTCGATTTAATATATAACATGCAGTTAAAATTGCATCACCCCAAAAACCGTCATTTAGACCCGAATTAGAAAGCATGGTGTTAACCATTTCTTTTAGAACCCTATTTTTCCTTTCCGCTATACCATTACTTTGAGGTGAGTATGGGGCGGTTGTTTCATGAATTACACCAATGGAACTAAAATAGCTAGGATTATAGTATTCACCACCCCTATCCGTCCGAAGTCTTTTAACTTTTTCATTAAGTTGAAGTTCCACTTCGGTCTTAAAAATCTTAAACTTTTCTAGTGCTTCATCTTTAGTAAATAATAAATATATGTAACAAAACCTTGAATAATCATCAATAAAAGTCACAATATATTTTTTTTTTCCTAAAGAAGGTGAACTATGAAAGTCACACAAGTCACTATGCACCAATTCAAGCAATACCGTTTGTCTAGTCACACTAGGATAAGGATTCTTTGTAATCTTATTTAGCATGCATGTCTTACACTTCTCTAACTTTAAATCAAAAGAAGGTATTAAACCTAGCTTAGACATGTCATATAATCTACGATAGTTCACATGACATAAACGATTGTGCCACAGAGAAGAAACATCAAGCATGTAAATAGAACTAGTATCAATTGCATTATTAATACTAAATTTAAACATCCCATTACAATAAAATCCTTGTCCAACAAAAATACCACCCTTGGAAACAACAAACTTATCCGATTCAAATACAACTTTAAAACCAAATTTATTCAAAAGACCCCCCGACACAAGATTCTTCCTAACTTCCGGTACATAAACAACATCCCGGAGAGTTAAAGTCTTTCCCGAGGTTAACAACAATTCTACTTGGCCTATGCCCTTGGCCTTTACCGTAGAATCATTCCCCATATACAAGATTGGACCATCATCCAATTCTTCCAAAGACTTGAAGAAGTGCTTATTAATGCACACATGTCTAGAGGCCCCCGAATCTATCCACCAAGAATCATCAACCTGCACAAACATAATTTCAGAAATCATAGCCACAAAATTCATTTCTTCAATTACATTTTCATGTGCAACTTTACCTTGATTTTGAACAACACTAGGTTGTCCATTCTTTGTCTTCTTCTTCTTAGAAGGACAATCCCTCTTGAGATGAGGTCCATTGCATACCCAACAAGTGAGGGTCTTCCTCTTCTTGTTTGCAAAGTTGGTTTTAGAGTTGTTATTGTTGGATTTCTTGGTCCCACTAGACCCACCAACATCTACCATATTCACAGTAGACTTAGGAATACTAGGAGTAGTATCCTTAACCCCATCTTGAGCCCGGATACCCTATTCAATATGAAGATGAGTTCCTAATTGCTCCATGGACATATCTTCCTTCCTATGTTTCAAGGAATGCTTAGTTTCTTTCCAAGAATGTGGTAATTTATCAATGATTGAGGCAACCGCAATAGCCTCATCCATCACCATACCATGTGATCTTATTTGGTTCAAAATATGATGAACTTCATGAAATTGCTCTATAATAGGCCGATCATTAGTCATTTTAAATGAATTAAAATTACTAACAAGAAATTTCTTGCTTGAAGCATCTTCCGAAATATACTTGGCCTCAAGAGCATCCCAAAGTTCCTTTGCATTCTCCACGTTTTGGTAAAGGTCGAACAAAGGGTCGGTAAGAGAGTTGAGGATGTGACCCCGGCAAATGTAGTCATCATTCTCCCACTTTGTTCTCTTCCTTGTAGTCTCCACGGACTCTTCCTCTCCATCTTTCCGGAATGGTGGCATGGGTGTTGAAAGAACATACACCATATTCAAAGTTGTCAACAAGAAGTGCATCTTCTTTTGCCATCTTCGATAACCCACCTCCTCAAACTTGTCCAACTTTTGGAAGTTCATAGTCATGTCCTTGAGTGATTGAGCCATATCCGAAAAGAAAGAAAATTAAACTAATAGATTGTTAGATTGTTAGAAGTGTGATCAAACAAGGGAACCGGATATACCACTCCAAGGCACGGAAACTATGCTTTCCTATTAGTTTAATTTCGCCCCTCTAGGATCACCGGGTTAACACGAAATAACTAATGAGATACAATGGAGAAAACAATTCACAAGATGATCTTCTATGTGAATCAACAAGAACATTGAGTTTTTAGTTTGTGAAGAACACTAGAGAGAAAATAGCAAGGTTTCTCTTAAGCAAAGCAAGTGACTTGGAATGTGAAAAAACTAATTTTTTTCTCACTTCTACTCATAAGAATGACCAAGGTCATATATTCATATTCCCTCATAGATTAGAGCTGTTACACCCTTTAATCCCCTGATTAAGAATCCTTAATCGTCATTAAAAGGATAACGTAATCAACACAACGGTTATAAACCGTCCACGCAAAATTTCACGCCCCATGGCAGAATACACGTCGCGACCCGCGATACAGATCGCGAGTCGCGAAAGTGCCCTGGTCGCGACCCGCGACGGCGCCCTGGTCGCGACCCGCGACGGATGTCGCGACCCGCGACCATCCTTATGACTTGCTTGATTGATTCACGTGATTTTGCGCATTCTAATCTTAGCATACTAGACCTCCTCCTCTTCTAGTATAGAACCATATGAGCTTATAAAACCCATTACACTATAAATGTTCCAACATATTTTGAGTGTGTCCAACCTATGTATTTGTTACATATATATGTTGCTGATCACATTTGTACATATATTTGGTGAAGAAGACATGTCAATAACCATATATTTCCTGTACATATTCAACTGACTTTTGTATATAAAAAAAATTAAGTAAAGAGATTAATTAATGTTCTTGACCATGTAAATTCATTTAGTTAATCAGACTCTATCAAATGACCAATTATCCTCTTCCAGAACAAGTATTTAGAAAATAATATTCTCTAATTTGATGGATGCACCCCGCAACTATCTGACTTAATCAAATACATCATCTCTACGCGGAAACATTATGTCATTATGTAATGGCGAAAATTAATATTTACGTAATGGTGATTAAATATTCTTCATTTCTCTCTATGTTTTTATTTGCTCATTGTTGGCCCTTGTTTCTTTTCAATTATACTTACAACGTGAACCTCATCAGGAAATAATTGTAACATTGACTTAACATGATTTCACTAAAGGATTATGGAATCTTGATACTACATCATATATATATACTACCTCCGTTTCGTTTTAAACGCAACAGTTTTATTTTTGGCAGTTTCAAATTAAATGCAACAATTTCATTATTTCTATTTTTGGTATGATTTTTACCCCTAAAATTACCAAAATGTCCTTATTAAAAAACTTAAAACACTTATTATACTACCCATATCAAATTAAGTACAAACCTAATCAAAATTAATCAACTTAAACATCAACCCCCTCTCTCTTCAATACCACCTTCACCCACCACCCACCACCATTTCTCTCTCCTCCATCCTCCATCCTCCATCCTCCATCCTCCATCATTCTCTCTCTCCTCCATCCTCCATCATTCTCTCATCCTCCATCATTCTCTCTCTCCTCCACCACCACCATCATCATCACCATTATCGTCGGCGTCATTCCTCCGTCCTCCGCCACCCACCACCCACCACCATTATCATCACCTTCGTTCCACCTTCGATCTCCTCTCGCACTGACCCACAACCACCGACAACTTCCTTCCAACCCAAAACCACCTTCGCTCCACCGCCGGCGTCCGTCCTCTGTCCTTCATTCCAACCCAAAACCGCCAGCGTCCGTCAACTTAAACATCAACCCATTTTTGCTCGCCTCGATTTTTCCATCTTCTTTCGTTCTCTCTCCTCGATTTCTCTCTCTTCTCGATCTGTTCTTGTGGAGGTGGAGTGGGTTGGGTTGTACTCGATTTCTCTCTCTTCTCGATCTGTTCTTGTGGAGGTGGAGTGGTGGTGGTGCTTTTGACGGTGGTTTATGAAGTGGATTTAGGGTTTAGATGGTGGTGGTGCTTTTAACGGTGGTTTATGGCGGTACTTTTGGCGGTGGTGGTGGTAGGATGTGGCGTAGTGGTGGTTGGTGGTGGTAGGATGTGGCGATAGGGTGATGACAGTGGTGGTGATGACAAAGAGGGTGATGACAAGTGGTAGTAGGGTGGTTTGGTGGCGATGACAGTGGTGGTTTGGTGATGGTCGTGGTGGTAGGATGGACCCACTTTCTCTCTCCTCTTAAACTTAATCACATGCCCCTCCCTTTTTCTAATCACCCCTTAAGAAATTTCAACTAGGAGTCCGTGCCACATGAATTGTTGCGTTTAATTCGGAACGGAGGTAGTATATAAATAGAGTTATATTATAAATAATTACAAGAGGTTGAAACAATTTGATAATTACTTTTGTACCGCAGAAGTGATTATTTTATGCACTTTCTCAATTATTGAGTCTAGTAATGACATTTGAAAATTTGAATCACAAACCAATATACTCCCTATGTTTGGTAATATTGTTTTCTATTTTTTTTGTACAAACATTAAGAAAAACGAAAAAATAGATGTAATAATGAAAAAGTACACACATGCAATAAGAGAGAGAAAGAGAGAAAAAAAACACAAAATAGGAAAAACAACAACAAATGCTAATTAAATTTATTATGAGGCATTCATATCTAGTAAATGCTAAACTCTTTGTAAAATAAAGGGAATAATAATCCTGAAGAAAGCGTATACAATGTACATCATCTGATTACTTAAAAAAAACATGTCCATCATCTAATCATCTTTCAAAGCTAGGTCATTTTGTATTTTTCATTTTGAGGGAGCAAAATTGAAAAAAAAACTTTATAAAACTCATGTTGCTAAAATCTCTCTCTATTTATCTATCAAATTAGATACATATCTATCTATATTTTTGAAAATTTTTAAACAATTTACCACCCAATTGGAAAACTTAACACGAAAATTAAATTGAATGTAGTTTATTTATTTGGGTAACGAGAAATACTTTACTTGACCTACACTTTTCACAATTCAACCAATTCCGTTTAACTCGTTAGACGGCCAATTAGAATCAAGTGAAAAGGACAAGAGCATCTCCACTCCAAATTGATTTTGATTCAAATGTAATGTATTTACTATACATCTTTGAACTTCTCCACGTCTAGGACATACTAGATAACACGGCTTTAGGAAGTCTAGTCAACTAGCAATATTCTTATTTCTTCTTGATTATAAAAAATCAAAGCCTACATATATATATGCAGGCTTCTTATTATTCTTCATTTCTTCACCATCAAGTCATAAGACAATACGCAGCTAGCCCCTAGTAATCCCAAGTACATCATGTCTGTCAAAGAAGCCATTGATCCCGGCGTCGAAAAAACGACGTCGTTGACGACTAAACGCCGTAAGATGAATAGTATTTCTTCTTTCATGGAGATCTCAACTAACTTCCAAGATGGAGAATTACCTCCACTAAACACCATGGATTCAATTATGTTTGAGGAGGATATTAAGAGGTGGGCAAGAGCTGTTGTGAGATATGCAAATTACCAATGTAGTAGCACTTGTTCTAGTGCTCAGCACAAGGGTAGTTTGGGAAAAGTTTCTAATTGATCTTTGATAGAGAATATATATATTTCTCTTCCGATATATATTGTCTCAATGCATAATGAGGTAAACTTAAGGTGGCGATTAAAGGGGCGTTTGGTTGGATGTACTTGCAAAAATGAGATGTTGACTTGCTGAATTACACATTATGTATATATGGATGTTTTACAAAAGAAACAAGGCAAGTAAATGAACTTTTTTTGGGTCTATTTTCTAAACAATTTTGCATCTTTGTATGATTTTCCCGAATTTTGGGTATAAGAAAAAGTAGATTGGTAAATTTTTGCTCTATTCGACCGAGCTTTTTTCATATTTGTGCTCGTGAATTTAATTTTTTTCCCATTTGAGAGATTGTATATAGTTTATTTTTCTATGAGATTGTAAATAGTTTGACAACAAGCATATGAAGTGAATAAACTGTATGGACTAGAATGATTTTTGTTCTATTTTGATATCCTATTAATGCTTTTTAAACAAATATAACGCACTATATATGACAATGTTCTCAAATGTTTAACTTGTATTCGAATTTTTTGCAACATTTGCTTTTGGACGTAAGTAGTTTGGGGCCCAATTTTACCGAAAATGTAGAGAGAAAAGTGAATTAAAACAAGCACGGCTAATAATGGCCCACTGTCACTTATTAGTTAACTAAAATTTAGCCAATTAGAGTTCTCCATCTATAAGATTGGTCGGAGCAAAAGTGCGGTATCCAAAAAAGTGACAACTGACAACTAAGGAAAGTAGGAAAGTAAGAAACTAGAACGCATAATGTACTTAATTAGCGTCTAAGTTAAACTGAAAATATTATGATGATATAGAAAGTGAAATTCGCACTCGAAAGTGTCTCATAATAACTATAAAGATTGTTTAATTGGAAAATGTGCATACAATATCCCAAACGGTCAAACCCACAATTCTCATCCCATTGGGTGCAAATAAATCTTTGAATTTATACTTCAGGTAAACCAAGCACCCCCTAAAAGTGATAGTCTACTTATATAATTCATACATAAAAGTTAAAAAAAGAATGAAGTTCATCTACATACCCAATCCATATGATGCAACTATACTACAACACAAGTAAATAATCTCTCACATTTAAAATAATAGGGGAGAATACTAATTTTATCGTTAATTCTGAAAATCAATATATTGATTTATTGGACAAGAAAATGTATGGTTAATCTGGTCAAGTAATAGACAACTCTGAGAGAGTTGTATCGCAACGCAATAGCTAGTTTCCAAAGACAATTACCCATGCTATTTGCCGCCCGTATTTATACAATCTCCTTTTCTTCTTTCTCCCTCCTCTACTTCTTCTTCCTCCATAACCGCCACCACCTAGCCCCCCTACCACCACCTCTCGCTAGCCTCCCACTCATTGCACCCCCACCCCACTCCTCTACCCCCTTCCCTCCCTCGCCCCTCTCCCTCTCCTCTCCCTTCGTCCCTGCTCCCTCGTCGTTGCCCACCCTCCCAGCCCCATCCCCAAGGCCCCCTTCGCAGTACCCCAAAATGCGCATGCTAGCCTCCCCTCTCGCACCCCCGCGCAGCTTTCCCTTCCCTACGTCTAGCCCCCCCCACCCCTTCTTCTTCTGCATCCTCTTTCTCCCTTCCTCTTCCCCTGTTGTGAGATTTTGATTTTGTTTTTCACTATTGTTCATTTATTTCTGTTTCACCATGGAGGAACCGAAATTGTTTTTCATTTTCACCGTGGTGGAACCGAAAAAAATGTCTGTTTCCACCATAGTGGAAACGAAAAATTCGTTCGTTTCATACAAAAAAGATTATGAAATTTTAATATTTTTAAGGTAAAAAAAGTTTTAAAAAATATAAAATTCGTATAAAAATACATAAAATGCCAATCGAACCTAGAGCTAGCTGGTTCTCCCCAAAACGTGTTGAAGCATAGTAGTTGGCTGGACATCTAGGGGTATCCTTCTCCTTTTGTTTTGTTTGTATTTTTGAGAACTTTTGTTATTGTTATATTGATTAAATTTAGCTGTCTCACAACCCGACATAATTCGAATTCAAGGAGGGGAACTTTTTTGATTTGGAACAAATAAGTTTAAGAGATGAGAGAATTAAGGATACCCACCAAAAAAACTAATGCAAACCATAATAATGTACCTGAAAATGCAATATTTTTGTTACTTGACCGACCATTGGGCGAGTAAATACGGGCAAAATCCGGGAGTAATTCTAGTATTTTTTTTTTAGAGTAATTCTATTGTTTTTGGCTTCGCGAATATATGCGTCTGTAATTCTCATTAAGATTTTGAGCAAAACTGAACATCACTACCCACCTATACAACTTGAAGCGAGTACACTTTCAAGCACACAGCAAAAACGGCAGGAAGAAAGCAAAATATAACACATGATACAGAGACGGCACACGATGGCGGGGATATTTCTGTAAACTATGTACCATATACAAAGGCAACCTAACAAAACTTTTCTATACCAATGTACAAAAGCAAGCATTTCTAAGATTCCTTCATTGTTTCTGCAGGGTTTAACATCTTTTCACCACCAGAAATGGTCCTCAAGAGTTGTCTAGACACGTCCTGAGTATGTGTTGCATTCTTCACACGACTCGCTCTTACCCACGCAGGCTCCTGCAAAAAATGTACAGATGTGCGGTTCTTTACTTAATAAACCTATGCTTTCATGCTTATGCTCAAAATTAGTACAAAATCACCATAGATTACCTCAGGGACAAAACGGGAAAAGCCAAACTTTATCAGGAGGAGGATATGCTCAATGACCAAAATCGCAGCGAGCCCTGGCTCCAATTTCCATTTCCCTTCCGCGTCATATAAGCAAACCAAAAGTGCACAGTTGGTGCAAATCGACATCACTATTAAAAACTGTAATTACAGATACCACATCCAATTAGCGAGGTAGTTTACGTAATTACATCTAAATGGAAAACAAAAAAAATCAAATTAAGCTGAGAAAAATCTCAGTCAAGTTTCGAAGAAGTGTGACACCCACATCTTGGAAGCTTTTTCGGAAAGATTATTAAGGATTTAAGTATTACTCGCCGTATTCAATAACCCATTTTCTAATCTGGGTTGTTTCAATATACTCTACCCAATGTCATATTTGAAACGGGTCCACATAATAAAATTATACTATTCAGTATTCATTTGCTTAGGCACAACCCTTCGAAATATATTTCCTTTGTTCTCTTTTAGTTGCAAGACGTCCTATTTTTGGATGTTTCAATTCAATTGCAACATTACCTATTTTGGTCATTCTTTCTACCAGATCTATCCTCATCACATGGGTCCCCTTATATCTCTCACGCTCTCTCTATCCTCACCTTAATTGAAGTGCCTCCCCCAATGTCGCAACTAAAACATAAAAGAATAAGTATCATATGAAGGAGAGGAAAAAATAAGTAGATACGGTCGAAGATAGTGGACAATCAATTATTGACAAAAGAGGGAAAATGTAATAGTAAACGAGGATACTGAGTACTAATGTATTATAATGGTTAATCCCCAAAAGATTGGTAAGAGAGGATCAGTTTTAGCAAAAAGAAAAAGAGTTGAAAATTTGCGGGCTTGCCTGAAATATATTTAGCCACGCTCCAATTGTAACAGCAGCACGAGGAACAGGCCTTTTATGCATGACAAGCAACTTCAGTGCATCTGTCCTAATCTCCATAATGTTGTTCTGCATCAACCACAACTAGTCATATCTTCAAACTAGATGCCTCGAACTTGGAACTGATGTATTTAATTATTTATAAACTACTCACCACAACGGCAAAAGCAAATGTGAGGGGAAATGCACTTGCAAACATCATAATCATTCCGAACTGCAGAGCCAACTCCAAGAAATCTGCATCAAGTTTACAGCACAAGTCCTACAAGTTAGAATAGATTTTCTCTGGATGCCTTGAAGGCTATGGTAGTAAGCCAAATCGACTACTGAAAAGACGAGCTTGAAAAGATATATCTTGGACCCAATATTATGAGGGGAAAGTATTACCATCAAAAAGTCCATCTTCAAGTTCTCCTCCAATGCTTGCAGAGTAAGCAGATTTCAGGTACTCTTTCTCTACTCTTGAATTGACCTTTACCCTCCCTTTTGACGACCCCTTATCGTGCTTCTTCTTGAACCTTGATAATAGGTAGATGCATCAACAAAATGAAAGGATCCCATGGCAGCATTAGTTTGAATTACTTATATGAAAATGCAAAGATGGTACCTACAATTTCTTCGTTTAGAAAGAGAAAAGTAAAAGCTCACCTAACTGCTCCAAGTTTCTTATAGCTGTACTTAAGATATGGGAGAGAATTTTCAAGCAGATTCTCAAAAACCTGCAAACATGTCACCCTGATTGTTACATTCATAACTTTAAGTGGAAGAAGAATATTGTATTTGCTGCTAATATCTTTATATGTCAACCTCTGAAACAATCAGGCGTTGGATCAAAACTTTCCGGAGTGTCATAATGTTGCGGTGGAGCAGAGCATGATAGAAAACTCCAATATATGTCTGCATAAAATAAAGTCCGAACAACTGCAAAAGAATTGGCAACAAAGGGCTATTGGTTGAGAAGCAGTACCCCTAAGATGAAGTGAATAAACATACTGATACATCCAATCACATTTCTCACCTTGTAAATCAAGCTATCGGCTCGATACTCTTTGTTGTCGATGTTTTCATTTTTTATGAGATCAGCAGATATTTTGCCCCCAATTCTTGTGAAATATTGAATAATAAGTAGATAGACAGCAGTCAGCCCAAACCTATAAGATTAACCAGAAGAACGATGATATATATACTCTAGTGGCAATATTAGTAATCAGTATGTCTCCACATTAAAGGGATAAAAGTATTCCTTTAACAAAGATCAACTCTATCAACAAAAAGCCAGTAGCAAATCCATAACTATTTCCAAGGAGGAGAACGTCCAAGGAAACACAGATAACTCAAAATAAAAAGTAGTATGCAATTGTATTTATTATGCACAAGTTCCACAAAGATGGGCAGAGGAAAGAGAAGACGAGAAGTTTCTAGCAAACATGTGTTATATCTTGTTATAGTAGCATTACGCAAAAATCTTGCATGCATGTCTCTTTGCGGGAGTACTTACACAAATATATTTTGCAGTTTATTGTATTTTTGGTGCCCCATTCTAGTGGCAAATACTTCATCTATGATAACCTCAAACTTCATCTGTAATACAATAGGTTATTTTCATTTAATTCACTTTAAAAACATAAAAATCATATTGTAAGTGTCTTGATCATGATGCAGTAATTTGAGTTCCTTGTCCAAATGACACATCGAACATGTAGAGCAGGTTACATCTACAGATGAGGAAATATTGTTCCATACCCAGCAGTCCAGCAGGGGGCCAATTGTCACATATGAGGTCAATAAAGTAATTTCGCATAATAAAGATGAAAAGGCCAAAAGAACAGAGAAGAAAAAGAGGGAAAGGAAATAAACTGTACGAAAAGGAAAGAAAAGGGAAAGAGAGAAAACATGAGTATGGTCAGCTAAGTGGGCACTGATACCCCTGTAAACAACCAGCGTTGAATTACAAGCTAGTTGTTTATAAATCGATCTTTGAAGAGAAGGCTAGCATCAACTTCCTGTTCATCAACTTCTGAAATATGGAAGTTCAAAATGCGCTAGGTAAGCGTTACTGCAGATTGTTGAGAAGAATAATATTTGTGCTAATGTGACGGGGCACATAGTAGAGGATAGGGTGTGACTTCGGTGTTAAGCCACAGGGAGACGCATACGTCAGAGTGGAAGCATTAAAAGGTGAGCTTTGACTCTAAGGCCAAATAAGTATGTTCCTCGTGCTGGTCTTTTGACGATGTTTGTGTAGGCATCTGATAAAGGTCTATGATTCGGAAGAGTTGATTGAAATTCTGGAAAAGTACATATTGAGATGCTGGAAGAAAGAAATGCACACGGAGCATACTAGAGTTAAGGTTGCAAATCGTGACCCCTCAAAGCCAAGTGAGGTATGACAAATTAATTCTTGACTTTGAGCCGAGGGCTTCAAAGGCGAGGTAGCACGAGCTAGTAATCGTGTTTGAGCTCAACTGGAAGAAAGCAAATACAATTATAAAGCAGTTGGGAAGAAGATTGCAAAAATTAGATCCTATACATGCTTGTACCAAAGGATCAAAGCGCAAGAAAATAAAAATGTAACACACGCGTCAATTAAGTGGGACAAAACAAAAGAACATCGAGTTTATTAAAATATACGTTCGACCTTAGTTTTTGAAGATTGAATCGTAGGTAAAAGAACATATGTTGCAACGATGATTATTACAATTGTAAATTCTAAATGGCCATTTGATCTTAATTTTAAACATTGTGTCCCACGCAAATGAACATTTTGAAGAATTTAAAAGAACATTAAATTTGGAATCTATTATCAAAAATCACACCTAAAAAAAGTAGGGCAAAACAAAAGAACATCAAGGTCAATAGAATGTACATTTGTCTTAGTTTTTTCTTTCTTAATCATTGTGTCTTACATAGAAGAAAATATGTTGAAGCGCTGATTATTATAATGTTAAATTATAGATGCACATTTGGTCTTAGGTTTGAACATTATGTCTTACGTAAATGAACATTTTAGAGTTGGTCCCTATTATTAAAAATAAAAAAGTTTTTTTTTGACATAATGTTCCATTTTATTAATCCAAATGTTTATTTGCGTGCCAATCTTATATCCGCAAGCACATGTTCTATTATTATTTTCATGCGTCTTGATCCATACACAATTTTTCTTGGTGCAAGCGTGTGCACCATCTATGCGTTGAAAAAAGATAGTTTGAATCTAACTCTATTGTAAGTTAATAACATTTAGAGGGAAATTAAGGCTAACTCCCTCGTCAGTGAAGAATACAACCGCCAACTAATAAGTAGCAACGCCAAAGTAAAAGCATTAGGGGATTATGTGGAACAATCAAGATGAAAGATCCTTCTGCAACAAAGTATGCTCATAGAACAAGGAGCATAAGCTATTGGGGCACCCATGTGTTAGCTAAAAATAAACAAAAAGGTAAAAAGAAACAGAACTAAAGAGACCTCTCGAGACTCTTGTTTCGACAAATAAAATTGAAAGATCAGTGAATTTAACATAATGGCTGCTGTTAGTTTTGTTGTTTTTAAATATCGATTGATTACCATGAAAAAAATCAAAAACCAATAATGATGTAGGTGATCTATGAGCAGGCAATCATCACCAATAAAGCAGCAGGCTCAGAGGTCAATAGTTTAAAATTGACTTGCTTGCTTGTCGGAAATTTGGTAGGTTGAGAGACTGGCCTGACTTAGCAACGGGAAGTAAAGACATTGACTAGTGATCTGGGTCTGCTCTTGCATAGGATTAAGGAAAGAGTTGGATGAACTTGTTCACAAACAAAGTCCAAGGGTGGTTTGGAAAGGACTACTACGGCTCGTTAAATAAAAACCAATGTTATATCATCAAAAATAACCATAGTAAAAGTAAGTATTAAATGGAGGCCTGTGATAGTCACTGATGTTGTGTAGGATAATGCATAGTTCATGGAGTCAGCACTCAAGTGTGTTTTGACAATCCATTCTCTGTCGGTAGAATACATTTGTTCAAAGTCAATGGTTCTATCATTACTTTACAGGAACAGGTGGTGTTCGACAGCAACTCTTAGTTGTGATCCTTAGCCCAATTGCACAAGTGAATGAAGTTTAATCGTCTATGAATAAGTTGACCGATCTTAGCTTCATACATCATTAGAAAAAAAAAAAATCCCCCGGTTGTCTATCCACCATTAGTCTCCTTTCGTTGTCTCCACCAATTCCACAAATTGCTATTCCACCCATTAGTCTATTTCCTCTTTGCCTGTATAAATACCACATAATCCTATTGCTCCTATTAGTCTTCTTCTCTACCTAATTTCTCTCTTCGTTCTAATACATCCCTTTTACTAAAAAAATGTCTACTGTCACTCAAGTAGACACCATCACCCCTCTGTTCTGCCTCTCATCGAAGAAAGCATCAATGACCCCCATGTTTGAACATTTGTCGCCTCCTCAACAAACTCCAGCCTTCAAGTCCTCACAATGACATTTGATGGGTACAGGTGAAAGTTCACATCAATGATAAAGGCTTCCTCTATGGTATCAAGCCTCACACAGTTCTTTATGAAACATACACCGATTATTCTAATAGCGTGGGCATGGACATCGATAAATGTCTCAATATGTAACCAGATGTACATGCATCGTCATGCAACAGCTGCTGAAAGAACATTGTTGATGGCGATGTTCTTATGGCCTTCAGCAAGGTAATTTTTTGGGGATAGCAACATATTATTGCACTTTCAACTTCCAAGTTTGTAAAGATTATTTTTTATTTGATTTTTTTCCCTACTTAAATAGGAAGGTGTCTGAAATTCGTAAAGGGTGCTTAAAAATTGTAACTTTGTATCAATTTTGGAGGAAGGAACGTGCTGTAGAGATTTTAGGGGATTAGAAGCTCAAGTTGCGCACCATATGAGATTTCATTGTTAACCTGACTGTTTAGCAGTTCAAACTGAAGGGTATCACCAGCCTCTTGGACTGGGTGATGAATCAAATTGATACCTATTGGTCCAACAAAATTGATGATCCATGATGAAGAGGGAAGGTTGGACACGTGAAAGCAAGGATGTCCAAAATGGAGATGAATTGTACCCTATGGTTGTGGATGGGACTGGAATTATTATATTTATATCTGAATAATCCATGTATTTAAAAGTACAGAACTAAGTTCCACGTATTTAGTTCAAAGTTTTGTGTTTTGGGTCCTTATTTCTTTTGTTTGTAAATCTTAAGAATCAATGTACTATTCGTTGATCGACATTTGGATTTAATGCGACTCAACTAACATTTTGAAGACATATATCAAAGAAATTACAGGAGGGTTGGTGCACATCAAGTTACGATTCTTTTTTAATTTATCATGTATCACCTCAACATGTAATGCAGCGTTTGCAGGCTGCCTCGATTTCAAATCATCAGTATTCAATATTCATCAAAACAGAAGACAAAGGAAACTTACTTTATGATGTCTGATCCAATTATTTCATATAGATGGGCATACGCTAACTCAAAAGGCAACTGAAGACAAATAATGCTCAATATAATGACAGCATCATTTCTGATCCTCTTTAGACGTCCTTTCCATTCATCTCTTTGATATGCTTCTTTCTCTATAGCATTATCTGCTTCCAGTTTCTTTGCAAATTCCAAAGGATGCTGCCTAGAGTTTAGATCCATTCCAAGTATCTTGTGTCCAGGTCCTGTTCCAACTGTGTAACTGATGTTCCATCTATAATGATAAAGAACCGGTAAAGATATGATACTTCTGAAGTAGTTAATGAATTAGAATTTAGAAAGTAGAAAAAATAAAGATAATGCTTTTGAGGCCCCGTCATTGTAAAAATCTACCTGGTTATAAGAGCATAATTCTTCCGTTTCCAGAACTGGAAGAAGAACACAGCCCATGATATGATGCTTATGAAAAATACTGGATGAGCCAGAAACTGCAGCGATCTGAGAGAAGACACGGGAGTTATTAGCAAAACCGCGGAAATGTAACGAAAGACTCGATAACTTGACAATAATTTAAGAAAGTGGTGCCTACCCAAAGTCAACTGAATGCAAGACGATCCCCAATACTGCTGGAAAGAGTAACCATTGAGTATACATTCCAAGAAAAGCAAAATATATTGCTATCTGCAAATTGTGGACTCTGTTGGTAAATCTCAGGAAAAGGAAAGTCTGAAGTAAATTACATAATTTCTAGTGTAACTTCAACTTGCCTTGGTCCCAAAGTATAAGTATATATCATCAATTGGCTGCCTTGTGACATCCCAAAAGTTAAGCGCCCAACTACTCACCATCTCCTTCTTTTTCTGTTCATCTGCTATCATAAAGGTCATGTCATGCTCAACTGAAAACATAGAAACTCAGGAATAAAGGGATTTTTCATACCATGCAAAGGAAATACTTCTTTCAAAATGCCTTCTGTTTCCAGTTTCCGGAGAAGATGCTCCCAGGGTTCCCAGTAGAATTTTTTGCTGCCATATTTCAGGGGTACAGCCAACTTACTTCTATTGACCTGCAATTATTGGTTTAGTAACCCCTTACTTCTAAAGCAACTACTTCATTCTTAAAAGAAATCATGGTCAAAAGGCTAACTGACCATCACTTATATGGAAGAACAAATTCAGCACACTTAATAAGCCATAATTCTGAGTACTAGCAAACTATAATGCGCGCAGATCAACCGAAAAGGTTAAGCAAACGACAAAATAGACCCCAAGAAATAAAATTCTCACAGAGAAAAACAAGAGTTCAGGGATAAGAAGAATGCTTACTATTCCATAAATCAAATGATGATAGCAATGATGACGTTCACACCAACTAAACAATGAGCCATCAGCCTGCCTTGCAAAGGCCTTAACCTGATCCCAATCAAAAGCTAAGTCCATTCCTGAGAAACATATCAGAAAGCCGAATTACCATGTAGTGTTGCTCAAAGCATGAAAAAAGCCATTATTAAGCAAACCAGTGGCTGAGGCAAGATGTAGGGAAAGAAATCTAACTTATTGTTAGTGTTCTTTACTTCATCCCTCCTCATTTTCTCTGTCACTCAGAGTTGCTAATGGTAAAAGAACATATAAATATAAAAAAACATGTCATAGCGGAACAAGAAACTAGCTAGGGTTAATACCGATATTTGTTCGTTTCCTTATCTGCAATTCTGCTGCAGCCTTACCCAGAGCCTCCAAAGGCGCTGCCAACTGAGACAATAACATCCAACTTTAACACACCCATGCCAAATTAATTTCCCAATGATATACAAGGAACATACATAGACGTTCATAACCAAAATTAGAAACTAATATCGCAACACATTGTAGATTGTATCTGCAAGCATTTCAAAACACTAGTGCTTACTACATACTGACCACATCAGAATAAAACTCACTACTATCACTATATTGAATACCCTAAGTTAGACAGTTGTACCATTTCTCAGCCAAGAGAGCAAAGTCTAGACTGTTCAAAAACAAAATTGACAATTAGCTTCAGGTAAAGGCTTTCAATATCACAAAGAACTCATAGAAAAGCCAATTTGCAAGTTCATAAGCAATTCTACAGCCCACTCTATAATACCATTAACCATACAAGTAACATTATACAAAATAATTTTAAAGAATATGAGGAATTAGGCACAACAATATAATCATCTTAGTTTGCCCAATATTTAGTTCGGATCATATTCATATATTACACCATGATGCGTAATTTTGTCATAAGTTCCTAAACCAATAACATATTCGGAAATGTACCCAATGCTCGTCGTTAGCCCTTAGGGCTGCATATATATATAAACCTTTTTTTTATATTAAACAAAACTACCAAACACTGACATTGAGGAAAGACGAAACTTGTGCATAGTAACTAGAAAGCTCAACTACTACAATTAAAATAAAAATAAGCCAGAACAGCATACCATATTAGACATAAATTGAACAGATTAAAAAAAACAATGCACCAAAGATAAAAAAAATGGTGTTATAAATAAAGAATCATACAAAATTGAAACATGAGGAATATACTAACCTTAATAAACTCATGAGCAAGCCCAGGAACAGTCTCAACCAACAAACCAGTTTTCTTTAATTGATCAACCAAAACTTCCATAACTTCATTATAATCTTCATCTTCTTCACCTTTTTCTTCTGTCTTAGAAAACACTAAAGCAATCTCAAAAACAGGTTGTTTTTCTTCTCCAAGCTCATTCATTTTCAAAAACCTCCCAAGAAAATTAAAATCATATATATTGCAAGAAACCAAAAAACCCAGAAAATCCCAAATTTGCTCAAAGATTTCCAAGAATCAATCTTTTTTTTTAGGAGAAATCATAGAGGAAATGACATTTTGTTAAAGGGGTTGATGAGAAAATGGGTGTCGAAATCTTGGATCAATTAAGGATAAATTTGCATGGAATATTGAAATGGGCAATGTGGGTGAGTTACAGGAAAAATTGTTGAAACGCACAGATTTTGATGTAGGAAAAGAGATTTGGAACGGCAAAAAGAATTAATTTTGAAAAGAATTTTGTTATTTTTGGTTTGAATTTGACACATAGAAAAAGAAGGCGGAGACTGGAGAGGAAGGAAAGACACGTGGTGGGGCTGTGGCTTTTTATGGTGCAACGACCTTTTTGCTGGGAAAATAGTTAGCGATGCAATGACCATAATTCTTTCCAAGTCAAAAGAGTCAGCAATTAGTTCCCATCCTTAATTAAAGTCATCAGTCCATCCACCAAGTGACCAAGGTACATGTTCGCGATTGGAGTAACTTTTGAAATAATAAAAAACTTATATATATTTGATGCACACGTAATTGATATTAACTTCATATAATGAGTTTTATAGAGATATAATGAACTTATATACAATATGGATCTTGCCGTGGGGGGAAGCACCGGGGCATTGAATAAGCACTGAATATATTTCCTCAAATGGTATAAATCTTGGAATGCATCCCAAAATCAAGCATCAATCGGTATAATTAATGTTTAGATTCATTTAATATTTCCATTTTTAGTTATCTTATCTAACGCCCCAGTGGATTTTATTAACGAAAACATATAGTGAAATTATATGCAATATAGTAGAGGCTTTAATTTTAATGTTTTAACATGCAGGAAAATGTAGGTTGTGTAGTATATATCGTGATATGTGCTTTAACATATATAAAGATGTAGTTTCTGCATGATATAGTGAGTGTCTGAATGATATAGTGAGTTTCTGCATGATATAGTGGGTGTCTGAATGATATAATGGATTGTTCACAAATAATGTAGTTTCTGCATGATATATTATGTTTATGAATAATATAGTGAGTTTATTGATGATATAGTGGGTTTCTGAATAATATATTGAATTGTTTAGATATGATGTAGTTTCATCATAATGTATTGGATTTTTTAATTGGAATAATATAAACTTTTACCCGTTCTCTCGCAATAATACAAACGTTTGATTATTTTTTAATAATACAAACTTTTGACCAAAATTCCCCAGTAGGTCATGACCGGTTAGTCACTTGTTGGTGCAGGTAAACTAGTGACGTGGCTCTTTTTTTTCGTTATTTCCCCTTCTTCTTTGTTTGCTTGGTTCTTTTTCCTCCATTTTTTTTCCTTTCATTCTTCTCTCTCTTTTCCGCCATTAAGAGCTCGTTTGGTTCGTGATTTTTGGGCTCAAAGAAACGGAATCAATTATCGATTCCCTTTCTTTTTGTTTGGTTCAACCCCTCATCAATCCATTACCATTACTTGGTGGTAATGGACTCCCCCAATTTATTACCCTTCCCTCCCCCTAAAGTAAAAAAATACATTATTTGGTGGTAATGGTTACCATTCCATTTTCATTCCATGGCTTGAACCAAAGACCTATTAAAGCTAACCATTTTTGTTACCATTCCTCTTCTCTATTTGTTTCCATTCCCCTTCCATTCCATACCTTGAACCAAACGACCCCTAAAGCTATAGCCGGCAAAATAGGCACGTACCCGTCGTCCCGACCCGAAATACTCGACCCGAGACCCATTTTCACCCGAAAATAATGACCCGAAATGGAATCGAAACCCGAAATAACCCGACCCGACCCAAACCTGACCCAAAAGTAAATTGACCCGAATATAAACCGAACCCGAATCCACCCGACCCGGAATTGACCCGAACCCAAAAGTAAATAGACCTGAATATAACCCGAACCCAAATCCACCCGATCCGGAAGTGACCCGGTAATGATGACCCGAACCCGACTCGAAAAATTGTTATATTAGTTATTCTTTAAACAAATTTAAGGAAAAAAATTATCATGAAATACTAAATATGACTTTGACACCTCCCATTTATTATTTCACTTAGTTTTATTAGTCTTATATGTGTTTTTTTATTTGCTAGATTTAAAACCCGACCCGATCTAACCCGTCCCGACATAACCCGACCCGATGCGACCCGAAATTTAACAGACCCGAGATTGGCCCGTACCCAAACGGACCCGACCCGAGTTAACCTGATTATTACCCGACCCGTATGACCCGTTTGCCACCTCTACGGCTCTACCTAAAGCTTCCCAGACCCCAAAAAACCCATTTTTGTCAAACCCCAACCTATCTCTCTCTCTCCTTCCCGTGAAAACCCACGTTCCCTTTGCTTTCCTCCTCTGCGCTGCTACCTCGCTGACGTTCCAAGCTCGCCGGAGCCGCGCCTACTCCCCTCCAGTGGTACTGCTGCTGCTGTGCTTCCTTCCTGTCGCGTCTTCTTTCTCCTTCGCGTGGTGGTGGTGTTGTAGGTGGTTGTTGCTCGGCCCGCTGCTGGGGAGCGTCGTGCTCGCCGCCGCTTTCCCCGTCTTCTCTTGGTCGCTGCTGATGCGTTGTGTGCTGGTGGCCCTGTTCCCTCCCCTGTTCGTGTCTCTTTCTATCTCTCTTACCTCCTGTTGATTTACTGTCGCGAGGTAGTGGTGTCGCCACCGTTGTGGGACCGCCGCTGGCAGTGTTGCTTTATTACTTTCAAAGGTACTACCTTTTCCAATCCCTCTTTCAATTGGATTTTTGTTCCATTTGAAGTTTAGAATATTATTAAGAACTTGATTGCAAACTATTCTTTTAATTGAAAGGAATTTGGTTGATTGATTTCATGGGTGTGAATGTGATTATATCTCTTAAATTTATATGTGCGTGTGTTTATCGGCACTGGTATCGATAGAGTCTCCTTCGTCAGAGGAGAGAGAAAGGTCGGAGAGACGACTGGCGGCGTCGAGGAGGAGGTCGTCGAAGGACTGAGAGAGGAGAGGGTGGTTGTGATTGAGAGAAGGAGGTTGTTGACGGAGTTGAAGACGGCCCATCAGAGATTGTCGAACTTTGGTGTGCTGCCGCTGTTGAATGAGCTGCTCATCTTTGGAGATGGTGTTTTGGCAGTTGTGGTTGTGGGTTTATGGGTTTGGTGGTGCTGACGGTGGTGGCAGGGTGTTTCTTCGAGTTGGGTGGAGGAGTTCAGTTGGGGGGGGGAGGTTCAAGGCTGGGGAGTGTTGAAGATATGGTGGAGGAGTGTTGAATTTTTTTTACCGGTTTTGTAGGTTATAGGTCATATTGACCTACCAGGGGAATTTTGGGCAAAAGTTTGTATTATTAAAAAATAATCAAAAGTTTGTATTATTGCGAGAGAACGGGCAAAAGTTTGTATTATTCCAGTTAAAAAATCCTAATATATTATGTTTCCGAATGATATAATGAGTTTCTGCATGATATAGTGGGTTTTTTCTACATGACATAGTGGGTCTCTAGATAATATAATAGATTGTTTAGAAATGATACGTGCTTTTGGCCTGGTGCACACTAATGTTAACGTGAACCGAGTCCACGCAGGTCAGATTGTTGAAAATATACTTCCTTCCTTCTTTTTTAATTGCAACGTTTTGACTTTTTACTATTCACATTTCATTTCACACTTTGACTGTGTATGATGATCTATATACAATGATAAACATAGTCATATGAGAGTTTATTTGATTCATCTCAATGTGTAGTTTTTAAATATCTCATTTGCATAATTTTTATAAATACAAAACTAAAGTTATTAATGGTCAAAATTGTATCTCGATAAGTGTGAAAATGCAAATGTTGCAATCAAAAAAGAATGGAGGAAGTAGTATACTGGTTTTAGCGAAAATTATTTTTTAAAATAATTATTTGGATTTTTTAACTACAATAATACAAACTTTTGCCCGTTCTCTCACAATAATACAAACTTTTGATTATTTTTTAATAATACAAACTTTGCATCAAAATTCCTCCAGTAGGTCAAGTTGACTTGTAACCTGTAAAATAGGTAAAAAAAAATTACAAAATAATATTTCTTCTTTCTCCCTCCTCCCCCAACCCCCCACCCACCTGAACCACCTCAGTCCCTCCCCAACCCCATAGCCACCACCGAAGCCACCTTCCCACGCCCTACCCACCACCCACCTGAACCACCCCCAACCCCCGGCATCTCCTCCACCCCACTGCCACGAAACGTCCCTGTCTTGCCCCCACCAAGGATGAAACCACCTGCGCCTCCTCCGACAAAGCTTTCCCTCTTTCCTCCCCCTCCCCCAACCCACTAAAACCACCCCTGCCTTGCCCCCACCTCCAACCCCACTCCCTCCCCCACCAGGAAACCACCCCTGCCTTGCCCCCACAAAAAAATGAGTGCGGCACCTCACGACAAGATCAAGGCGGCACTCGGTGGTGAGCTGCATCACCGATCCTGGCGGCGCGACAACGGCGAAGCAAGGGCCGAGCACACTGACGGTGAGGAGAAGTCCGAGAGAGAGAAAGAAAACGAAGAGAATTTCTAGTTTCATCAATTGCTTCGGCTTCGAAGAGAATCGAAAGAGAAAGCTTCGCCTTCGATTTTGTCGAGTTTTGTGAGTTTGATGAAGAGATTTCCTTCGCCGGTGAGGATTGGGAGAGAGGAGAGAGAATTTCGCCATTGATGGGAGGAGAGAGAAAGTTAAGAGTGGTGATGAAGGTGTGGTTTCGTTTGGGCAGGGTCAAGGGCCAGGGGTGGGGTGGGTAAGGGAGAAAAAAAAGGTTTTTTTTTTTTTTTTTTCAAATTTAAATAAAAATTTTAAAAATCAACCAATAAAAAAACGACATGTTTCCTAGAGAGTGCCACGTATGTATTTTACCTGCACCAACAAGTTAGGAACCGGTCATGACTTATTGGATGAATTTTGGCCCAAAGTTTGTATTATTAAAAAATAATCAAAAGTTTGTATTATTGCGAGAGAACGGGCCAAAGTTTGTATTATTCCAGTTAAAAAATCCTAATTATTTTGACATCAAACGTTAATAGCTAACATCCAATCGTTAGATTAGAGTTGGGATGTTTAAATGTCAATTGCAGACATATTAGAGAAATAAAATTTTGATTGCAAATCAGTGACATGTGTATTTCATTAATAGTCAATTTATCACATGTTTTGTCGATTACAGTTTAGGAATTGCAAATATTATAGTCACAAAAAATTTGCAATGGATACATAATTGTGACAGTCTATGGTGACCAAATAGATTTATGATGCTAAAGACGTTAAGTGCCTTATTTCTTTCTTTTTACACCGGGAAAGCAAACAGGAAGGAAAACAAACAACAATAGAGAAAAACCAAGAAAAGAACAGTAGCTAACGTAAGGGACTTGAGCCAAATGAAGATAAGTAGCGAGGTCGTGAGCCTTCTGAACCATCGGAGTGTTTTACCTGCGGCCAAGATATCCTGAATGGTCCAGTGTATGCAAATTGCAAACGCGTTGAGCAGGCGTTGTTGCAAGGCAATGAACAAGAGTTTCGGAATCAGTGTATGTATAGGGCAATGCGCCTAAATCTGATTTACGCCATCCTCTTTCCGGAAGTATAAGACCCAGGCAATGAGGCAGTCTTTGAACGGAATGTATAAGTGACTTATTTCATTGTTAAAGGATTGACATTTTGTCGCTGATGAGTTGAGTGATAAATAAGGATGAGTTTAGGTAGTATTAAAAGAGCGTAGCAATAATGCAAGGATGAGAAAAGAAAGGAGGGAGGGTGGGAACTGGGAAGGAACAAGATTATCTCAAGTTCTTATAAGGAATTATGTAGTTCATTATTCTACCACGAACTGTCAGGATTTGCTTAAATCATAATTATTGCAATCCAAAAAGATGAGTACTTGAGGAATAAACACTTGAAGGATTCCTAATTCGGATGAGAAACTACTATAATCCTTTCATTTTCCTTCCTTCTCACACAACCATATCTCATCTCATTAAGCACTATTTGCATGCATGTATGTTGCATCTACCTTTTTACTACCTTTATAATATTTTTGGTACATAACTGTAGATGTTGGAATCATGAGGTATAGTATACTAACTTTCTGATGATAAGATCAGAGAAGAAAAGTTCCTACTTTTAAGCTAAGGAAAAAACAGGATAAAAAAGTTACAAACAAAGCCATAAGATCGCATCCATATATCATTAAACAGATGTTTATTACATGTTCATCATGCATCTTCAAATACTTTACACGAAAAGAAATTCAACAAATAGAAAGTTTCAAAGAATGTAAGGTTTAATTTATTGTACTATAAGTGCATATAAGTTAGTGCAGCGGCCATCTCGTTGCAAAGATCGATCACCTATAGTAATTATTTTCTTCTTCCGCAATATCAATCGGCAATTCTTCTTGAACATCTTTCAACATTTTGTAAACTTGTAAGTCATTTATAAATCAAGAAAAATTGACATAAATAATTCCAACTTTTACCACTCTTCTCAAAATAATCCCAACTTTGAATTATTTTAGAATAATCCTAATTTTAGGGGTACCTTCTCAAAATAATCCGAACTATTAATTTTCAATATATTATAAACCTAAAATGGATTAGTATAGAGGATAGTTTGACTTATTTTGAGAAGGTCCCCTCAAAACTTGGAATTATTCTGGAATAATCCAAGTTAAAAGTTGGGATTATTCATGTCAATTTTTCCTATAAATTAACAATTTCTTGATTTATTGCAATAATAATAAAGCTAAAATGATTTGATTTAAAAAGAAGAAGCTAAAATCTTGTTACTTCTTTTTTTGAATGGCGAAGAAAAATAATTATGTTACATACCTTGTAGTAATGAAGAATTGACAATCAGAGAACCTTGTGGGCTTGATTGAGATTGGTGATAATTATTGACTTCAAACCATAGCTTAGAAACTAAGAGTTGGTCCAACTTTTGATCGGTGGACATAATCTCAGAATTAATTGAACAAAGATGGTCAATTAACTTTTGTAGTTCTACTTCTATATGTTGTTGTTCTCTCATATGACTACAAGATTTATCTTTTAGCTCCTTAACCTCATTTCTAGAGGACTCTAGTCTTGTCTTAGTGGATTCTAATTCGTGATTAGTTAAAGAAAATTGACCGTGTATCTTTTGTATTTCTTTTTCCATATTTTTATTTTTCCTTTTATACGTGGAAAGCATTTCTTCCAAATCTTTTACGTGTTTGTTTGATAACTGTAATTCATCCTTAGTTGACCTTAACTCGAGGTTATTTAAAGAATGTTCTTCCTCTACTCTCTGTAGGGTTCTTTCTAATTCTTGAATTTCCTTTCTATAAGAAGCAAGTTGATTCGCGAATTCTCCTACGCTTCTGGTTGAGGTTTCTAGCTCGATCTTAGTAGATTGTAACTCTAAATCAACTGAAGAAAGTTGATCCTGTGTTTTTTGTAATTCTAATTCTATTTTACGGCTTTCAGCTTTACAACTAAATATTTGATCAAACAACTCTTCTTCACTTTTTTTGTATGACTCCAACTCAATCTTATAAAGTTCCAACTCAAAATCAACCAAAGCAACTTGTTGACATGCCTCTTGCAATTTGACTTCCATATCTTTTTGTTCCTTCTTGCAAGTTGAGACTTGTTCCTTAAGCTCCTCTACTTCTTCCATTGAAGATTTCAAATTAGCTTTAGTAGAAGAAAGTTGATGGTTTAAAAGATCAATTATCTTTTCTTTTTCCTCCAATTGTTGTTTTAAAGAACTATTGACAGAGTTTGGTACCGTTACTCCAAAAGGAGACCAATCAAAGATTACATTATGAATGGTCCTATGACAACCCTTCCCAGTTATAAGAAAATAACATGCTCCATCACAATTTACGTATATAATTCCTGCCTTTGGCCTTAAAATTAGAGAATCATACAATCTCTTAAAACAAGTTTCTTTAATTTCTGTTCCATGTATGATCAACTTATCATTCCTTAGGTCTATGGAACGAATTACCTTTCGATCTCCCTCCTCACTTATGTGCTCCATTCGATATTCGAACTCGTTGTCGTAAAATCTTGGAGTAATGAAAAGATCTGGAGTTTCTTCCAAGTTGTAAATGGCCATTATTCTTAGAAGAAGATGACAATAAATGTTATAAATTGGATGAAATGATGAACAAAAGAAAATATTTTGAGATGGTAAAGCTGGAAAGATTAAGGAATAAGTTTTGGTTGAGTATAAGTGTATATCTTACAAGCTATTGAAATTCTGTTATATACGGGCGTTATTCTTGATCTAGGGTATACTTGCGTGGATTTACCTATAAGCTAACTATCCTTTCCAACTTGTGGGAAATTATATAGATGATGCAAAGTATATTCTTGCCAATAGTGTATAGCATAAGAAAAGAATAAGTAAATTTGATTTCTGTTGGCATGCATATCAGCCTGCATATATTTTATACAGTTTGTCTGACGAAGTATTATACTCCCCCGTCCCATAATATGGTGCTTGTTTCTTTTTTACACGGTCTCCAAGATGGACCTTTGACCTTCGATATCTTAAAGAAGAATCTTAAAACTATATCAGACAACAAATCTTGCATGCACTAGGTGCACAAGAAATTTATTGTAAGACCATATTGGATTGATTATTTTCAAAGCAAATAAATTTTTTTAACGATTATTTTTTTATAAGCAAATAAATATCTATGATTATAGATGGAGTTTATAAACCATGCATGTTCTAATATTGTAAACTAGTTATTAGGCCCGGGTTACGCCCCGAATAAGGAAAATTTTCATTTATTAATATCATACTTTAAGATGATAACAGTAAATATTACTTGGTCTAGTAGTTATGACTTTAATATATATTCTTGAGGTCGCGGGATCAAACCCTATACTATGCAATTTCTAATTTTTTTATTGTATGTGGATTACATGGATTAAAACGCCCTTAGAGAGAGTGCCACGTGGCACCGATCATTGTTTAGTAACGCCTTTTAATATATTAGTATAGATACGAAAGACTTAACAAAAATATTTTCTAAGGACACATGCATATTATGTTAATGTTTTCTACCATTGCCCAAAAAAAAATGTTAATGTTTTCTAAGATACATCATTTTTTTCTCTTAAGTGGTGGTCCATAAAAGTAATTCTTTTTTGCTTTTATTTGTAGTCTTTTTTGGCTGCAAATATCACATAGCGTTCTTGAGCATTCTTCAATTATCAAAGTAAACTTTATTTTTAAGAAATTTGTTGAATGAAGAACTTCTTATATTATTTCAGGAGTAGAAAGTGAAATATATCCCTTTTATTCTATGGGAGAAATGTCATTTCCCTATTTATTCATGGGAGAAATGTCATATAATCATGGGTTTTCAAGTTCTACGCCTTACATGAGTTAGGCCCCGTTCTTTTGGACTGAGAGAATCTGAACCGAACTGAAACAAACTGAACTGAATTGAAATGAACTGAACTGAAATAATAATAATAATGATAATAATAATTATTATTATAATAACAATAATAACAATAATAATTAATATTATTAATAATAATTATTATAATAATAATTAATAATAATAATAATAATTAATATCAATAATTATAATAATAATTAATATTAATAATAATAATAATAATAATTAAAAAAATAATAATTAATTTCAATAATTATAATAATAATAGTTATTGATTAATAATATTATAATAATAATACTAATAAAAATAATAATAATTGATAATAATAATACTTAATAATAATTAATAATAATTAATAATAATTAATAATTAATAGTAATTAATAAAATAATAAAAATAAAAATAATTAAAATAATAAAAATTAATATTAATATTAATAATAATTAAAAATAATGATAATAATAATCAATAATAATATTAATAATAATTAAAAATAATGATAATAATAATCAATAATAATATTAATAATTATTATAATAATATTAATAATTACTCCCTCCGTTTCTTTTTGTTTTTCCTGTTTAGAATCTTGACGCTATTCACAATTGGAGAAAATTTTCAAAATTATTTTCAACATATGATAAAAAATATAGTCATGTGGGGTTTTGTTTGATTTGTCTTAATGAGTACTTTATTAATATTTAATCATTATAATTTTTACTAATACACAATGAAAGATATTTAAAGTAAAAAACGTGCATTGGCAAATGTGAAAGTCAAATTAGGAAGAGCAAAAAGAAACAGAGGGAGTATTATAATAATAATAATTAGTACTCCCACCGTTTGCTTTTGTTGTTACTGTATTCCCCAATGGAAAATTTCAATATGTTGTTCTTATTTTGAATCATTCCATACATAGTGTATTTTATGACTTAAATTTCCCATTGATTTTAAGTTGCAATAAATGTGTTCACACTATTGAGTAGTCATTTTTTACTCTTTTATCCCTTAATCTTTTGTCTCATTGATTGTCTAACATAGAGTAATAAAAAGAGTAATAAATGTGCTCACACTATTTGTAGTTATTTTTTACTCTTTTACCCCCCTCAAACTTTTGTCTTATTGGTTTGGCAACATAGATTAACTTAAAGGGTTAGAATCTTTATTTTTTGTTTTTATTTTATTTAAAATTGTGGAATCTTGCTCATTTTTTGAGTTGCATTGGTTTCTTCCCCGATTCCAAATAGGAACAAAAAAAACGGAGGGAGTATTAATTAATAATATAATAATAATAATTATAATAATAATAATTAATAATTATGATAATAATAATTAATAATTAATAATAATAATATTAATAATAATTGATTATAATAATAATGATAATAATTAATAATATTATAATAAATAGTACTCCATTCGTTTCTTTTTGTTCTTCCTGTTTAGAATCTTGACACTATTCATAATTGGAGAAAATCTTTGTAATTATTTTCAACATATGATAAAAAATATAGTCATGTGGGGTCTTGTTTGATTCGTTTTAATGAGTACTTTATTAATATTTAATCATTATAAATTTTACTAATACACAATGAAAGATATTTAAGGTCAAAAACGTGCATTGACAAATGTGAAAGTTAAAATAGGAAGAAAAAAAAAAAAAAAAGGGAATAATAATACTATTAATAATAATAATAATAATTATTAATTAATATTATAATAATACTAATAATAATAATTATTACTATTATTGTTATTATAATTATAATAAAAATAATAATTAATAATAGAATAATAATTAATAATGATAATAATAATAATAATTATAATAAATATTATAATTATAATAATAACTATTATAATTAATAATGTAATAATAATAATAATTAATAATGATAATAATTAATAATAATAATAATTAGTAATAATAATAATTAGTAATAATAATAATTAATAATAATAATAATGATTAATAACAATATAATGATAATTAATAATAATAGTAATAGTAATAATAATAATAATAATAATAATAATAATAATAATGATAATAATGATAATAATTAATAATAATAATTAAAATAAGAAAATAAAAATAATAATAATAACAATAATAATAATAATAATCACATTAATAATAATAATAACAACAACAACAACAACAACAACAACAACAACAACAACAACAATAATAATAATAATAATAATAATAATAATAATAATAATAATAATAATAATAATAATAATAATAATAATAATAATAATAATAATAATAATAACAACAACATTAAACTGAAATGAACTGTAAATAAGTCCAAAAGAACAGGGTCCTAAGAATCAAGCATTAAAGGACATTGTGGCTTGATTGAGAACTGTGGCAACTATCAACATCAACCCATAACTTAAAGAGTACAACTCCCTCCGTCCCATAATATAGTAGTCATGTTCCTTTATTGGTGTCCCAAAATGTTCTGCCTATTGTATTTTTATCAATTTATTTGGACTATTTTATCCTTAATTTCTACACAAATTTTTCAAAATACCCCTACTTTTCTCTCAAAACAAGTGACCCCATTTATTGATTTACACGATTCCAAAGAACATTTATTGCCTTTTGATTTTTTTAAAGGAAAATGAAAATAAAGAACTAGCTTCAATACAAAAGTATCAAAAAAGCACTTCATAATTTTTTTTTTGAAAATCCTATCACTCATTCCATTTTCCTTAATTCCCGTGAAAAATGGGAAGTGAACACTATATTATGGGACGGAGGAAGTAATAGTTGGTCCACTTTTTGATTAGTGCAGCTTAACTCAAATTAATTGAACAGAGATGGTCAAACGCCTTTTGTAGTTGTACTTCCCAATATTGTTGTTCATCACTCTTACTTGACCTTAGCTCAAAGCTAATGCAAGAATGTTCTTGTTCCACCCTTCTTAGTTCTCTTTCTGATTCTTGATGCCTTTTCCATCCTGCATGAGGAAACTTCATACTCGAACTTTAATGGTTTTACTTGAAGATTCTAGCTCGATTTTGATAGATCTTATTAACTCATCATGAATTGAAGCAAGATGTGCTTCTACTTTTTGTAGTTGTAATTCCGTGTTCAGATTTGTCTCTCTACAACTACAAAGTTGATCCAATAGCTCTTCTTCACCTTGTTTGTATGAGTCTGTTAAATTAGGTTTAAGTTGTAACACCTTTCTCATTTATCATCAAAATATATTTATACATCCTAAGGACAAGAGTCCTACTTCACCACAAACTAGGAATAATAATCTATTCCTAATATATATAACATATGAGTCCTAACACCCTCCCTCAAGTTGGAGCGTGCAAATTGCGAACCCAACTTGGATAACAAAAAATCAAACTGAGTCCTACCAAGTGCTTTAGTAAAAATGTCTGCCAATTGAAACTTAGTAGGAACATATGACGGACTCACTAGACCTGCAGTTACTGCATCATGAACAAAGTGACAATCAACCTCAATATATTTAGTACGCTCATGAAACACTGGATTCTTGGCAGTATACAAAGCAGGTTGACTATCACAATATAACCTCATCCCTGCAGGATGCTGAACTCCAAGATCACCCAGTAGCTGCTTGAGCCAATTTAATTCACAAACTATAGCAGCCATAGAACGATATTCTGCTTCTTAGTTTTCCAGGAAATATGAGAAGACCCCAATAATACAAACCAACTACTCAGGGATATCCGAGTAAGAGGACAACTAGCCCAATCAGAATCACACCACCTTCGAGGCGGAGATCACTATCAGAACGAAATAATACTCCTTATCCTGGATTTTTCTTCAAATATCTAACAACTCTTAGAGGTGCCTCCCAATGAACAACTTTAGGTGCTTGCATAAACTGTGACAAAATGTGAACAAAATATATATGCCAGATCTGTCCTAGTAACTGCTAGATAAATCAACCTGCCCATCAATCTGCAACACCTTTCTGCATCGTCGAACAGAGGACCATCAGCCAAAGCAAGCTGATGATGCTGTTCCATAGGAAACTCGGCAGGCTTGGCACCAAGTAACCCGGCCTCAGATATAATATCTAAGGCATACTTATTTTGAATCATGAATATTCCCTTAGGACCCCTGGTAATCTCCAATCCTAGGAAATATTTTAAAGCACCCAAATCCTTCATTTTAAAACATAAATATTCCCTGCAATAATCATATCATTAACATAAATAAGTACATTCAGCTAAATATTTTTCCTGGCCAAAGTGAACAAGGAATAGTCTGAAATAAGACTGCTGAAATCCATAAGCCTTCAGAGCAGTAGCCAATTTCACAAACCAACACCTAGGTGCCTGCTTCAAACCATACAACGATTTTTTCATCCTACACACCAGATTAGTGTGGCCATCCTGAAAACTCAGAGGAATTTTCATATATACTTCTTCCTCTAAATCACCATATAAAAAAGCATTATGCACATCCATCTGATGAATATCCCAATTTTTCACAGCTGCAATAGAAAGGAAAGTACGAACCGTTGTCATTTTTGCTACAGGAGCAAAAGTTTCATTATAATCAATTCCCTCCACCTGGTGATGACCAAATATAACCAATCTTGCCTTCAATCTCTGCAACTTTCCCTGCTCATCATATTTTTCTGTATACACCCACTTACTCCCCAAGGCTTTCTTGTCGGGAGGAAGAGGTTGTAATTCCCAAGTACCCTGATCCTCCAAAACTTTTATCTCTGCATCCATGGCCTTACGCCACCCTTCATGCTTCATAGCTTCTTTAAAAGATTTCGGAGGGTTCCCTGCAGTTATAGCTGCTAGATATCTGTGATATTTTTTAGAAAACTGTTCACAACTAACATAATGTGTAATAGGATAGGGAGTACCTGAGGACAATAATGCAGCAGGTGCCTGAGCAGATGAACTTTTCTTTTTCACTACAGTATGAGTCACATAATCCTCCAATTTTTTATTCTGGTGTTTGGTACGTCTGCCCCGCCCCATATCTGCACCATCATCCTCTCTACTCCCTCCCTGGCCACCAACATCCGTGATCACACCACACGGCTCCTCAGTCGTGGCATCCAACGCACGAGGCGCCTCACCCTCGGTGTGCCGCTTGGCCACCCCAGCCGCGTTAGGCCGCTCGGCCACACCCCCCTTGCACCAAGTCCCCCTTTAACACCTACGAGAACTTCAACAGGAGACATATGCATCTCCTCATCACAAAATTCATCAACTACTGCCTGTCCCCCAACATCCAACTCTCTCAAAGGTTCAGACACAACAAAAGGAAATTTATATTCAATAAACTTCACATCACGGGACACAAAATATTGTTTGGTTTATAAGTCATATAATTTCCATCCTTTCTAAGTGTAAGAATAACCAATAAAAAACACATCGACGACTCCAACTGACAAACTTATCACCTCCATGATATAGATTATACGCATAACACAAACAACCAAAAATTATGATATCTGTCATTGTAGGGGGCTTACCAAACAAACACTCATAGGGGGTCTTATAGTCAAGAATGACAGATGGAGTTCGGTTTATTAAATGACAAGCTGAATACAATTCCCCCAAAATTTCAGAGGAACATTAGCCTGAAATCTCAAAGCACGTGCAACATTTAAAATATGGTGATGTTTCCTTTTAACCCTGCCATTCTGTTGTGGAGTTTTAACACAAGAAGTTTCTAAGATGATCCCTTATTGCACAATATAATGTTTCAGACAATTAAATTCAGTTCCATTATCACTGCGCACACATTTAATTTTCTGATTAAATTGTCTGTCAACCAAAGCCACAAAGTGCAGAAACATAATCTCAACCTCCAATTAATTATATAATAAATACATCCAAACAGTGCAGGAAAAATCATCTACTATTGTCAAAAAATATGAAGCGCCACAAGCAGACTTAGTTCGATATGGCCCCTATAAATCACAAAGAATTAACTCAAAAGATCTACTAGCTCTACTATTGCTTTTAGGAAAACTAGTTCTAGGTTGATGGTCATGAAAACAAACATCACACCCATCTTTATCAGAACTACTAACACTAGATGGACTCACACACAGTAAATGACGCAAAACTTTCTCCGAAGGGTGACCCAAACGCTTATGCCAGATATCTATAGATGCCATGCCATCCACAACCATGATCTTCACCTTTGGAACGCCCTGGAAAAAGAAAAGTCTATCTTCCTGCTCACCCGCTCCAATCAGCGTCCTCGTCCTGCGGTCCTATAATAAACATAATATTTTAGTGAATTGAACGATACAGTTTGCAAAATCTAATAACTGCGGGATAGAGATCAAATTACAATCAAGATGAGGCACAAATAAAACATTAGTCAGTTTAAGATTTCCAGGAAGAATCACATCTCCCTCATGGGTAGCTTCTGCAGAACTACCATCCGACAAACCCACCGGAAAACCCATTAATTTTCCGTGCAACACACAACTGCGAAAACGTCCCTGTCACATGATGTGTAGCACCCGTATCAATAATCCATAAACACTCACCGTTCAGACGATCTTTCGGTTTAGGTAAGCTCTGCAAATCCAGAAGATGCTGCCACTGTTCAGGATTGATGCCTGTAAGCCCTGCACTTGCCGGATCACGTGGTTGGGAAGTCGAAGCTTCCCCCACTCGGTTTTTCATTCGAACCACCACCAGCCACAGTTTTGTTGGTGCGTGCTGGTAGCGTACCCCTGCCGCCACGACCGCGGCCAGATCTGCGGCCCCGTGCTGCTGAACTACCGCGCCGACCTCGAGGTCAGTCGCCCCACAACTCGAGGTACCCAATAATTTCAAAACATACCGTAGCATCATGTCCTTCAAGATTGCAGTGAGTACATACCAAAGAATCATTAAAAGTACGAGTTTTTGGGCGAGTTTCTACCTTGAAAGCCAAATTCTCACCCGGCGCAAGCAAGGAAGAGGCGTGCAGTCCCCTTAGGCGCTCCTCTTGAGCGATGATTTGATATGCACGAGCAACCATGGGCAAGGGGATCTTGTGCAAGAAGATGAGATCAAAGCGAGCCATAACAGTCATCAAGGCCAATCAAGAAACGATGCAAACGATCTTGGGTACGTTGTTGTTCAAGAAACCGGATTACCTGGCAATTGGCGCCACCCGTGGAGCAGGATGGCGCGACTTCATGTGATGATAGCTCGTCCCACAGACGAGTCAAACGGCCAAAATAATCGGTCAAAGACTCCCCCTTTTTCTGCTTACAATCACTGATTTCAGATTTAAGTTGACAAATCCGTGTTCCGTTAGAAACACAATAACGTTCTTTGAGATGTGACCACAAATCATGAGCGTTCTCAAAAAACGACAACGACGAACGAAGGTGCGGCGAAATAGTGTTAAGAAGCCACGAAACAAGCATAGAATGAATTGTGCTCCAATCTACCAACCGTTCCGCCGTAGTAGGTTTAGGTATAGTACCATCCAAGAATCCAAGTTTTCGTTTTGCATTCAAAGACATGCGAATCGCACGTGCCCATTCATCAAAGTTATCATCTTTCAACTGAATCAGCGTGATTAAGTTGCCAGGATTATCATTAGAGCCTAAAAAATAGTATGGGTCGGGTTTAGGTGTGTTGGTTTCATTATTTTCGGTCATGATTACTCAATGTTTGCTGCGAGAATATGTGCGAAGAGGTGAAGCTATGATGAACAATCAAGGAAAAGTTCGAAAATCAAAGCTTGGATCGGGGTTTGGTTCGATTTGATCGAAGGGAAGCTCGAAAAAATCGAGTTCTTGGTTCGATTTTTGGGAGGTCCGATTTTTAGGTTTAGGGTAGGGATAATTTTTTTTTAATCTCTGGCTCTTGATACCATGTTAAATTAGGTTTAAGTTGTGTCACCTTTCTCATTCATCAGCAAAATATATTTATAGATCCTAAGGACAAGAGTCCTACTTCACCACAAACTAGGAATAATAATCTATTCCTAATATATATAACATATGAGTCCTAACCATATTATAAAGTTCTAAATCAAAATCAACCAAATCAAGTCATTGATATGCCTCTTGTAACTTGACTTCTATATCTTTCTCTTTCTTCTTACAAGTCGAAACTTCTTCCTTAAGTTTCTCTACTTCTTCCATTGAAGCTTTCAAATGATCCATCATCTTTTCTTTTATCTCAAGTTGGTTTTTTAAAGAGTTGGCATGCACAGAATTTGGTAACGTCACTCCAAAAGCAGACCAATCAAATTAAAAATTGGATTATAAATTGGCCTATGACAATCTTTTCCATCTATACGAATATAACATGATCCATCACAATTATAATACATGATCGCTAACTTTGGCCTTATAACTAGAGATTCATACAACCTCTTCAATGAAGTTTGTTTGATATCAATTCCATATATTATCAACCTATCACTCTTAGGTGGATAACGCGAATTGTCTTTTTATCACTCTCCCCATTGAAGTGCACCATTGCATACTTATATACTTGTTGTTGAAATATTGCGGGGTGATGAAAACATCAGGAGTTTCATCCAAGTTGTAAATGGCCATTTCTTTATCGTAGATAATATGTTTAATTTGGTAGTACTAGCTATAAACTGAAAAGGAAAAAGAATGAAAAAGATATAAATTGATTGAATAGAGGGAAAAGAAAAGAAAACACAAAGATTTTGAAATGATATTTTGAAAAAGATGAATAATATATAACATGTGTCTCTAAGCAGTAAATGAAAAAGATATAACATGTGAGAGATTTGAAATGATGAAAGATTTTCTGATTTTGATCTTGAGAGATTTGTGTGCAAATGAGAGAGTAAGTTTTTTCAACCACATTCATCATATGAGTTATCTCATATATATATATATATATATATATATATATATATATATATATATATATATATATATATATATATATATATATATATATATATATATATATATATATATATATATATATATATATATATATATATATATCCATGCTATAATGTTTCAGAAAAACCGAAACAATACCTTGATTAACTGTAAAAAACACGCGAAATAACCTGAAGCAACACGAGATCAGGATATACGTCACGAGTCGTGACGAGCATCGCTTGTCGCGAGCTGGGAAACCCCAGCAGGTTGCGAGGTGCGACCCTTGTCGCGAGCCGCGATCAGTCCCTGCCTCCTAGACCCAGCCTGTTGCTTGGCGCGTCGCGAGGTGCGAGCCTCTTTCTGCCTCGACGAATCCTTTAAGTCGAGCAACAACGTAAACATATCAACATATTAACGACTTCTACGACTTTCATAGCATTATAAATCATATGTTTTAAGTTACGACACCATAACCAAGCGACTAAAATAACACATCATGAAATAAATCTTATACAATACTCTAAATCTCTAACAATCCTCCCCCATTTAGAGTATATAAAGATCTATTGTACAAACATCATCATAACAAAACAACCTCATGCATAAATGAAAGGGTACAAAGACTTGAACTTCCACTTAGTATAATACACATTCCAAGCATTCGTATCCAAATGGTGTCGATAAACGATTGAACCATTAGCAACACATAATGAAAACTTAAAGATATTATACACACAATATTAACTACTTATTTCCAATATATACTTGACACTTTGAAGCCATGTGTCCATATCAATTCATAAGTGCATCAAAGTTATGCCCCACTAGCTCCTTGAAGCGGCCAAACTTCGCACTTACATATGTAAGATCTCTTAAAACATGCTCCTGTGATAAAGCATAATGCCAAGAGACCTATTAAGATAATCAACCTCTTAATCATCACAGATTTAAAGAACTTTACCTCGGATGTTGATATAAGTTCTTCCAAACATCAAATAAGGAAATTAATCTTATTGAACTCAAGACCCAACGTCTTATTGGACGTTAAGTTAAGATTCCCCTAATCGTGATTACCAATGGGCATCAATCCTAAACAGATTGCCATCCTTTTTAACGTATCTCTAGCTAATGCCTTTGTGAAACAATCCGCTAGATTATACGTAGTTCTCACATAGTCAACAGTGATAGCACTATATTTGATAAGTCCTTGGACATAACTATGTCTCACACCAATGTGCCTTGACTTACCATTATACACTTGACTATAAGCTCTTGCCAATGCTGCATCACTATCACAATGTATAGCAATAGGTGATATTGGTTTTGGCAACAAAGGTATCTCAAACATGAGATTCCTTAACCACTCGGCTTCTTTGCTTGCCGATGACAGAGCGATGTCATTGAAGAATCTGCAATGCAAGTTTGTTTCTTGGAAGCCCAAGATATAGCACCTTCCCCAAGGAGGAATACCCATCCACTTGTGGAGGAATGATCTTCTCTATTAGAGATCCAACTTGCATCCGAACACCCTTCTAAAATCGAAGGGTATCCACTATAAGACAAACCATAATCCATGGTTTTCCTCAAATACTTTAATACTCGACGAATAGCTTGCCAATGTTCCATACTTAGATTACTAGTATATCTACTTAATTTCCCCACTACAAATGTGATATTCGGTCTAGTACTCGTCATAGCATACATCAAACAACCTATAACCATCGCATATTCAAGTTGAGACACGGCATTACCATCATTTGGGAACAATTTTTCACTTGGGTCCATAGGAGTTGAAACAAGAGAACAACCACTAACATTAAACTTCTTGAGCACTTTCTCGATGTAATGAAATTGTGACAAGACCAACTTTCCATTGTCTCTCTTAATTCTTATACCTAATATGACATCCCCCTCCCCCAAATCTTTCATGGAGAATTTTGAAGATAGAAAGGATTTTGTCCACTCAACTTGTGACAAATCCATTCCAAAACTCAACATGTCATCTACATATAGACAAATCATGACACCATTACCGTTGTCATCAAATTTGCTATATACACACTTATCTGAATTATTCAATTTGTAACCATTAGACAACACAACCTCATCAAACTTTTGATGTTGTTACTTTTGTGATTGTTTTAGCCCATACAAAGATCTAAATAACTTGCATACTTTATGCTTTTAACCTTTCACGACAAATCCTTCCGGTTGTCGCATGCAAACCTATTCCTCTAGTTCTCCATTCAAGAACACCATCTTGACATCCATTTGATGGATCACAAGCTTATGAATAGCTGCAAGAGCTATTAATAACATTATGGTGGAGATTCTAGCAACGGGTGCATATGTATCGAAATAATCAATACCCGGTTTTTGTGAGAAACCTTGAGCCACAAGACGGACTTTGAACTTATCAATAGTCCCATCCACTTTCATTTTGTTTTTGAAAATACATTTACACCCAATTGGTTTACACTGAGGAGGTAAATCAGCTAGAATCCAAGTGCTATTTCCCATGATGGAATCCATTTCATCATCAATTGCCTCTTTCCAAAAAGCGGCATCTTGAGATCTCATAGCCTCATTGAACGTTAAAGGATCCTCTTCCACATTAAATATATATGGAAACTTAGTCATTATTGAATTCCTTGATCCTTCAACTAAATATACATGAAAATTCGGGCCGAAAGATTTCTCTTTTTTCACCCTTTTACTTCTCCAAGGTTGTGATGATGTTGATGCAACATTCTCATCAAGAGTTTGTTCATCAACTCCTTGATCAATGTTGGTCTGATCAATTTCAGCTCCTTGATCAATGTTAGTTTGATCAATTGCTTGAATATTGGTATTAGGAGTTACATCCTTTGGTCTACGAATTGATGAATATCTATTTTCATAAAAAATTGCATCTCTTGACTCCACAATAGTGTGAATTGGCCAAAAGTCATTTTGTTACCGATAGGATTTGCTACGAAGAACATACCCTCTAAAGATGCATTCCAATCCCCTTTCTCCCAACTTTTTACGTCTGGGTTCCGGCACTTTTACAATTGCCCTACATCCCCAAACTTTGAGATAACTCAAATTTGGCTTGCTTTTATACCAAAGTTCATATGGGGTAACCTCGTTCTTTTTCATTGGAACTCGGTTTAAAATATGACAAGCCGTTAAAACAACTTCTCTCCAAAAACCATCACTCAAACCCAAATAGGATAACATATATAAAATTTACCATTTCTTGCAAAGTTCTATTCTTATTTATGCTATACCATTTTGTTGTGGTGTATAAGCCGCGGTTGTTTCATGTATAATGCCCATAGATTGAAAATAATTTGGGTCATAGTATTCACCATCTTTATCGGTTCTAAACCGTTTAACCTTGTCACTTACTTGCAATTCAACTTTATTTTTATAGATCTTAAATTTATCAAGGGCTTCATCCTTAGTAAATAACAAGTATATATAACAAAACCGTGAATAATCATCAATAATAAATGTTATCATGTACTTCTTGTTCCCTAAGGAAGGAGTGCTATGGAAATCACATAAATCACTATGCACTAAATCAAGCAATGAAGTATCCTTTTCCACATTATTTGGAAAAGATTTTATTGTTATATTTCACTAGTAGAATAAATGTTTATTGTTGCGGTCATTAAGTGGCCTATTGCTGCGGTTTTTGACCGCAGCAATAGGCCAAGCTATTGCTGCGGTTCCTGGCAAAAACCGCAGCAATAGGTTACACCTATTGCTGCGGTTTCTATCCAAAACCGCAGCAATAGGTTCTTTTTTAATATTAAATATGCAGGTCTATTGCTGCGATTTCTTCCCAAAACCGCAACAATAAATGCATAGCCGGGTAATATTTTTTTTTTTTCATTTCCCAAAGTGTAAATTTTTTGTAGTTATAGTACAATTATAATATAAACATAGCTACAACAATCCACAGCATGCTAAAATAAAAACTCTTATGCTACTTCCAAAACCCTCATATTTCCCCCATGATTTCTTCTCATAATCTCCTGTTCTAACTTAAACGTTTATGAATAAGTCACAGCTCTAAGCCATTTAGCTGCCCAAACTCAAATAAAACTGGGGCAAGATCCAAATATCCTAAATTCAAATCCTTAAAATCAGCAATTCCATAAGCAAATAATCAAACTAAATTCAATGTACATGATTAAACAACAAGCAGACATTAAAAAATTCCTTATTTAATAAAAAAAATAAAGAGTATATACTTCTACATTGACTATAATTTGACCAAAAAAACGATTAACATCTGACCCCTGTTCAATAATTCATCAGAGAATAGAACAGCTTAATTATTCAACACCCAAATCACCACTATCCAAGAATCCAATATAAATTCCTAAAATTTAGTAAACAATAACAAAAATCTCCTACAGTATATAATAATAATAATAATCAAATCAAAAGAATTAAAAACTTGTTTTTTATTTTTCCTATCAGTCTCATATCATAGTAGTACTTTTATTTTAGCTTAACCTTCGCGCGACGCCGACGAACCTTCGCGCGACGCCGACGAACCTTCGGACCCCTTTCTCTCTCCTTCAAACCCATTTCTCTCTTCGCGCTGGTTGTTCTATGGCGAAGGCAGCTGAAGGCGGCGAACGTGGAGGCTGAAAACTTCGCTGAAGGCGGCGAAGTGAGATCTGAAAACTTCGCTGAAGGCGGCGAACTGAGATCTGAAAACTTCGGTTGAAATCACGCCGGTGGCAAAAGCGAAATCTCCTTGCGCGCACGATCTACGACGAAGGCAGGCTCGGTGACAACGACGAAGGCAAGCTCGGTGAAATGAGAGAGGAGGAAGACTTCGCGGCGGTTAGAGAGGGAGGAAGAGTGAAGTGAGAGAGGACCGTGCGTGAGAGAGGAGCAGATCTGAAGAAGATGAAGGAGGAGAGAGAAAGGAGTGAAATGAGTGAAATGAGGGAAGGAGTGAAAACGGCTGGTGAAATGAGGAAGGAGGAGTAGTGACGCGTGCCAACCCTAGCTGGGCCGCTTTTATTTTTAATTTTAAAAATCTATTGCTGCGGTTTTGTATAAGAATCGCAGCAATTGGTTCAAATATTATTTTTTAATATTATTTTAATATATTGCTGCGGTTCTTGCCAGAAACCACAACAATATGTCTGGTCAAATAGTCAACTTTTTTTCCGTTGAAACCATATTGCTGCGGTTTTCGGCCGAAACCGCAGCAATATGGTTATTTTATATTTCACCTTTTCTTTTTACGTGATATATTGCTGCGTATGGGTAAAACCGCAGCAATACCACCGCAGTAATAAACAATTATTCTACTAGTGTTTGTTAACATGCATATTCTACACTTCTCTATACTTGGATCAAACTAGGGAATCAAATCATGTTTAGACATGGAATACAACTTTTTCTAGTTAACATAATCAAGTTTATTATGTCATAGAGAAGAATTGTCATTAACAACAAACAAATTATCTTTCAAAGCATTAGAAATACTAAGTTTTAACATGCCATTAGAAAGATAACCAAGTCCTACAAATATACCACTCTTAGACAATATAAATTTATCCGCTTCAAACACCATTTTAAACCCTAATCGATTCAAGGTAGCACCAGACACTAAATTTCTCCTAATTTCCGGAGCATACAACACATCTCTTAAAATAAGAGGTTTTCCAGAACTAAAAACTAATTCTACTTGTCCTATGCCTAGAACTTGAGTTGTAGAATCATTTCCCATGTAAAGAACTTCTCCATTGTCAACTTTCTTAAAGGTCTTGAATAAAGAGCACTCCTTGCATACATGTCTTGATGCTCCCAAATCGATCCACCATGAACAATCATCCTGTACACAAAAAATTTCAGAAATCATACACACAAAATTCAGATTTGAATTAAGTGAAACTTGTGTACGCATACCTTGTTTGGCATGGGCTTCGCTAGACTCGCCATTCACACCATTCTTTTTGTTCATTTTCTTGTTCCAAATTGTGCAATCCTTCTTGAAGTGACCAGGCTTACCACATTCTCAACGACCTCGTTGATCACCTCTGCCATACTTAGGCTTCTTTCCATTGTTGCCTTTGGTGAAATTGTTAGCCCTCTTCTTAGGATTAGAAGACTCCTTTGACTCACCATCCTCCACTATGTTAACGGTGGAAGAATTAGGATTGACATCCTTTTGTCCATCTTGGACCCGAATACCCTCTTCAATTCGAAGATGAGCACCCAATTATTCAACGTTCATATCATCTTTCTTATGTTTTAATGAATTCCTCTTTTCTTTCCAACTTGGTGGCAATTTGTCAATTATAGAAGAAACAACAAAAGTCTCATCCATAACAATGTCGTGTTGCTTAAAACTCTCTAAGATTCTTTGAATTTCATGGAATTGTTCCATCAACGGCCTAGAGTCTACCATTTTAAAGGTATCGAAATTACTAACAAGAAATTTCTTACTAGAAGCATCCTCGGCCATATATTTATTTTCTAGTTCATCCCAAAGAATCTTAGCAGATTCTACATATTGATAAATATTAAACAAAGCATCGGACATACCGTTAAGGATGTGACCACGACAAATATAATAATCATTCTCCCATTTGTTCCTCGTCCTAGTTGCTTCCGCGGTTTCATTTTCCGCTTCAACGGGTTTGGGAGTACTAAGCACATACGCCACACTCAATGAAGTAAGGAGGAAATGCATCTTCTTTTGTGAAAATTCGCCGATGTCTCACAAATTGTAGCCATCTTGCAAATATTACTTTTGGATTGTTAGGGAAACTACGAATATCAAGGGTCATAAGATGAACAATCTTCTAGGCGTGATACACTTTCCCAAAAGTAATATTCGACCCTATTCGTATAGCAAGGCTTACATGGAATTCACCTTCGAGATACAAAGAAGAAACAATAGTGGTTATGCTAACTATGAACACTATCAAATGGAAATGAGTTTGTGAGAAATTTGAAAAGATGAAAGATTTTCTGATTTTGATCTTGAGAGATTTGTGTGCAAATGAGAGAGTAAGCTTTTTCAACTTCATTCATCATATGAGTTATCTCATATATATATCCATGCTATAATGTTTCAGAAAAACGAAACAATACCTTGATTAACCGTAAAAAACACGCGAAATAACGCGAAGCAACACGAGATTAGGAAACACGTCACGAACTCGTCGCGAGCTGGGCAACCCCAGCAGGTCACGAGGTGCGACCATTGTCGCGAGACGCGATCAGTCCCTGCCTCCCAGACCCAGCCCGCTACTTGGCGCGTCACAAGGTGCGACGTAGCTCGCGAGGTGCGAGCCTCAATATGCCTTGACAGATCCTTTAAGTCGTGCAACAACGTAAACATATCAACGTACCAACGACTTCCACGACTTTCAAGCATTATAAATCATATGTTATTTAAGTTACGACACCATAACCAAGCGACTCAAATAACACATCATGACTTAAATCTTATACAATACTTTAAATCTCCAATAGTAAATGGACTTCTTTTATGAAGTACCTGAATGAATCTTAGCTTGTTTACCTCCTGTGATGGATTACTTGCTAGTGAGCTATTCTTTGGGAGGTCAATTAATGCAAAGTATATTATTTGGAACAGGGCATATGATAAGAAAAGAATAAGGCTAGTTTTAGATAGATGCATATCAACGATCGAGTTGCATATTCATCGAAGGTAGCGATCGCAATTGATAGAGTTTGCGAAGGGTCTAGCTAATGTAATTTATCTTACCAAATTTAAAAAAAAAATCCAACGTGTATTCATAGGGTCTAAAATAATTAGACCCTTAATTCTTTTTTTTAAGGGAACCCCAAAGGGAACTTATTTATTAAATCATCGGAAGCAAAACATATAATAGAATCAGGAAAATCGTCCTCCCAACAATGTTTGCCAACTTCCATAGGTTGGAAGTGGGCTAATTCATGGGAAACTTTATTCCCCGACCTCTTAACAAAAGATAAGACAACAGACTCAAAGAAGGGAACTAATTTTGCAATTTCATCTAAAACCATATGAAAATCACTATAACCAATCACTTTCTTTTGCAAAGCTTGGATACTCTCAACAACCACTTTAGAGAACCCTAACTCCTTGGCAACAATGACACCTTGATAGATAGCCTTCACTTCAACAACGCGAATCTCCAAGTTTGCTTTAGTTTGGATGGCTGCATAGCACACTACTTCACCCTTATCATTTGGGCTAAACACGCCGAAGTCCATACCACTCTCCCTGAGCTTCCCCGCATCAACATTGAGATTTAACCAGCCTTGTTCATGTGACTTCCACGCCATTGGGTGGGAAGTTCCAGCCAAGCTTTTTCTTTTCTCATCTGCCACAACATCATGGGCCTCCTTACAAATTTTCCGAGCATATGCAACTATGGAGTCAGGGCTAGAAAACTCATCTCCAATTGTAGCTTTACACCTCGCTCCGTGATGAGTGATATTTATATCACTCAAATACCTTATTATCCTCATGTTTAGAGTCATTTTTCCTCTTCATTTGTCATTTTCTAGCTTATTTTGCTTAATATAGCGTAATTGAGTTATTTGTAGCTTATTTGTAAATATTAGTTATTTTGGCTATTTATACAGGGCTTGGTAATGCTTAATTGTGTTTGATGTTGTAGGATCAACTTTAGAGGTCTCCAAATAACACACCAAGCATAGAGTGGAGCAATTTTGGCAAAATAAGAGCTTTTGGAAGGATTTATGCACAAGGGTCATATTCAAACGATCATAACGTTCATCACACACAATATTTTTCTGTAACTCAAGTTGTAGATCAAAGTTCGGCTCGATATCTTTCCAACAAATGTTCACAATCCCGATTCTGATGAAAAATGAAGCAGATCTAGCTCTTTGAAGCCAGACACGTTTGCCAGAACGGAGCGGCCGTTCCGTATTGTTTGGAGCGCCCGCTCCGGTAGCCCAGAAAACCTTCTGCCTGCGCGAAATTGCACGGAGAGTCCACTCCAAACAATATGGAGCGCTCGCTCCACTTTGCCTCTGCGGAAATCCCTATTTTTCGACCCGTTTAATGATGTAATGTTTAATCCTTTTAAAGACACGGATCCTAACTTTTGAAAGGGGGGATGGGAGGAGGGCTAGCCTCAATAAGCTTAGATAGAGGTTTTATTTAGGGTTTTTAGAGGGAGAACCTCTCATCTTCTAGAGACAGAAGTGAGAGAAACTTGTGGAAAAGCTTGGAATTTGAAGAATCTAAGTAGGAAACTTGAAGATTTGGAGAGTCCTTGCAACTTTAATGAAAATTTCTTACTCTCTCTCATATTTTGTTGCTTTATTTACTTATTTTCATGTTAATTTCACTCTATTTACTTGTTCATCCTAGATTACTGTCTGATTTCATGTTTTTAGTTGTTGTTTATTTCATTTTATAATTTATTATGATTTGTGAGCAGTTATCTTGCTTGGGAGGGGATGAAGCCATTAATGATATCATGAGCCTTTGGGTCATATTTGGGGTAATTCGGAAAATGAAATTAAATGAGCGGTAGGGGTTTTATTGTTGGTTTTTATGATTGGCCTCCCTAAAAACTTAATTAATAGTCACTTCAATAAAGGATTAAAAGATGAAATTGAAGAGTTGACTCCCTATTTGTTAACTTAACTAAACTTGCATGAAAATAGGGATTTTAGTTAAGGGGTTTAATTAGTCATCTTGTTATTCACATTCTTGAGTTGTGGTTTGTTGCATGAAAATAGGACACAATCTCCAATTTAAGTAACCCTCTTCACCTTGAAAGAGTAATTAGAGATTTGTTAGATGACCCCTTTCATTCATTCTCTTTAGACTACCCCCTTATTTTCCTAATTGTCTTCATGATTGAAATAATTGGTGAATTCCCTACTCTAGTTCCTTTTATTTAATAATTTTTAGTTGATAATTGACAAATGTCCTATAACTATGTCTTCGTCTTAGCTTATTATAATCAACATTTTCGGTGATTATCTTAGTCCTTGTGGAAGAATGACCCATACATGTCATTATACTTAGGTTAGTGGTTGGTTAGGTAGTTTGATTTAGGGGTTTTGTTTAACGATGCGAAAAACCCAAATAGCCCAACAAATAGTTAAAAAATAAACTCACCTCATCCTCCTCCAACAAGCCAAAACAGTGCGACCACCAGCCAGCTTCGAACATTCCCTGGGCATGTTGTGCTTGAGCTCACTAGCCTCCCACACCCCTCACGCCAGCCTACAGTCAGCCAAGGCATGCATCCTCGACTCGTTTGCCGTACCGCACAAACCACACACAACACCGAAGGATTGAATACGGTGGCTCAGCCCCGCTCTCGTCGGTAATGCTTCCAAGCAAGTTCACCAAGCAAAGAGCTTGACTCGAAGTATAACCTCAGCTCCCCAAACTCGCTTCCACAGGTTTGAAACACACGAAGTAGAATCCTCTATGGTGCTCCAAACATCACCCATTAAGGCTCTATAAGCTGATCGAACCGAGTATGTCCCGTCCTTCTCCAAATTCCAACACAACCTATCCTTCGGGAGACGATTACTAAGCGGTATGCTCAATATACGATCAACTTCAAATGGTAGAATTGATTAGGAGAGTAAATCCACCTTCCAAGCCTTGCTAATCGGGTTGATTAAGGCTCCCACTTCTATCTCCACATTAGCCGAACCTCTAGGAGATAAGATTTTACGAGTTTGAGTCCCCAGGATCCATGGATTAGACCAAACCTTTATCTTCTCGAAGTGTAGCTAGGAGATGAGCCCAAATCCGCTTCCATAAAGGTGGAGTGTGGATAATAACGAACTTTAAGAATTTGTTCAATTAGACTTCCGTGTGACATAACAAGCCTCCACGCTTGCTTACCAAGTAAAGCCCTGTGAAAGATCTTCATATCTAAAACCTAATACCGCCCTCCTCTTTAAGTCTGCATAATTTATTCCAAGCCACCCAATGTATTTTCCGCTCATTTTTTTTTGCCCCCACCAGAACTGAGAAATAAGAGACTTAATCTCATCACAAAAGGAGGATGAAAATTTGAACACACTCATCGCGTAGGTAGGGAAAGATCGGGCCACTGCCTTTATCATAACCTGTAATATCCTAAAAAACTTAACTATGCTTAATTAACTAATTAATTACAATAAGAGGTTAATATTTTTTATTGTTTAATTAATTAGAAAATACTTAAAATTTGATTGAATAAAATAATGGCATAATTTATCAACTTGCAAAATGATGGGAATTAAGTTGGCAATGGATAATTTTCTAATTTATTAAATAAAAGGAAAATGAGGAAAGTATTATTAAAATGAAAACCGTTGACTTTCTTCTCCTCTTCCCCTTCTCTCCTTCCTCTCATATGGCCAACAAACTGAAATTTTGATCAGTTTTTGCTCCCTAAAGCACCGAACAAACCATATCCATCCTCAACCTAAGTCGACACCCCTCTCGCTCGCGCCTCCTCTCTTCTCTCACGTTGCACTCTCTTTTTTCCCCCCGTGTGTTGCTGCGTCCCAGCGACGCTGTGACCCGCGCCTCCAGCAGGCCACTCTCTGCCTCGCCTCGCCGCACGTCCGCCGGAGCTCGCACCTGGCCGCGGCGTCCTGCTGCCCACGGCTAATCTGCCTGGCCACACGAACACCCTCCTCTATACTTCCGTTGAATAATTCAGGCATATGATAGTGTTATATGACTAAATTTTCTTATTATTTGGGTATTGGTTAATACATGATGTTGGGCTTAGCTGTTAATGGGTCAAGGATGGGTGTTTAGGCTAATTTGCTTAATCATTAATTTAGTTGAATAAAAACTAAATCATGGTATTAATATGTACTCCCTCCGGTTCCTAAAGATCCTCCCTCTTTCTGTTTAAGTGCGTTTTCAAAAGATCCTCCATCTTTTACTTTATTCCTTATTTGGCAAATTTTTTTCCCCTTTTTACCCTCTCATGTCCCTATAATATGGTCCACTGTTACACTATTAATTTAATTTTACTCCAATTCTCTCTCCTACTTTACCCCTTTTTATTTGTTTATTTTCTTTAACCCCCTTTCTCTCTCCTACTTTACCCACCCCAACCCCACACAAATTGATCCTCCTTGGTATCTGTTGTAACAGTAACAAAGAGGATCTTTCGGAACCGGAGGGAGTATATTAATAGTTATTGTTTTATTAATTGGAATAAAACTATATATACACACATATTAGTTGATTTATACCAAGGATGTCTTGACCTAGTGGTTAAGATTGAGGTGCTGTGAAAGATAGATCACACGAATCCCCCTTCCCTTTCTTTGTACTTTGTACTGCCTTCATGGCTCATATGGATAAAAAAAACATATTAGTTGATTTATATATACTTATAATAACTATGGAAATGGACATGCTCATACTTTATGAGTCCTCTAAACATGTTTAAATGATAGTATTAACATGGAGAACTTGGTTTAAATTTTATGGACTAAGTGGAGTGATCAAATTAATTAACGGTTATTTCACCAAATACCCCTGACAAATAAATTTATTCACCAAATACCCCCACTTTTTTCAAAATTCACCAGATACCCCTGACCTTTAAAAAAATTCACCAGATACCCCTGACTTTAAAAAAAAATACCCAAACTGCCCTTTTGGCTAACGGACGTTAGTGCACCGTTAACTAATTAACTAGTTAACCTTAAAAAACTCTAATTAACCCTAAAAAGCTAATTAATCCTAAAACCTAACTAACTTGACCCAACCCCCACCCCTCTCCCCTCCCGCGCCCCCCCCACCAGACACCCTCCCCACGCCGCCCCCTCCCCGACGCAACCCCTCCACCCCAGCGCGGCCACACCACCGACCTCTCCCACCCCTCCCCCCACTCCCGCAGCCGCAACCCACCCCCTCCCCACCTTCGAATGATTTCGTCTTCCCCTTACTTCCCTCGAATGATTTTGTCGGTTTTTTCTCGGGCTCGAGATCTTGCGACATTAATGGGCTTGGCGACATTAATGGACCAAAACAAAGAACAACAAAGAACGACGGGGGATTGGTTGGCTTGATTTCCGGGCTTGGTTGGGTCGATGTCGGGGGCTTGGGTGGCTCGATTTTGGGCTTGGTTGGCTCGATTTCGGCAAATGGTGTTCGATTGTGGAGATGGTGGTTCGAATGATGGAGATGGTGGTCCGAGCAACCGATTTTCTTTGGGAAGGGGAGGGGGAGGGGGTAGGGGGCAACCGATTTCGCGGGGGAAGGGGAGGGGGAGGGGGTGGGGGCAACCGATTTTGCGGGGGAAGGGGAGGGGGATGCGGGTTGGGGTGGTGGGAAGGGGGGGGGCGCGGTGGGGCTGGGGTGGTGGGAAGGGGGAGGCGCGGTGGGGCTGGGGTGGTGGGGAGGAGGAGGCGGGGTGGGGCGGGGGGTGGTGGGGAGGAGGAGGAGGCGGGGGGGGGGGGGCGATGGGGTTGGAGTTGTGGGGGTGGGGTGGGGGTGGTGGGGTTGGGATGGGGGTGGGGGGTGTTGGGCTTGGGGTGGGTGGGGGCGGTGGGGTGGGGGGGGTGGGTTTAGGGTTAGTTAGGGTTTTAGGGTTAGTTAGAGTTTTAGGTTTTTAGGTTTAATTAGGGTTTTTTCGTTTTTTTAGGGCTTTTAATGGTTAATTAGGGTTAATGACTAACGGAGTTAACCGCCGTTAGTCATTTGGGCATCTGGTGAATTTTTTCAAAGGTTAGGGGTATCTGGTGAATTCGAAAAAAAGTGGGGGTATTTGGTGAATAAATTTATTTGTCAGGGGTATTTGGTGAAAAAACCGATTAATTAACTATATAATATGATAACTTTAACAAATTGTTATAACAAATATGTGTAATAATTATAATCACTCAACTAAAACATTTTTTTTACTTAAAATGTTAACTTAACTACAACCCGGAAATCAATATTGACCCCTTTTTATTTAAAACCATTAACTAAGTAAATCATAAACAAACTCTAGAAGGTTCAACTAAAACATTTGAAAAGTTTATAACCAAAGAGTATCCCCCGTATGCCCAAACTCATGCAGCAACATCAGCATACCTAATCTGCTCCCCATTGAAGTATCAATGGTTCATCACAGGTCAACAAACAAACACAAATAACAAACAATCAGCTATGCTGAGTACGTACATAATCAGTTAAATAATACACTATGCATAAACAGAAGAACAATAACAATTCCTAAACATGATACTACAAAAACATTAAAATCCGTTTTTACAATTTATTTGGCATCGAACGGGCACCTTCATCTTTCTAGAATCATACGGGCTACTTAATCTTTAATAGACACTTGGTCTAATAGATGGAATGTAAATACGATTTCGTTCCGTTCCACATCCATCACCTTAGTATGCATATATACCCCCAAGATCGTACGGAACCTTCCGCCTACTTGAGTTATCAAAATTTATAAGAACACTACTATCGTCACAGTAGGCCTGCGTAGGAGTGTAGAACAAGTCCCACACTCCCCCCATTGTTCATACTTGTAGGGATTCCAACTACAAGTTTATCGCCAAAGATCCTTCTTAGTGATATTCATTCATACAACATTATGCATATAATCATTTATTCCTTCTTAGGTACATTGCTCAATTCTTTAGTTTAAGCAACTTCTTGTAACATCCTTGTTACAACAATAAATCATAGGATTCCAATCCAATTCTCATTTCATGCTTGTGATACGATTTAATTACGCATACCAATAATAATGCATTCCAACTCACATGTCATACAACAAGGAAATACATACAGATTTCCAATCAATTTCATGTTACCAAACAATCTCATCAATCATAACCATTCAATTGTTCCCTATCATGATTCTAGGTTCCAATGAAAGAATTCATAACCTAAACATGATACTAACATATCTAATTGAACTAGTACGTGTACGTACCTTGTAACGGAGAATCTTCGCTGACTACTTAAAACGTTCCGCTTATGAAATTGGGACCTAATCGAATAATAAATGTATTTCAGTGCTAAGTCCTTGATATTATTAAAATAAAAATCAGCTTACCTAACTATGTAAAATATGATGTTTTGAATATTAAAAATAATCAAACTTGTTGTTTAAACTTTCTTTTCATAAACTTTATTGAAACTAACATATTTATGACTTAATAATATGTTTGCAAATCTGATTTCTTCTAACTTATATTATACTTGTTCATAACAACGAAAACCTAAACTAGTATATGTAAGTATTATAAAAATAAGAATTAAGAAATAATATCATCCTAAGAACTAATAGTATAATCATAAATCTGATTTCCTTTAACTTATAATGTGCTTTGTTTACAACAACAAAACTTAACAATTGTATATACAAGTATTATAAAAATCAAATTTGAGAAATAGAATTACAATAAGAACTACAAATATAATTATAAATCTGATTTCTATACTTTATTTATAATCACCAACCTTAATAAAAAAATACATAAGAATTATAATCAGAATTTACAATTAATTTAAATAGAAAAGAAGAGAAATCTTTTTTTTATTAAAGTATACCGGAGCACCACCGACGACCACCACAACTGGCGGACGCGCGACCACCCGCGACTGAACCTCCGGCGAGCAGGCACACTCGAACTCCGACGAACCGCGAACCACTGCACGACGCGACTCCTACTCGAGTCCAGCCTCGCGCGAACACCCGCACAACCCACGCGAACTCCGACCACAACAGCGAGACGCGAACCTCCATACTCGAACCACCAGACGCGAACCTCTGGCAGAAAATTCCGGCCGACGTAGGGGAATGTAGTATAGCGCAGGAGAGAGAGAGAGAGAGAGAGAGAGGAGAGGGAGGAGAGAGAAATTCCTTGGGTAAAAAAACGGCTGATTAGTAAAAGGAATAGGATTTTATTTTTTTCCTTTTCTTTTTCTTATTTATAGCTTGAGAAACCTAGGTTTAATAGGATTTGTTTCCAAATCAAATTCCTATTTTTATTTTATTTATTTGGAAAATAAAACAAAACCAAATTATAATATAATTAGGTACAAAAAGTAGGTTGCATAGTTAAATTATAACTGTAGGCTTACCCAAACTATATTTTTCTGTAAATAATATTAAAAATACTTTCACTTTATTCTTTATATTTCCTAATTTATAAAAAAAATAACTCCCAAAAATAAGGAGTGTTACAGGCTTCCCCCCTTGAAGGAAGTTTCGTCCCGAAACTTTGAGGTAGCCAGTCTTAACGACGATCTTTTTGCACTACTAAGTCCCAATATTTCACAAGCGTTTTCTAACTTTCGCAAGTCACATAAGCGATAAATACACATAAATAACAGACTTAACAGACTTTAGCAAACTTTAGGATGGAAGCGCGAAATTCTATCGTATTCTTCCCGCCTTAAAAGAAAAGTTACGTCCCCGTAACTCACCTACCCCTTGAAAGAGCTCAGGGTACTTCAGCAATTGAATGACATGTTTAACGTATTATATGGCTAGGGCTTCCATATTCCACGTGTCCTTCATGGGTATGAACCTCGCAGCTTTGGTTAATATGTCCACTATCACCCATATTGCGTTATTGCCTCCCCGACTCCTAGGTAAGGCTACGACGAAGTCCATGGACATTGAATCCCACTTCCATGTTGGAATGTCTAGAGGTTGGATTTTTCCTTGAGGTCTTTTGTGATCGGTGAAAATTCTACAAGTCACCCCGTAAAGGTAATGTCTCCAGTTGTTTAAGGCAAATATAATTGCGGCCAATTCTAGGTCATGTGTTGGGTAATTAACTCCATATGGTCTCAGTTGATGGGATGCATAAGCTATGACTTTCCCATTTTGCATAAGAACACAACCCAACCCATTCTTTGACGCATTACTATAGACATCATACCCCTCTTTCCCGTTAGGCAAGGTTAGGACAGGTGCTGAAGTTAATGTCTCTTTGAGTGTTTGAAAGGCTTTCTCACTGTCCTCATTCCAGTTAAACTTGCAATCTTTCTTCATTAAGTTAGTCATGGGCTCTGCTATTTTTGAGAAGTCCTTAACAAACCCCCTATAATAACCGGCTAAACCCAAGAAACTCCTTATATTTGTGATATTATTTGGTGTAGGCCATTCATTCACATCTTTTATCTTTGCATGATCTACTGATACACCTTCCTTAGAGACGAAATGATCCAAAAATGACACTTTTTCTAACCAAACTTCACACTACAAAAAAAAACTTTGCATACAATTGGTTCTCCCTAAGTGTCTGTAAAATAAGCCTCAAATATTCCTCATGTTCTTCCTTGCTCCTTGAATAGATCAATATATTGTCTATAAACACGACTACGAATTTATCGAGGTAGGGTCGAAAAATCCTATTCATGAGGTCCATGAAAACAGCAGGTGCATTGGTTAACCCAAAAGGCATGACGGTAAACTCATAGTGTCCATACCTAGTCCTGAAGGCAGTTTTAGGTATATCTTGATCAGCAATCCTTAATTGATGGTAATCTGACCTTAAGTCTATTTTAGAGAACATCCTTGCACCCTGAAGTTGGTTAAACAAGTCATTTATCCTAGGTAATGGATATTTGTTTTTCACAGTGACATTGTTCAACTCACGGTAGTCTATACACAACCTCAAACTACCATCCTTCTTCTTCACAAATAAGACAGGGGATCCCCATGGTAACATACTAGGTCTAATGTACCCCTTCTCTAGTAGTTCTTCCAACTGGTTTTTCAACTCGTTCATTTCTGCTGGAGCCATTCGGTATGGGGCTTTTGAGATAGGTCCAGTTCCAGGTACTAGGTCAACAGTGAACTCTACATCTCTCCTTCGCGGCATACCAGGTATTTCTTCAGGAAAAACATCCTGGAATTCTTTGACTATATAGGCACATCCTCAGGTCTCAATGGATCATCCCCAACCCTTCTCACAGAACACATAAACAGAGGTCATCCTTTGTCTATATAACTCTTAAGTTGCAAGGCATTGATTACTTTAATCCCAGGTTCTCGAGGTATTCTCCTATATGACACCCTTTTTCCCGAACGATATCTCAGTTCCACCTTCTGTGCATCACAATCTATCTTAGCCTTGTACTTCCAAAGCCAATCCATTCCCCAAAATGACGTCTAGGTTCGATAGGTTAAACTCTATTAGATCGGAAGGAAAGAAGCCCTCCCCTATTTTCAATGAGACATTTAGGAATTTCTTAGAGCAATTAACAGTATCCCCAGACGGAATAACTATAGGCATAGAAATTGACTCTGACTCAACCAGTGCTAGAGTTCTAACAGTTGTATGTGCAATAAAAGAAAAAGATGCTCCAAAATCGAACAATACTTTAACAGGAATTGAGTTGATAGAGAAAGTACCCGTGACAACATCTCTACGAGCTTTCTCTTCGCTAGTCGTCATCATATACAGCTTCCCTTTGCCCTTATTATCATTGTTGTTGGCCACATAGTTCCCATTTGGTACCTGATTATTTGCATTGGTTGGTGGTTTGGAGTAATTAGAGTTCTCTGACCCATTGGATGCATTTCCACCATTCCCATTCCCATTCCTAGGCTTGTCTCCATAGTTCTGTCGTTTCTGACCATTGGGGTTAACCTTATTCTTCGAATAGCACTCGTACGCCCTATGTCCCACTTTCCCACATTCACGACACTCCACCTTATTACCCTCGCAATCCTTCCCAGGATGGTTGTATGAGCACTTCTTACACCTGTACACACGCTCAGGCCTGCGGTTGTTGGTGTTATTGTTGCGGTTATTGTTATCGTCGTTGGGTACCTTTTCGAAGTTTCCTTGGGAGGTTTGATTGTTCTGGTTCCCATGGTGTTTCTTTTCAAATCATTGAACCTCGGGGTTTGGATTATCCTTTCGCTTCTCACCTTGTTTACCTCCTTCCTCTCGTTTCCTTATTGCATATAAGTGGGCAACTTTGCCAAAAACATGGTCCAACGAGGTGAAAGTATCTCCCCTCAGTCTCCCTTGCAGGTCAAGGGTGAGCCCTAATTCAAAGCGTGAGGCCTTAGCTTCCTCAGTAGGGGCAATTTCATGAGCAAATCTCATCAGTTCAATGAACTTGGCTATCCCACATCGAAAGCTGAGGAGAACGAAGCCTTCTTTATATAGAGGTGGACACCTCAACCTAGTAGAGGCCTTTTGGGTAGGACTTCGGTCCTGTACCAAAGCAAATCCTTGCGGGCTAGGGCCCAAAGAGGATAATATATACTAGTGGGCTTCTGCACACCTAGGCGTATTACAGATAGTATCAGAGCCAAGGCCCATTCCGGTGTCCTGTTGTGCCTACGGGGACGCAGGTTCTTTAAAAGATGGGAGAAGATGCTTAAGATCTTGACTATCCCACATCAGAAGTTGAGGAGAACGAAGCCTTCTTGATATAGAGGTGGACACTTCAACCTAGTAGAGGCCTTTTGGGTAGGACTTTGGTTCTGCACCAAAGCAAATTCTTGCAGGCTAGGGCCCAAAGAGGACAATATCTACTAGTGGGCTCCTGCACACCTATGGGTGTTACAGGTTGCATGGGCACTTCTTACACCTGTACACACGCTCAGGCCTGCGGTTGTTGGTGTTATTGTTGCGGTTATTGTTATCGTCGTTGGGTACCTTATCGAAGTTTCCTTGGGAGGTTTGATTGTTCTGGTTCCCATGGTGTTTCTTTTCAAATCTTTGAACCTCGGGGTTTGGATTCTCCTTTCGCTTCTCACCTTGTTTACCTCCTTCCTCTCGTTTCCTTATTGCATATAAGTGGGCAGCTTTGCCAAAAACATGGTCCAACGAGGTGAAAGTATCTCCCCCCAGTCTCCCTTGCAGGTCAAGGGTGAGCCCTAATTCAAAGCGTGAGGCCTTAACTTCCTCAGTAGGGGCAATTTCAGGAGCAAATCTCATCAGTTCAATGAACTTGCGGTAATACTCCTCAACAGACAGGTTCCCTTGATCTAGCATCATAAACTTTTGGGCTTTCTTCTTTTTGAGGTATGGTGGGTAATACTTATCTCTCAGAGCTTTCTTGAAGGTTTTCCACCCAAAGTCAGGCTGTTTTAGGATATTGTCCTTAGCTTGGGTCCACCAAAAGTGGGCATCCCCCTGTAGGTAATAGCTTGCTAAGGGCACTGTCTTGTCATCTGGACAGGCATGAGGGTAAAGAAAAGCTTATCAAACTCTCCAACCCAGTTTTCCAATTCTTCTAGCCCCCCTTTCCCATTCAGAACTGGTGGGTTCCTACGGATAACCTTTTCAGATAAGTCCCCATCCCGGTTATGTCCTTAGTCTAGGTTAGCTGTAATCTACACTAGGTCACGAATCGATTGCTCGACATTCAGAGAGGTCTCAGGCGTACCGCCCTGACGAACCATTCTGCGCTGAAAAATGACATAACGGTTGTTTCAGTGACATACACCTAGTCGTTCATTCAATTAACCATTACACATTTGCACGTTCATTCAACGCGTTTTTATCGCGAACAATCATTAAGTCTCTATTGACTTACAATATAAACATCCCAAATAAGACGTTACATCAAATAATAAAAGAATGAAAATATTGTATTATTATTGAATAGGGAAAATTCATTGTTTCTAAGGAAAACATAATATGAATAAATAAAGGAATCAAAAATGCTAATTTGCTACTTGGCATGCAAGCCTTATTAAAACTAAAATAAACAAATAAAATAATATTCTAATCCTAATTATACTTTCAAAAGAAACTAGGGACTATAATGGTGAGCTTCGTCATCTGAGTTAGGATTTTCTATTCCTTCTTCCATGTCATCTTCGTCCTCAGAAGGCTCGTCATCCTCTATATGTTCATCTTTCTCCATGTGTTCTTCCTCTTCCTCATTTTCTAAGTCAAGTATAGGTGCAACATGATCTTCCCCAATCAGTCAATCACTGTGATGAATGTCCTATTATTCCCTTCATCGTCGAAAATTGCTAGTCCTATCCTCAAAAGTTTGGTATCTTGCTATTTTTACAGCTCTAGGTGACGTTTGTGGCTCAGTTTTAACTCTAGGATTCTCAGAATTCACATCTACAACCTTAGTTCCCGAGCTTTCCCCCACATGATAGGTTCCTCTAACTGGAGGTGATGAGGTAGAGGGCTCCCAACTTCTCTTCTCACGAATTCTCCATTCATTTTCACAGTATTTAAGATCAGTGATGAAATGCCCTACCGTAGGAAGGTATTGATTCCAGTAAGTGTGTTTGGTTGCATTAAAACTTCCATTTTCTGACCATATATCCTCATATCTACGGTGTACGAAAAGGTAAGGTTCCTCCTTAGGGACGTACTGCAGCATAAAATATACTTTCTCCATTTCAGTCCTTAGTCTAGTATATCCCTGTAAGGTCCTATATTCTATAGCAGCTTTCATCGTCTTATAGGCCCAGCTGTCTCAATCTTCCGCTATTCGGTGTTTCATCAAGTATTCTTTAGGACCTATGTCGTAAACCATATGTGAATTAAAAGAAAGAAAATAGTCTAAGTTTTTGTGAAGTCAAGGTTTTAAAATATACATTATATATATACATATATCTGATTCATTCCACAGTAATTGCATACTTCCTAATAACATATAGACAAGTAAGGCAAGAAAAGGGATTACAAATAAAATCATTCCTATGATTTAATGCACGTAAAAGTAAACTATATGCTCTTATCCCATTCTACCCATTATCATTTGAAACATCTTTGAAAATAGGAACTTTTGGCTCTGATGACCAGTTTTGTAACACCCCCAAAATCCATACACGTCTAAACTACGTTGCATCGACCTTGGAAGTGTTACCGCCGCGGTGAAACGTAAGGCTTATTAAAACCAAAACACTAACTTACACTTTATTATGAAAACTAAATTGCAGCGAAAATAATAAGAAAACTTAACTACAACTCGGAATCACTATTGACCCCTTTTTATTTAAAACCTTTAACTAAGTAAATCATAAACAAACTCTAGAAGGTTCAACTAAAACATTTGAAAAGTTTATAACCAAAGAGCATCCCCCGTATGCCCAAACTCATGCAGCAACATCAGCATACCTAATCTGCTCCCCATTGAAGTATCAATGGTTCATCACAGGTCAACAAACAAACACAAAGAACAAACAATCAGCTATGTTGAGTACGTACATAATCAGTTAAATAGTACACTAAGCATAAACAGAAGAACATTAACAATTCCTAAACATGATACTACAAAAACATTAAAATCCGTTTTTACAATTTATTTGGCATCGAACGGGCACCGTCATCTTTCTAGAATCATACGGGCTACTTAATCCTTAATAGACACTTGGTCTATTAGATGGAATGTAAATACGGTTTCGTTCCGTTCCACATCCATCACCTTAGTATGCATACCCCCAAGATCGTACGGAACCTTCCGCCTACTTGAGTTATCAAAATTTATAAGAACACGACTATCGTCACAGTAGGCCTACGTAGGAGTGTAGAACAAGTCCCACACTCCCCCCATTGTTCATACTTGTAGGGATTCCAACCACAAGTTTATCGCCAAAGATCCTTCTTAGTGATATTCATTCATACAACATTATGCATATAATCATTTATTCCTTCTTAGGCACATTGCTCAATTCTTTAGTTTAAGCAGCTTCTTATAACATCCTTGCTACAACAATAAATCTTAGGATTCCAATCCAATTCTCATTTCATGCTTGTGATACGATACATTACGCATACCAATAATAATGCATTCCAACTCACAAGGCATACAACAAGGAAATACATATAATGTGCTTTGTTTACAACAACAAAACTTAACAATTGTATATACAAGTATTATAAAAATCATATTTGAGAAATAAAATTATCATAAGAACAACAAATATAATTATAAATCTGATTTCTATACTTTATTCTATACTTTATTTATAATCACCAACCTTAATTAAAATTACATAAGAATTATAATCAGAATTTACAAATAATTTAAATAGAAAAGAAGTGAAATCTTTTTTTTAATTAAAGTATACCGGAGCACCACCGACGACCACCACAAGTGGCGGACGCGCGACCTCCCGCGACTGAACCTCCAGCGAGCAGGCACACTCGAACTCCGACGAGCCGCGAACCACTGCACGATGCGACTCATACTCGAGCCCAGCCACGCGCGAACACCCGCACAACACGCGAACTCCGACCATAACAGCGAAACGTGAACCTCCACACTCAAACCACCAGACGCGAACCTCCAGCAGAAAATTCCGGCCGGCGTAGGGGAAGGCAGTATAGCGCAGGAGAGAGAGAGAGAGGAGAGAGAGATAAAATTTTTTTGGAAGAGGGAAGAAGAATCACGTGGAAGATGAGAAGAGAGGAGAGGGAGGAGAGAGAAATTCCTTGGGTAAAAAAATGGTTGATTAGTATAAGGAATAAGGTTTTATTTTTTTCCTTTTCTTTTTCTTATTTATAGCATGAGAAACCTAGGTTTAATAGGATTTGTTTCCAAATCAAATTCCTATTTTTATTTTATTTATTTGGAAAATAAAACAAAACCAAATTATAATATAATTAGGTACAAAAAGTAGGCTGCATTGTTAAATTATAACTATAGGCTTACCCAAACTATATTTTTCTGTAAATAATATTAAAAATACTTTCACTTTATTCTTTATATTTTCTAATTTATAAAAAAAATAACTCCCAAAAATGCGGAGTATTACAGGCTTCCCCCCTTAAAGGAAGTTTCGTCCCGAAACTTTGAGGTAGCCTGCAGTCTTAACGACGATCTTTTTGCACTACTAAGTCCCAATATTTCACAAGCGTTTTCTAACTTTTGCAAGTCACATAAGCGATAAATACACATAAAAAACTGACTTAATAGACTTTAGCAAACTTTAGGATGGAAGCGCGAAATTCTATCGCATTCTTCCCCCCTTAAAAGAAAAGTTACGCCCTTGTAACTCACCTACCCCTTGAAAGGGCTCTACCTTCTGTTACTAATTGCATTATATGCCACCTTCTGATGGGGAACAATGTCCTCGGTGGCTTTGCCTTCTGTTACGATAATCTAATGGCATTATATGCCACCTTCTGATGGGGGACTTATGTCCTTGGTGCTTGCCTTCCGCTGTACTCAATTAACTGACGAAAGTTTGTTGATAATGAATATGTTGATGAAGGATGATAATGATATATGACAATCTGTACTATTTAAGTTAAATTGTTTATGAAATGGTTTGACTATATTATCTCTCCCTGTTTGCAACTAAAATGATTTGAAATGCTTTTACGATGTCAGGGTAGTATGTTACTGAGCCTCGACTCATGACGTTTTATTTTCTATTTTAGGTATGTCAAAGCAATTGCAAGGGTGCTATTATAGATTATGTTGAAGTGACTATGTATAATTTGATATATATAGGATTTTTTTTCTGTGCGATGGGTAAACATCATTTGTATATTTAAGAGACCATTTTTGGTTATTGTTTTATTAGTGGGCCATAACCCACAAATTTAAGTTATGTCTCCGTTGCCAATTAATGTTATGTATTTCCGGGGCATTACATTACCAGCAACCAATCTCATGGTAATTGAGCTTCAAGAAAGCCATAACCATGATTATGATTGCAATTATGTTATGTAATTATGATACGTAAAAGAAACAAAAACATGATGAAGTTAAGTGAAAGAGTATTCTGTTATGTCAGGTCGTGCACGTATCTTCTGGTGGCAACACCGCCTTCTGATGAGGGACAACGTCCTCGATGGCACCCGCATTATGGCATTATATGGCAACTTCAGATGGGGGACAATGTCCTCGGTGGCTCTGCCTTTTGTTACTATTGGCATTATATGCCACCTGCTGATGGGAGATGAATATCGACGGTGGCTTTTGCCTTCTGTTACGATTTATGGCATTATATGCCACCTTCTGATGGGGGAGTTATGTCCTCGGTGGCTTTGCCTTTCACTGTACTCAATTAACTAATGAAATTTTCTGATAATGACTATGTTAATGAATGATGATAATGATCTATGCTAATTTGTATGACTTGAAATATATGTTTATGAAATGGTTTGCCTTTATTTTTCTCTCTCTGTTTGCAACTAAAATGAGTTGAAGTGAATTTACGATGTTAGGGTAGTTTGTTACTGAGTCTCAGCTCATGACGTTTTGTTTTTTGTTTTAGGTATGACGCGACGACAGTTATGGACCGCTATTATAAAGGATTATGTTGAGGAGACTATGTTTAATTTTGGGATATTTAGGATATTTTGTATGATGGGTAGTTAAGTATTATATTATGATGAGCATTTGTATATCTGAAAATACTATCTTTGGCTATTATTTTATTAGTGGGCCCATGACCAACAAGCTTAAGTTCAGTTTACACCGCCAATTAAGGTTATGTTTTTCCGGGGCGTTACATAACCTCTCGATCAGCTTTAGGAAGAATCATCCCCTTCCAACCCTGCAACTTCTTCGTAGTCTAGCGGGTCTAGGGTATTAGTGTCTCGATTAAAAGTGGGTTAAAAAATTTTAATGTTACAATTTATTTTTTTATCGCACACTTTTGTTAAATGTAAATAATATTCATACAACTAACACATGAATATTAGGATATCAATACAAATAAAAAGGCTTGAGAAGGAAGTACTAGATAGCGACTAGCAAGTGATAGAGGAGATAGAGAATTTGGGCTATGTTCAGTTCATTTTATTTTTACTTATTTCAGATCAGATCAGATCAGATCAGTTCAGATCAGATCAGATCGATTCAGATCAAATAAGTTCAGATCATACTTATATTTAAAAACTTATTATTATTGTTGTTATTATTGTTATTGGTATCATGATTATTATGCTGATTATTATGATTATTAGTATTTTTAACGCTATTATTATTGGTAATTATTATTAATGTCGTTGCTATTATTATAAATGTCATTGATGTCAATATTTCAAGCTATTTGTGTTCAAGAAGAAGAATGTTCTTTTGGCATTTGTACGTGTTCTTTTTTATATTTGTTCTAATTAACAATTTTGATATGCGATTTTCTTTTTGATGTTGTACATGTAAAGAACATGATGATAATATAAGATGTTTATTTTTTTTTAACAATTTTGGCAGAATAATATAAAGTATATAAAACTAGTTTATATAAAATATGAGTAGCAAGGAATAACCTAATAATGTTGGCATCACCTTTAAATTTCCCCCTACACGGGATTTTACCTTATCTTTAAAAAAAAATTATATAGAACATGCCAACGATATAAGAAGAATATTTAACAATTTTGTTCAAAATCATATGATTATATATACTTATAGGTTTATTTATAATGTAAAAAGAACAATTGGTTGATATAACAAAAAACATGTTGTTAGTTAAATCCAAACATGTCATCAATATAAAAATAACATCTATCGTTTTTTTACATCTATCTTTTTTTTAGAATGTGTTCTTTAAATAGATTTTGTATGCTATTTCAATATATATTCTTTTTTTTATTACCATTATATGTTCTTTTCATTAATACTTAAATTCTTATTATAAACGTACTTTTGACATAAATAATATATTCTTATTACCATAAACAATATGTTTTTTAACCTTAAATATGTGTTCTTTTATTTTTAATTGTATGTTCATATACTATGTGTTCTTTTTCAAAAAAAAAAAAAAACTAATTACGCTATTATTATTATTATTATTATTATTATTATTATTGTTGTTGTTGTTGTTGTTGTTGTTATTATTATTATTATTATTATTATTGTTATTATAATAATAATAATAATAATTATAATAATAATAATAATAATTATAATAATAATAATAATAATAATAATAATAATAATAATAATAATAATAATAATAATAATAATAATAATAATAATAATAATAATAATTATTATTATTATTATTATTATTATTATTATTATTATTAAAGTTGTGCCTAGTAATAAAATATAGTTATAGTAATACTAGTAATGAAATACAAAGTAATAATAATATTAGTAATAATATGTTTTACAAAAGATAAGTTCAGATTAGATCAGATCAGATCAGATAAGTTCAGATCAGGTCAGATCAGATCTGATAAGTTCAGATCAGTAAAAATAAGGTGAACTAAACATAGCCTTGGTCATTGACAAAATAGAAATATTTTTGTGTGAAAAATTAGGACAAAGTATATAGAAACTTGTGATTTTTAGATTATATATGCTCATGTTTTCTAAAAAAACATTATTTATCCTACCTCGTGTGACGTGTTCATACTATCACTATTTAGATAAGGTTATTAATTGCATTATTTAAGGATTACTTATCCTAATAACGAATTTAGGGGTAAGTTATCACATTGATTATTCAAAAATAAGAAATGTTAAGGAAAGTCAAGAAAAATTCAGAAAAAAAAAGTTCAGAAAATTTCATAAAAAATAAGGTAAAGAGAATATGCCCGGGTTGCTTAATTAATTGTTTTAGGGAAACTTTTCATATTATTCAATGGTTCTCTACTCTGTTATTTACAATTACTTAGTTCATCATGGACCTATGTCTCAATGAATCGCACGCAAGAGATATTGATAACACACAAAAAGTTAATCATATTTCATAACTATTGATTGCACAACAACCCATAGCCCATATAAAAAGGAATATTTATTATTTGATCCACATCCTGACATATTAGAAGTCCAATGGTAGCAATGTAGCTTGATATAGCGATCCATAAAAATACACCAATACTGAGATGGGTAGAACAAGGTGAACCAATAGAAATTACTAAACAACTTAGTAGAATTGATATGACTGCTATACTAAATAAATATGTATCTCCTCTCGATGGAATAAGATTCTCTTTGAACAAGTACGTAGTTTTGTTCTATCCACTAAAGCTTGAAGAATTTCCAAAGGGTCGACATATTTAGGTCCAATACGTTGTTCTATATTTGTGAATATTTTTTTCCCACACAATTACTAATAAACCTATTGTATTCCCAATACGAGAGTCAAAATAGGGAAAACAAATCTTTAAAAAAAATACTAAATAGGTGTTATAAGTCGAGGTGAAAGTTTGGTATACGGTTTGGATTTAGGTCTAGTCTAATCCAATCCGAACAAAATTGGATTTCAATTTTCCAATCCAAATCCAAACCAATCAGAGCTTGAGTCCTAACCAATCCAATTCGAATTTTGAGACAATAGATTGGATTCAATCCGAAATATCCAAAATTTTAAACTCTATTCTTTTGATGAAATGATTTAGCACGAACATTAAAATGAATTTGTTCTAGAAAATAAGTAATTCATACAATCCCATAAAAATTCAATAATAACAACTAATAATTCATATCAATCCATAAATTTTATCAAAAACACTTAAGCTCAATTTCAAATATACAAATATAAAACACAGGGCTTATTTGCTGTTTGGTGGTTTTGGATTCAATCACCCTAAAAAAAAAAAATTAATCCCAATCAGGGGCGAAGCTATAGGGGGCTGGCAGGGGCCCTTGCGGCCCACCCTCGTGGCCCATGCATTACAAACGTGGCCCCTGCATGTTTTTAACATATATTATATTAAATTGCTTCTGATATCACAGTAACGGGGGTTTGGTTAGGGGATCGTAAGAAAGGCAAAGGGAAAGGGAGAAATTGATTCCATTCCTTTAAAACTTGTTTAGTTGAGAAGTTTTTTATTTTTCTCTTCCTCCCCTTCCATTACCCCAAATCCCTCTAATTTAATTTCCCCCCTCCACTTAGAAACAAGGGTAAGGGAAACCCCCTTTGACCACCCATCTCACTATTGCAAACACCCCCCACCACCCCACCCAATCGCCAACACCACCCAGGATTCACCCCCACACCCGAACTAAGGGGGCGATGACGGTGCATCCAACGGCGGCTGCCAGCGCAATCATTGACCACATTCACTCTCTCTTCACTCAGCAACAATGATAGAGTGCCATGTCAACAACAACAACAACATCACTAATATCAGCAACTTTAGCGGTGAAGAAAGCCCTCGCCAAAGACAGGCACAACAAAGTACACGATCAAGGCAGGAGGATAAGGATGCCCATCATCTGCGTCGCATGTGTCTTCCAGCTAACACGTGAGTTGGGTCAGAAGTCAGATGGTCAAACCATCAAGTGGCTTCTCCCACAAGTTATTTAATTTGAAATTGAAATTGTGGTGGTGGTGGTGGACTGGTGGTGGTATTAGAGGGGTGGTGAAATATTAGGGTTTCCTTTACCTATTTTAAAACAAACAACCTACTAAACCTGAGGGTTTTGCTTTCTATTGTCCTTGTTTCCCTTTCTTAAACTATTTCCCTTTCCCCTTTGCGAACAAACGTCCCCTAATGATCTTGCTTGAGTAGTTAAGTAAGTTGGTAAAAATAACTTTTTAATATGAGGTTATGGGATCAAAACTTGTTAAACGTCAATATTCAGAATCTTTAAGGCAGGCTCAATTACTCATTCTCTTCCGTCAATTTGATCATTCTTATTTCTCTACGAAACTTTTGATCTTCTACTCTAATTTTCTCCCCCTAACAATACTCTTGTAACACCCAACAAAAATGGAAATTTTCCAAATTTATTTCATTCTCAATTCTCTAATTTTCATTAGTTTTCTTACTTTACCAAAGTTTCCATTTAACACCCTCACCTTCCTCTCGCAATAATCTACCGTTCACAATTTTTTCTCGATCCCTGAGAAACTATGAATGGCAACTTTTATTTAATTTCTTCGCCATTTAAATTTAATATTAATGGCTAATTTTTTTCCCTTATATATTCCCTACTCAATTTCTACCTATTGATCAAAAATCAAAAAACCAGTTTTCGGTTTTTACTTTGAAAACAACAATATCAATTTTTTTTTGGAATTGGGCAATCGTCTTCTTCTGTTCTTCAATAATACTCCACGAATTCTAGAAAAATCGGGGTCTAGAAAGCTAGCTTCTTCCACTCCTCAATTGGAAAAAGTGGGGTCTTCCGTCGCAATTCCATTCCTCTGTTATTTACATTTCATGCCGTAAAGTTCAGCAATTGCAAGACTTGCAACAGTGAGTAAGGTAATTTACTGATAGAGTTATGAGAAAGCTTTAATTATATTGAGATTGTTCAACACTATTTATAGTGCTCTAGAGATCTACTGTTATACAACGTAGGAGTATAGATAAGAGTTTACAAAGATAAGTTTACAGAGAGAGAAAGAGAATTATCTTTTACTAACAAACTCTAATAATATCTTTGACTAACTAACTCAATGCTACAGCTATGCAAATGATAATAGTAGATGACTTAGTCATTTTTATCACAACATTACAGAATATGACTTAGTCATCTCTATCATTCCCCCGCAAGATGGACGGCCAAAGGAAAAGTCCAATCTTGAAAGATGAGTACGTGATGGCCCGCTTGATCGGTGATAAAAACTAAATGATGTTGACGAGTTTCGTGGCAATGGTAATGGAGGTAATGGCCATTGGAGAGAAGAGCTTCTATAAAAAAAAAAATCAAAGGAGGGTGACGAAGAGAAGAAATGAATGTGGTGTACAGTACTTTGTTTTTTTTTTTTTTTTTTTTTTTGTAAAGAGAAAGAGCATATCATTAGAAAGTAATAACCAGGATATTTGGTGTTGTGGCCTTTTGGGTGGGAGGCCACCAAAAATTTGGTACGTGAGAGTGGAGGGATAGAAAATCAAAAAGGCTGAATTTCTTCATGGAGTTTTAGGAAGAGGGAATGAGGCCGAGAAGGAGAGTGTTTGGATGGTTGCATAGTGGCATCCATAGATAACTTTGCAATAAGAGGTTTCATATTGTCAGTTATCACCATTGAAGGAGAGGAGGATATCCATGATGGAATGGTGATAATTGTTGAGATTGTTAATGTTTCTCCATAGAAGTTGGGAGAAAGGGATTTCATGTTCGGCAACGCTCTTGGTAGTCAAACTACGGGGGTGCCGAAAAGGGATTGTGTCTCCGGAAAGGGTTTGGAGAAAAAAAAAATGATAATTGGCATCTCTTGGTATATGAAATACGGGGTGCCAAAAGAGTTGAGCGGAAGTGTGATTTTGGGTTGAAGCTTTCTGAGAAGGAAGTTTGATATGGTCACCATCATTTGTCGGCGTCGGCAAAAGGTTTTGATGGTGTAGCCCTGTTGGAGGAGGATGATGACTGGTTTGGGAGTGATATTATCACTACCGCCATTGAGGGAGGGAGATTAGAGAGGGGAAGCATGGTTACGGATCAAAGCTCTTGATACCATGATAGAGTTATGAGAAAGCTTTAATTATATTGAGATTGTTCAACACTATTTATAGTGCTCTAGAGATCTACTGTTATACAACGTAGGAGTATAGATAAGAGTTTACAAAGATAAGTTTACAGAGAGAGAAAGAGAATTATCTTTTACTAACAAACTCTAATAATATCTTTGACTAACTAACTCAATGCTACAGCTATGCAAATGATAATAGTAGATGACTTAGTCATCTTTATCACAACATTACAGAATATGACTTAGTCATCTCTATCATTTACTAATTATATTTCATTTTTCTTCTAATGTATTTTCACACATAATTTCTCTTATTTTAAATCTATATATCTTATGTTTGTTTTCTGTATTCTTCTTTAGTTCATCTCTTCACGCATTAAATTTGTAATTGTTAATATTTTTTTTGGCCCCTTTTCGAGAACCCGTGGTAAGAAGAATTTTCCTCTGGGCTGCCCTCGCACAGGGCCACTCACCCAGAGGCCCAAAAAGCCCCAAACCCCCCAACAACATTGAAATTTTTGCTTCCACCAAGATTTGAACCTTGGTCTCCCATGTGGGAGATAGGAAGCCATAACATTGTTAATATGTTTGGTGGGTTTGTGTGAATAGTAATATAGTAGATAAAATTTGTTACTTAAGTATTTTTATACATTTATAATATGCTTATTAATAGTTCCTGAGGTACTTTTGTCTTATAGAAAAAAGATTAGGCTGAGACTTGTAACTAATTCTTACATATATTTTTTGAAGCCAGAATTTGGATTATCTTGAGTTTTTGGTGTTTTGCCTTGTAAGAATATAATCGTAGTATTTGGAAAGAAATTCTTATTACAAGCATTGCACCCTTTTTTTTTATACTAGGGGCCCAACTTTTAAGATTAGGATAGGGCCTCCAAAGTATTTATGCTTGGCGCCGTTAACTTTTGATTCCTGGCTTCGCCCATCAACTGATTCCTATCCGAATATACTTTAAGTCCAATTCGAATTACTAATCCGGTTTGCATTACATTGTATTTGATTTCGGTTTCTATCCAAATAACTTTCACCACTAGTCAAAAGTTACCCTATATATTTGTTAAGTTTATGAGAGAGAGAAAATAGCAAGAGTTTATATTATATTGATGTGTGTTCAATAATAAACTATGAGTACAATATATATAGGAGTACAAACTCGTACAATAAGAAACTTTATAAAAGATATCTTATTCCTAATATTAATCATATACTTATTGGAAATATTCCTAAGATAATATTTACCTAAGATAATAATATATCCTAAAATATATCATATCTTTATTATCCGTAATATTTCTAATAATATTATATGATACTTCCTCCATCCATTTCATAATAAGTGCAAATAAGTGCAACATATATAAAGAAAGTACACACATACCAATGCATGTAGAGAGACAAAGTTAGGGACATCCTTTAATTGTTTTTTTATAAGAATATCTTGAGTTATGTATAAGAGAAAATGGAGTATAAAAATTATATATTTGCAAACTACACATTAACAGGAATCAAAAAAATCCCTCGTGACTAAGTCTTTCATCATGTATGCAAAATTAGAGAAGGCCAAAATTGTCATATGAACAATACCCACTAATTAAATGTAGCAATTAGAAAAATACTGGGAGTAATAGTGTACCCAACAAAAGGAGACCACATGCCATTTAATTACACAAACACGAAGTGAGAAAAGGGGGAAACTTTAAACTTTTGGGCGCCAATTCAAATTTTCAACATAAGGGCCTAGCAAATAATCCTAGAGCAATTATAATCATTCAAAGTACCTAAGCTGCACCTACAGCTGCACGGCAGCTTGGTAGGATGTAAGAAAAGTTTTTGATTTCTGAGTGATTTCCCAAACTAGTGTTAGAAATAAAAGAAATTCCAACTCTAGTGTTATGTCGAAACTTATTCCCTATTTTAGTGTTTTAGTAGGTTTGGATACACAAAGCTAAGTTTTTTTAGGTTTGGTGTCATAATTAAAATACTTAGTATTTTTTAACTAATTTTCTCTCTCTCTTTTTTTTTTTTTTTTTTTTTACCAATCACTTTGGCACATATTTACACTCTACTCACCATCAGGATCTAGATTTTCCATTGAGGTTCTAGCATAAAAGAGGCACAAACTTTGAAGTAAGTGTAGTCCTTATTTCCATTTGCAAGAGAATAATTGTGCAGAGGTAGCTATGATTATATCTAATCAGGACATAGTGATCATTGAACAGACAATTAAATGCCAAAATATGGCAAATTAAAGTAAAATCAGCTGATCATGACATGGTATTTCATGTATATCATGCTACAAGTGAAAAGGCTCTACTGAAAATCAGGTACATTACATGAAGCAACTAATCTCACGACTTCAAGAGTGACAAAGTGCTGGTCAAATTTCTCAAAAAAGGTTACCTCCATCACTAAAGAAAGATATTAGCATTTAATACAAAAATCAAGTAAAACCAATCAGTGTGATAGATTAATATATGTATTAGACAGTAGACACACAATCACACATACTGACATACACTGATACAAATCAAATTTATGAACAAAGCCCACACACACTTTTTTTGACAATGTAAAAATTTGTTGGATGATAGTCACCACATTTACATTATACTGCCAAAAACAAAAACATCTAGAAATTCAAGTTGCAACTATGAATAACTAATACAAAGTTCCTGCCAAAAAAAAATTGAAACAAATGCATCTTCTTTGACTCCTCTTCCACAACTAGACAGTAAATGAAGCCATGACACTTATCACGTGGAGCGAGGTGTAGATGATGATGAGCCTCTATTTGATCTAGCCATCACAAATAAAATTACTTAATATTAATAACATACAAGGTAAATGGAATAAAGATTAATAACTATATAACAACTACCTTCTTTGACATGTTTTTCTTATTGTGACCTTTTTGTTTGCAAATACTACAAGTTATTTTTCCTCGAGCCGTTTCATCCTTCTCATTTCGCAGTCGCTGAGAAGGAGGTTGACCTTTGGTACGCTTCAAGTCCGCATCACAAACTATCATAGGCCCATTATAAGGTGTCCAGTAGTCCTTGTCAGGAATGGGGAAAAATCTAGCATTATATGTTTCCCACATATTCTCCAGATGAATAATAGGGGTCAATGAACTGAGATGGTGATAAACTGTAAGCTCTACAACAAGCAAGCACATGAGAACATGGTATTTTAAAGATTCGAAGTTTATCATCAAGAACCTTTTTTCTCTTTTTAATAACTCTTTTAATCAAGACTTGTCTCGCAAAACCCTAGCCGTTTTCTCTCTACTTTTTCTCTAAAAAAAACCCTTTCTTCTTCCTCCATTGTTTTGGGGCTGTCATAAATCTTTAGCCCCTTTCTCTCTTCTTTATCCGTTTTTATCACTTTGTTTTTATTGCTTACAATAAGGCCCTGTTTGGTTAATTGTGGCCCAAATTCCTATGTTAGCCCAACTTATATGCTGGTTTGCTCATACACATATTATGGCCTAATTGAAAAAAAATCTTATCATGATTTATCTAGAACTCTATGGACATTTGATGGATGAATGTTCCACAAAGTTTATGATGGCAAAGTAAAAGAAACTTCTACACTTTGATGGGTTCTTCATTTTGACCGACATAATGCCACTATAAATAGGAGTGGGCATTGCATTTGGGAGATCATCCAAAAAATACACAATTAAGCCTCCGCTCTCTTAAAACCTTTCACCACATACAACTCCTCCTTGTAATCTCCCTAATCCACTACTCTTTCTAAACTTATCCTTAATAAGTTTATTTCTATTACTGTGAGAGTTGTAATTTTATTTCACCCTATCAATATATGGTATTTGTACTCTCATAATTTTCATATAGTGGATTTTGGTTACTCGTCGTCCGTGGGTTTTTTACCTCATTTTCGAGGGTTTTTTCCACGTTAAATTTTGTGTGTCCCTTATTGCTTCTCTTGCATTATTTTTCTTATTAATTTCTCGATCTTATTACGTTTCCGCTACGCTCTTATACCTAACAAGTGGTATCAGAGCTAACGGTTCAATATGTCGACTGTCGCTAAGTTCGACATCGAGAAATTTGATGGCAAGATAAGCTTTAGTATCTGGAGGATCCAGATGAAGGCCGTTCTTACCCAGAACGGATTAAAAAAGGCTTTAGAAGGAAAATCTAAAAAGCCGGCAACAATGACTAACGAGCAATGGGAAGAGATGGATGAAAAAGCAATGTCGGCGATCCAATTATGTCTAGCCAAGGAGGTGTTACGCGAGGTCATCCATGAAGAGACCACAGCCGGGTTATGGTCAAAGTTGGAGTCACTCTATATGACCAAGAGCCTCGCAAATACACTCCGTCTCAAAGAAAGGCTATACACAATTCGTATGGCGGAAGGTACTTCCATTCAATCTCATCTAAATGAATTTAATTCTATTCTTATTGATCTTGAAAATTTAGAAATCAAAATTGATGATGAGGATAAAGCTGTTTTATTAATTGTGTCCCTACATCCCTCTTACAAGCACTTTAAGGAAATTATGTTATATGGTAATAATGATACTTTATCTTTTGAAGATGTTAAATCTAATTTACTCTCAAAAGAAAAATTTAACCTTGAAGTGCATACTAATGATAAAGCTGAAGGTTTAAATGTAAGAGGGAGATCACAAGAAAGAGGAAGTACCCATAAAAAGAAATTTAGATCTAAATCAAGGGGACATAAATCAAACATAACCTGTCGTTATTGTAAGAAGTCAGGGAATGAAATTTCTAAGTGTTATAAGTTGAAAAATAAAAAAGAGAAAGAAGAAAAATCTAAAAAACCTCAAAAATCCGCCGAAGCCAGTTTCATTGAAACTGACTTTGAAGGTGACTCGGTATTATTGGTAACTTCTGAAAAGAAGGGTCTTCATGAATGGATTCTTGATTCTGGTTGCACCTATCATATGTGTCCTCATAGGGACTGGTTTACCACTTATGAATCTATTGATTGTGGTACTGTCTTAATGGGAAATGATACTCCCTGCAAGGCTATTGGAATAGGTTCAATCAAAATTAAGACTCATGATGGCGTTGTCAGGACTTTAACTAAAGTTCGTCATATTCATGACTTAAAACGCAACTTAATTTCATTGGGTACTCTTGAGTCTCTTGGTTATAAATTCTCAGCTCAAGGTGGAGTTCTGAAGGTTACTAAAGGTGCCCTAATTGTCATGAAAGCTTGTAGATATGGCAGTCTGTATGTCTTGCAGGGACATACAGTGACAGGTTCAGCAGCTGTTTCATCCTCACTCTCTGATTCCTATCTCACTCAGTTGTGGCATATGCGCCTTGGCCACATGATTGAGAAAGGTATGGAAATCCTGAGCAAGCGTAGTCTTCTTACACCTAGTACTGGTAAGCTGGAATTCTGTGAGCATTGTGTTTATGGGAAACAAAAGAAAGTAAGTTTCTCTACAACTACTCACAGTACCAAATCTATTCTTGATTATATTCATTCTGATTTATGGGGACCTTCAAGGGTCACATCTTATTCTGGCAAACGTTATATGATGATCATTATTGATGACTTTTCTCATAAAGTCTGGACATATTTCTTAAGACAGAAAAATGATGCCTTCCCTACTTTCAAAAAGTAGAAGACTCTTGTTGAGAACCAGACTGGCAGAAAAGTCAAGAAGCTCAGGACTGATCGAGGCTTGGAGTTCTGTGATGGTGAATTTGAGGAGTTCTGCGCACAAGCCGGTATTGCTAGACACAAAACATTACCCGGCAAGCCTCAACAGAATGGTGTAGCAGAACGTATGAACATAACTCTTCTCGAGAGAGCTCGTTGTATGCTCTCTAATGCTGGATTGTGGCATCGCTGTGACCTGTGGACGAAAGCTGTCTCCACGGCTGCTTATATTGTCAACCGTTCTCCACACTCTTCTATTGACTTCAAAATTCCAGAGGAAGTATGGTCAGGTACAACTGTTGACTATTCATCTCTTAAAATATTTGGTTGTACCGCTTATGCTCATATCAATGATGGGAAATTAGCTCCCAGAGCTGTGAAATGCATTTTCATTGGTTATTCATCTGAATCTAAAGGCTATATATTATGGTGTCTTGAGTCTAAGAAAGTTATTCTTAGCCGAGACGTCACTTTCAATGAAAATGCTATGTTAAAATTCCCTGGATCGGAGTCCTCTATTTCTTCTAACACAGATGACCAAGATGGTGAGAAGGTGGAGTGAGAGACAAGTAGCCAGTCTCCCATGGTTGATGTTGGCTCTTCCTCAGGCTCACAGTCTAGCAATGAAGCACATGATGATGATCATGCTCCGGTTACCACTGATACTAGCCAGTTACAGCAGCCAGATTATAATCTTGCAAGAGATCGTCCGAGAAGGCAACAAAAGCGATCCACGAGATATCCAGAAGAGGAGTACGTGGTTGCCTATGCTCTCACAGTAGGTGAAGAAACTCCAGTTGGGGTTGAGTCATCTACTTACTCTGAAGCCATCTCAGGACCAAACTCATCTGATTGGCTCGTGGCTATGAACGAGGAGATTGAAAGTCTCCACAAGAATGGCACTTGGGATCTGGTAGAGCTACCTAAAGGCCGAAGGGCGCTTACATGTAGATGAATTTATAAGCAAAAGGAAGGAAATTCCAGGGTCGAACCTGCAAGATGGAAGGCACGCCTTGTTGTCAAAGGTTGCAATCAAAGAGAAGGTATTGACTTTAATGAAATTTTCTCTCCTGTTATACGTCATACCTCTATTAGAGTCCTTCTTGCATTAGTTGCTATGTTTGACATGGAGTTAGAGCAACTCGATGTCAAAACTGCTTTTCTTCACAGAGATCTTGAAGAAGAGATATACATGAAGCAACCCGAGGGATTTGTTGTTCCTGGAAAGGAAATCCTTGGCTGTCGCTTGAAGAAATCCTTATATGGCCTCAAACAAGCTCCCAGACAGTGGTACAAGAAATTTGACTCTTTCATGATTGCACATGGCTACACACGCAGTCAATATGATCACTGTGTTTATTTCCAGCAGTTTGATGGAGTATATGTCTATTTGTTGTTGTACGTGGATGACATGTTGATAGCATCTTGTGATAAGTCTCTAATCAACAACTTTAAGTCTCAACTCAGTAAGGAGTTCGAGATGAAGGATCTTGGCACAACAAAGAAAATTCTTGGCATGGAAATACATCGAGATCGACAAGCCGGCAAATTATACTTATCACAGAAGAATTATATCAAGAATTTTTTTGATAAATTCGGCATGAAAAACTGTAAGTCTGTCTCTACTCCTCTTGCTGCTCATTTTAAATTATCATCTACTTCTTGTCCACAAACAGAGGAAGAAAAAGAAAAAATGTCTAGCATTCCCTACACTAGTGCAGTTGGTAGTCTCATGTATGACATGGTCTGCACTAGACCTGATCTTGCATATGTCGTTAGCATGGTGAGCCGTTATATGCACAACCCGGAAAAGATCATTGGAATGCCGTTAAATGGATATTCCGTTACCTAAAAGGTACCATAGAATTGGGGTTGGTCTTTGATAGGACCCTAACATCTTCAAGTGATATTGTTGGGTTCGTTGACTCTGACTATGGTGGTGATCTTGACCGTCGAAGGTCACTTTTAAGTTATATCTTCACTCTATGTTCTGGTGCAATAAGTTGGAAGGCTTCATTGCAGTCTAAGACTGCTCTCTCTACAACAAAATCAGAATATGTTGCAGCTACTGAAGGTATAAAGGAGGATACATGGCTGAGAGGCCTTGTTATATATCTTGGAGTTTCACAAGGTGTTACCACAGTGTTCTCCGATAGTCAAAGTGCTATCTTTCTCACCAAGAATGATGCATATCACTCCAAGACTAAAGACATTTTAGTCAAATACCACTATGTCAGAGATACAATCGCTGAAGGTGAAATAACTGTTAAAAAGGTTCACACTTCAAATAATCCAGCGGATATGCTCACAAAGCCGCTTCCTACCACAAAGTTCGATCATTGTTTGGACTTAGTGGGCATTCACTCTTTCTAGGCCCTGCGGGCTTATACGACGAGTACATAAAATTTGGTCCAAGGTGGAGATTGTTGGATTAATTGTGGCCCAAATTCCTATGTTAGCCCAACTTATATGTTTGTTTGCTCATACACATATTATGGCCTAATTGAAAAAAAATCTTATCATGATTTATCTAGAACTCTATGGACATTTGATGGATGAATGTTCCACAAAGTTTATGGCGGCAAAGTAAAAGAAACTTCTACACTTTCATGGGTTCTTCATTTTGACCGACATAATGCCACTATAAATAGGATTGGGCATTGCATTTGGGAGATCATCCAAAAAATACACAATTAAGCCTCCACTCTCTTAAAACCTTTCACCACATACAACTCTTCCTTGTAATCTCCCTAATCCACTACTCTTTCTAAACTTATCCTTAATAAGTTTATTTCTATTATTGTGAGAGTTGTAATTTTATTTCACCCTATCAATTTAGGGTATTTGTACTCTCATAATTTTCATATAGTGGATTTTGGTTACTCGGCGTCCGTGGGTTTTTTACCTCATTTTCGAGGGTTTTTCCCACGTTAAATTTTGTGTGTCCCTTATTGCTTTTCTTGCATTATTTTTCTTATTAATTTATCGATCTTATTACGTTTCCGCTACGCTCTTATACCTAACATGCCCATTTTTTATTCTCTTCGTGAGACTTTCCATTCCGTTTTATCGGATTTATCATTCTCCTTTGTGAGAGCTTCTTGGACCGTATGTGTTTATTTTCTTCTCGAAATTAATTTGTTGATGGAGTTTTACACGGGATCACAACATATTTTGGTACTTCAAATACGTTCAGGAGAATCGAATCAGGATCTACTTCAAAATCATTGCAGATCGATAGAACCCCTCGCGAAAAGCTGTATGAAGAAGCAGCAAAGTGAAAGAGGAGTGATTGTACTAGCAGATATCCCTTATATCGATCTAAGTTTTGTCAAAGTAGAATTTTATTTGATCCTTTTTTATATGTATTTGGTCGTTACTGATTTCTATTGTAGAAGTCGTATGACTTCCAATTAATGAATTAAACTTCCCTTTGTTTCAAAAAATAAAATTTAGATTCGAAGTTTATTACATGTACATGTCTTGGGATTGAAATTTCCAGTGTGAGTATGACCACCCTTTTTGGATCCTCTATCACCATAAAGAGTTATCACCTGATAAATACCTTGTTCATGGTGAAAGAGCTCAACCTTATGATGAGCTGCTTTTGCTACATTAGCATCTAAGTCCTTAGTTACTTTTTCACTATATGGATGACCACCTAAAAGTCTTTTCTTTGACAACCGATGGCGTTGCACAAAGTAGGAGTTCACTCGAAAGAAAGTAAGCTTCACCAACGATGTGATGGGTAAAAAGCAAGCTCCTTTAAGTACATTGTTGAACACCTTAGCTAAATTGGTTGTTTTAAGACCATATCTAAAGCCACCATCGTGACAAAGTGACCACTTTGATGCGTCGACCTTACCTAAATATTGACGTGCTTCCACCTTCAATTCACCTATCATGTTTACACCTTAATCAAACTTCTTCTTTTGATGCTGGAAGGCTGTCCAACCCACTTTATTTTTCAATTCTCTATTCTTGAATTCTGTTTTTATGTTTGAGGTCAAATGACGAATGCAAAATCTATGGTATTATGCATATGGCTCAGTCCAACCACTATCTTTTTCATTCATAGTTTTGATGATACCTTTATGTCGATATGAAAGTACACATAAACCACTTCGTTGTGTGACAAATCTCCTAATACATGACATAAACCATGGCCAACTCTTGTCATTTTCTCCTTCAACAATTGCAAAAGCAAGTGGGAATAGTTGGTTGTTAGCATCAGCACTCATAGCAATTAGAAGTGTTCCCTTATATTTTCCATATAAGTGAGTGCCGTCAATGGCGATAAGGGGTCGACAATGATGAAAACCTTCTATAGAGGGTCCAAATGCCCAAGATACTCTCTGAAAAATCTCTTTGTTGGGATCTTCCAAATGATGGTTAGCAAAATGCACAACAGTCCCTGGATTAGCTTCCTCCATAGCTTGCATAAAGTGCGGGAGCATTTGAAAATATTCATCCCAATCACCGAAAACATGAGCTATTGCTTTTTATTTTGCGAGCCAAGTCTTCTTATATGAGATTGTAAAATGAAATTGTTTCTTGATAATCTCAATCAGGACTTGAACTTTTATGGACATACTCCACGAAATTCCTTATATAGTAACTAAGGAATTTAGAGTTCAAATTTTGATGATCAAGTGGAACAGTATCGCTAACACATGTGGAACTATAAGGACTTCGGTAGGACACAATAGTAAAAACACTTGATGTATTACTCTTCTGTGAACCTCTAAGTCTCCAAGCACACCCAACCAGTTTACTACCACACTTGAATGTGATTGTGTGTGGTCTAGACTCATATACCAGAAACGTTGATTTTTGTGGACTGAATAACTAGTAACTGCATCGGTTAATGCATCTTTGTTGGCAAATTCTTGTCCAATGCAAAACTCAGCACCAAGTTTGTAGATACCATAGAAATCCAATATATCCATTTATTAATTTCGGCATAATCGATGTCATTTAGTTGGGTAAACTCTTGAGAGGGCGCACCTAATCCCACATTGCCTTCTTCATCAACTTCATCCTCTATGATGACATTAACATCATTGACCACATGGAGTTCTTCAGTGGCTTCTTCCCTTTCTCTGTGTATTCCATCTCCGTCAACATTATTACGGTCTAGAGATACATATTGAAGTTCGTTTGGCTCATTTTGTTGATGGTTGCCATGAGTCCTATGCTGAGTTTCATAGTCAATATTCATTTGATCAATAAAATATTGATCATCATTGAGCATCTTGCTAAATGACCCACTTAAGGGATAATTATGATGTTCCATTTCTGCAACATTATCACAAGAAATTTGGTATTGAAAAGAAATCAAATCACAAACCACAACAATGTATTTTATTATTCAAGAATGATATATGGTACAAAGTATATAAAATCATTATATAGAACTTGTTAAACTAGCACATCATTATAGAACAATACAATTCATTCTAGGATACGGAGATGTCAAAGCATACTGACACGGAATAATAAAATACATCATATAATATTGATACGGAGTAATAAAATTAGAAAAAAAAAGTATTGATATGGAGAACAATAATATATTGATACGGAGTACATGATTTTCTTCTAATTTGGCATTCATCATATAGTACGCATCAATTCACCAAAAAAGCATATTAGCACATAGGCTTTCAAACGTAGAACAATACAATTCATTCCTGTAGCAATAATTGATGAATCAAAGTAGTATTCTTGATGAGTTTCAAGATTGCTATAGCTAGTTTCTTGAAATTCTTGGAATTTCTTGAAGCTTTCCTAGATTCTTGAAAAGAGTTCAACCTTTTCTTAAATATATTCTTTAATTTTTTATTTATTTTCTTTAACTTTTGTAAGATATTAATTTGTTTTCTTGAGACATATAGTATAAACCGAATTATTAGGTTGCTTATTAGTTAAATTCGGTTATAAATAATATTCATTAAAGTTTGTTAATTAACTGGGTGAGATAATAAGTAGTTAGTTTGTTAGTTATTCAAGTTGAGAAATAAAGGGTGCTGCTTTATGTGGTTTAGAGTATGGCTATAACTGCTACAAATTTGGTAAGCTGATGCTACATTATCTTGCATTAATTAATTATATATAATTGAGAGTTGTTGTGAGGATTAAACACATAAATTTGAGTGATTGATTTTCATTTTCATTTGTATTGTATGAAAAAATTGCATTGAGCCCTAATTAATGTGTTACAATCTTCTGTATAATTGCATATTAACACTAGATTACACATCAATTCTACGAGTAATTGTCAAAAATTACATCTTTTATTCATATACAAACATTCAATTGCACAAAATTCATAATTATTACAACAAAAATTTGCAAATAATATATTCAGCATTCAATAAATAATTTAAGGCATATTATAGATATATACAGAGGGGGAGCATAACGTACCAAATTTAATCAAAATCAATCATATGAATTATTGTAGTATTGAGTGTTAATGGAAGTCGAATTTCTGATTGATGAGTTGTGGATGTACGCTAGTCTGAGCAAAGAGGAAACAGTCTTCTTCCTTCTCCTTCTACAACGTATTTTATGGCTGGGAGAAATAACGTATGTTATGGTTGGGAGAAATAAGCGAGAGAATTGGTTTAAAAAAATTACTAAGTATTTTATTTATGATACCGAACCTAAAAAAAATTAGCTTTGTGTATCCAAACCTACTAAAACACTAAAATAGGGAGTAAGTTTTGACATAGCACTAGAGTTGGAATTTCTTTCATTTCCAACACTAGACTGGAAAATCATTCTTGATTTCTTTTGCCCTAATTTTAATGATTTAGGAAAGTTTTACCTCTTTTCCTACCCTAGTTTACACTATAAATACCCTTCTAATCCTTCACTTTCTCTTCACCAAAAATCTTGAGAGTTCTTAATAAAGTTTTCTCTAAAGTGAGTGCTCTCTTTGAGTGCTTGCTAGTAGGTTTATTTTCTTCACCGAGGAGTTTTCACGGGAGGTTTTGTAAGTAATCTTTTTTTTCAAGTTTGTTTTAATTCCTAGTTTTTGATCTTTTTGAGTTCTATAAAAACATGATTTTATTGTTTGAGCATGAAACATGTTTAGAATTAGTTAGTTTAGCATAATTTTTTTAGGGTTCATATATTATTCATCTTTTTGATTAGAATTAGTTTATATTTGCTAGGAGGATTTCATTCGTGAGCATTCACTTATTAGTTGATTTTCTTGTTTCGTGAATTATCAAGGTACGTTTACGTGGCTTGATCTTTAATTGCTATGTATACACTAGTTATTTATGTTTTAGTAGAAATTATACGAGTTAGTATTGGTAGTAAATCTTCTTCAGTATATATGTATCATAATTGGTTGCAGTAGATGCGTGTTTAACATATTGAACGTCATTCATAATTTGAATAGCTTTATTTGCACTGTTTTAAAAAATACAAATAAAAATAGACAAATTATGAATCTACAACAACCAATTATGATACATATATACAGAAGAAGATTTATTTAAACTAACTACCAATTCTAACTCGTATAATTTCTACTAAAACATACTCCATCCGTCCCTAAATAGAGTGCCCATTTCTTTTGGGCACAAGTATTAAGAAGAAATTATGTGTAGGACCTTAGTTGTATTAAATCATAATTAAATATAGAAGTTTGTACACTTTTTATGAATTGTTTATTAAGGAGAGAGAATGTGGGCCATATGAGAAAGTGGGTGATATTATAAAAGTTGAAAGCAAAATAATATTTTAATTGGTGGACCCATACCAAATAAGGAAATGGGAAATCTATTTGGGACAAACATAAATGGAAAAATGGACACTCTATTTAGGGACGGAGGGAGTACATAACTAGTGTATACAGAGCAATTAAAGATCAAGCCACATAAACGTACCTTGATAATTCACGAAACAAGAAAATCAACTAGTAAGAGAATGCTCACGAACAAAATCCTCCTAGCAATTATAAACTAATTCTAATCAAAGCGATGAATGATATATGAACTCTAAAAAAATTATGCTAATCTAACTAATTCTAAACATGATTCATGCTTAAACAATAAAAACATGTTTTTATAGAACTCAAAAAGATCAAAAACTAGGAATTAAAACAAACTTGAAAAAGAAGAGTACTTACAAAACCTCCCGCTAAAACTCCTCGGTGAAGAAAAAAAATACTAGCAAGCACTCAAAGAGAGCACTTACTTTAGAGAAAACTTTATTATGAACTCTCAAGATTTTTGGTGAAGAGAAAGTGAAGGATTAGAGGGGTATTTATAGTGTAAACTAGGGTAGGAAAAGAGGTAAATCTTTCCTAAATCATTAAAATTAGGGCAAAAGAAATAAAAAACTTTTCTTACATCCAACCAAGCTGTCGTGCAGCTATAGGTGTAGCAAATTTTTTTTTGGATTTTTTAACTACAATAATATAAACTTTTGCCCGTTCTCTCGCAATAATACAAACTTTTGATTATTTTTTAATAATACAAACTTTACATCAAAATTCCTCCAGTAGGTCAAGTTGACTTGTAACCGGTAAAACAAGTCAAAAAAAATTACAAAATGATCTTTCTTCTTTGTCCCTCCTCCCCCAACCCCCCACCCACCTGAACAACCTCAGCTAGTTACCTCCTACAACAAGTTAACAACCTGGTATTGTCCTACTGGAAGAATTTTGATCAAAAGTTTGTATTATTAAAAAATAATCGAAAGTTTGTATTATTGCGAGAGAACGGGCAAAAGTTTGTATTATTCTTGTTAAAAAATCCTTATTTTTTTGGATTTTCCTTTATTTGTAAAATTCTTTCCTAAAATCAATTTTGCTTGATTTTAAGGAGATTCTTAAATCTTCCCAAATCAATTAAGATCCCATACTTTCTAACATAATATAAATTTTATAAAAATTCAGACTTTTTATAAGTTTTAACAAAATATTTTAATTGTTTAAAGTTTTCGATTTTATTTAAAAGAAACCGATTTTTCGAAACAACACTAAAAAATTCCAAAAATTACATATTAAAATGTATAATCTGATTTTATTACCCAAAATTGAATTTTGGATTATATAAAATTATTTACCAAATATATGTTTAAACAATTAGTTAAATAAATAAGACAATGACTAGAGCAACTATTGTTAAAAAATACTGAAAAAACCTTTAAAATTCAAACTATATTTCCCTCCAAAAAGAGTTGAAATGATTCCCTCTAAAGTTATTTTGAAATAATTTAAAATGAGTTTTCAAGATAAAATTTTGACATATTTTAAATTATTTCAATAAATACCTAAAAATACGAGGTATTACAGTCTACCCCACTTAAAAGAAGTTTCGTCCCGGAACTTAGAAACATTTTCCTTTTAAAACTTTGTTTCAGGCTAAAATTATGAATGTACATGTAAGATGCAACATAACGACTCTATATGCTCTAAAAACGTAAAAGCGCACGAAACTCTATCGCATTCTACCCCCCTTAAAAAGGGAGTTACACCGAACTCTAGTAACCTAAATGAACTCATATAGTTCTTGCTAAAGTTAATTTATGTTTCATTGTTTTGGTATTAATAGTTCAAATTATTATTAACTAATAATTAAGTTTGTTTATCATAATTCAATTTGTTTTTGAATTAAAGGAAAGGTTTACCCCGATATTATTCTTATTATAATTACCCATTGACTTTGTTCAAGAAGGTTTCTTCCAAGTCCACTAGTTGGCATCAAGGTTACTCCAACGTCTTTGTATTCATAAAGGGATACTAGCTTGGGGGGTTTGCACACTTAGGATCGGCGGATCAAGGAAAGGGGTTTAAGTTAAGTTCTTATATTATTTTCCACTTTTAATGGAATTATTAAAGGAGATATATTATTTCTTGGTAGCGTGAATTTAAGAATGGATTGATCTTATCTTTTATTATTACTATGAGAATTGTGAAATAAAACATGTTTATGAAAGTATATATGTGAATTATCTATTTACAAGTTTACAAGTCTTGCATGTAAATGTACTCAGTATTTCAATTGTCTCGTATTTCCTATTTGTTTTGGCTTTGCCTTACTTCCTTATGGGGAGTAGTTTCCAGGTTCAATGATGATTCATGATGCATGGGAGGAATCTTTCGACATCATTAGAACTAGATCACTATTTTAGTAGTCTTTAAACTTTTCAATTTAGTATTACTGTTTTGAATAATAATGTTTATTATCATTATAAATAAAGTTAGAAGTTTTTTTTTTTGGTAAAAATGTAAGAGATTATATTACCAATTAAAAGCACAAATCAAGCCACCAGAATACAACCTAACCACAAACTAACAACTAACACCAAAGACCAACAACCAACAACCAACTCAACTACTACTCATCCTATACACTGAGCTTCTAAGTTACTAAACCAAACTCTTTCTTATTCACTCCATCTAGGGCCTAGATTACATTTCACACGAATACAAATATCAATTTGGATTCTTTTAGTTACAAATTCAGGCCTTAAAACAGCTTCATGCCAGTCGGCATGATTTCTAGTCCTCCAAATATTGTAAACAGTGGCTGCAAGACTTGCATAACATACTTGTTGTTGGCGCTTCTTTTTATACATGCTACCCCACTTTCTCCAATTGACATACAACTTCTCAGAATTTCCATATCTGATCTAATGTTGAAATAGATCTTCCTGCTGAATTCACACTGAAAAAAGAGGTGAGCACATGAATCAATTCCCTGCACACACAACAGACATGACATATCTGGGCACATACCAGCTTGATTCAGCCTCTCCATTGTTCTTAACTTCCTCAGCGCTGCTAACCAGGAAATGAACGAGTGTTTAGGGATTCTCACAACATTCCACACCCAGTGATGCCGTCTAACTTTACTTTGAGGACCACACAACCACTTAAATCCCTCTTTTACAGTATACTGAGCATCTCCACCAAGCCATTTGTTCTGAACATTCGGTGACTTGAACTTCTGCTTTGTTTTACATATCATCTTCCATACCCAGCTAGCATTTTTTGGTGGTTCATAATCCCACCAATTAGTATCCTTGATGTAGATACTATGAACCCATCTAATCCATAGGATGTCCTCCTTTTGAGAGATTTGCCAAGTATACTTCCCAACAGCAGCAACATTCCAAAGAACACAATCTCTAATTCCAAGACTTCCTTGATTTTTGGATTTGCAGACCCAATCCCATGCCACTAGAGGAGGTTTATGCAAGAATGATTTACCTTCCCACAAAAATGCCTTACAAATTAGAACAATCTATTGTAGCACTCCTTTGGGCAAGATAAACACTTGAGCCCGATAAGTATGTATACTGAGCAAAACAGCATTCACTTGGACATGTCTAGCAACATAAGACATATTCCTTAAGGACCAGCAAAAAATTCTCTTTACAATTCTATCAACTAACACATCACACTCAACTTGGGAGAGCCTTTTAGAACTTATGGGAACACCTAAGTATCTAAAAGGAAATGTACCTTTCTTAAACCTAGTGACTTGAAGAATTCTCAACTGAATATCTTCCTTTACATTGCCAAAATACACTGCACTTTTATCCTTATTTGCTGACAAACCAGACACTTTGAAAAAAGCCTTTAAAGCTCTAATCATTAAGATCACAGACCTAACCTCACCTTTGCAGAATAACATCAAATCATCTGCAAATATAAGGTGTGTAATTTTCATAGCAGCACATCTGTAATGAAAATTAAAACCCTTTTTCTTGCTCATCTTAGCTAAAATTCTGGTAAAATACTCCATAATCAAAACAAACAACAGTGGTGAAATAGGGTCACCCTGTCTTAACCCCTTCCTTCCTTCCTTGAAAAAACCCACATAAACCTCCATTCACACTAATAGAGAAAGAAGGAGTTGTAACACAACTCATCACCCACCTCACAAACATTTAAGGAAACCTAAGTTTCCTCATCAACACACCAAGGAACTTCCAATTAACAGAGTCATAAGTCTTTTTGAGGTCTATTTTCATAGTACACCTAGCAGGCTGACTTTTTCTCTTATAACTATTAAGCATATCTTGGCAAATGAGGATATTGTGCATAATTAATCTCTTTTCAACAAATGCACTTTGGACTTGGTCAACAATATGAGGGAGAACCAATTTCAATCTAGAGCAAAGTATTTTGGACATTACCTTGTAAATAACATTGCAACAGGCAATTGGCCTAAATTGAGATACATCTTTAGGCTGCTCCACCTTAGGTATTGATAGGCTGTCGTACACCTGTCAAAAATAATTCCTGCAAAACCTTCTAACAATGTAGTAGGGTAAGTAGGGTCGAATCCACAGAGAGATGGTCGTTTTAATCTAGCTTCTAAGGTATAGAGAAACTAAACAAGATCAGGAATATTGAGTTAAAGTTCTAAACTAATCAAACTATGAAAATCAAACTAGAAAGGATCTAGGGCAAGGGTTTACCATGTTTATAACTATAATCTATCAAAATATCATCAATAGTTCAATTAATCAGATATCTAGAGCACATGTTAATCCTACGGTCGGGCATTAACGCTCTCAAATCAACATATGCCAGTACGGTCGCTCAACATAATCAGATTTGCTAATTGTAGGTAAGCCTCTAAAGAGTACTATCTCTCGATCTATGACTCGATATTAGCAATATTTAATCAGACAATTGATCAGATTGCAAGATTAACAATAAAAACACTAATCAATTAGAGATATCAATAACTAATCAAACCATTAATAAATATCAATCAAGAATCATAGCATATAAACATGGATTCCCAAACCCTAGAATATAAACTACTCAATCATGAAATAAATAAAGAAATTTAAATCTACAAAGAAAAGCATGATCAAAGAAATCAATGAAAGAAAAGAGATGAAAATTATAAACTCATGAATTAATGAAGAAAAGAGAAACTAGGATTTGCCATGAAAAACTAGAGAGAAAAGGAAAAAGGAAACTAAAGCTAAACCTAAAAATACCAAATATAACGTCAGAAAAGAGGAGGTCTAGGGGGAGAGAGAGAAGACCTATTTATAGTTTTTACAAAACCGGCTAAAAAAGGCAAAAATTAACCTTCCGGAAAAACCGCCCGGTCGGGCGACGTTGTTCTGAAACTACGACAAAAAATGGAATTCCGCCCGGTCGGGCGCGCAAGCACTTTTGGAGCCACTTTCGCCCGGCTGACCGGGCAAACATGCCTTGTACTCTGAAGAAATTTTCGTCTCGCCCGGTCGGGCAAAACCGCCCGGTCGACCGGGCGGAAAAACTGTGATTTTGCGTCAACTTGCGAAGGCTGTATCTCTCGAACCAGAAGTCCATTTGGGGCGTGTGACCTATCGTTGGAAAGCCCTTTAAGTCTAGTTTCCAACCCAACTGGAATTTCTTGATTCTGATAAGTACATCAAAAGTTATGATCAGAAGAGTAAACATGACTCCTTTTTCACATTTCTTCTAATGATTTTCCGCTTCGTTTTCGCTCAAACTCGTACTATGACATATCCATATGATCCTTGTGCATCGTAGCTTCTTTCCAAGTCCTCCTAATCCTCAAGCTCAACTAAATATACTCCAAATACGTTCTCATTACCTGAAATTCATCAAAAACAAGAAGCATACCGAATAGGAGTAGAATAACATAACTTAAGAATATGATGCAATAATGAACCTAAAGATGAATCTAAATGCTCTAAAATGCAACCTAAATGCACCTAAAAACTATATATAAATATGACATATCAGGTATCAAACTTAAGGTAGTAGCATTTATCTGCTTCAGAAGTTTTCCTGATTGAAAGAAGTCTAACACAGCAGTAACTATGTCAGGCCCCACACAAGCCCAGACCTTCTTGTAAAAACCACTAGAATATCCATCAGGACCAGCAGCCTTGTTCTCATCAGTACTAAACAATGCATTCTTGACATCATCACCTGTAAACTTAGCACACAAAGCTTGTTGCTGATCATTACTAACAACACTGCCTTCCTCAATAATGCTATTACTTACATAAGCAACAAAATCATCTTCTTTCCCCAACAACTCCTCATAATACTCAAGAAAAGCCCTCTCCACCTCCCTTGGCTCCTCCTTCCAAACACCAACAATATTCTTTATTACGTAAACATGATTTTGTTGCCTTCTTTTCACAAGGCAAGCATGAAAATATGTAGAGTTTTCATCTCCACCTTTAATCCAGTCATGCTTCACTTTTTTCCTCAAATAACACATTTTTGCACTAGTAAGTCTATCATACTCCTCTCTAGATCCAGCTTCTTGTCTATGCAACTCAACATTATAAGGTTGAGTGTGGATCTGCTCCTGAATCTCTGTACTGTAAGCTTTGCAAGAGCCATCAAAGCTTCATTTTCAATGTTAGAGAATTTCTCCTTGTTCAACACCTTCAAACTAGCTTTCAACTTCTTCAGCTTAACCACAACTCTAAACATAGGAGTACCTTGAACCCTCTCCGGCCAACTCCTAGCCACCCTATTCAAAAAAATCCTTAGCCATGGCCCACATATTACAATATTTGAAAGGTTTTACCCTCACCACCACTGTATTATCCAGTTTAATAACACATGGACAGTGATCAGACACACTTTCAGGTAAGAAAGTAGCATATGCAGAACAGAAAACATGAAACCACTGTTCATTAGATAGAACTCTGTCTATCTTAGAACACTCTGCTCTCACCCTCTTGCTTGTTTGACCACGTACAGAAAGGCCCACTAGTCCCAACATCTTGCAATCTGCAATCCATAACACACTGTCTAAAACTAGACACCTCTTCCAGACTAACTGCAGACCCAAGCCTTTCCCCAAAATCAAGAACATTATTAAAATCCCCCAATACAATCCAAGCCCCCCTAATTCTCTTACTAATCTTCTCCAGACTACTCCATAAATTTTCTCTCTCATGAGCATCATTGAACCCATAGACCACAATGCAATCAAAGCTCTTCCCTGTTGCTTTATGAAGAATCTCACAATGAATGAATTGAGCATCATACTCACAAACATTCACAACAAACATACTTGCAAGCCATACTAACCATATTCTACCATCAGGATGGTACTGATAATTTGTAACAATAGACCACCCTTGACACACCTTAGAGAAAACTTTATGAAAATTACAAGTCTTCACCCTAGTTTCAAGCAAACCAAATAACCCAATTTTATAGTGATTCAAAAAACTTTTGACCTTACTATGTTTTTGAGGGCTATTCAGCCCTCTAACTTCCATGCTCCAACACTATCCATGAGGAATAACAATCACCTCCCGACGCTGCTTATTACACCCTTGCTCTGCAATACCCATAGCTCCTTTCTCTACTGAACTCCTTTCTTCTCCTTCATTGACACCAGTAACTCTACACCCATCTCCAGTATATCCTGCTGCACAATTACCCTCTGTAACCCTGGCTGTTCCTACACCAGTCACTACTACTTTCTGAATAGAAACCTGCTGCTCCCCACCATTTTTATCTACATTACCACTAGTTCCAGCTTGCTCTGCATTATTAACTAGCTCTTTCTCCACATCAGTCTACATATTCACCATATCACCTTGGCCAGTTCCCATACCTACTTGAACATCCCCCTGTGCAGGATTAATCTCTGTAACCACAGCAGGCTTAGAAACCTTAGCCTTCCAGACTTTGTTTGGTTTCACTTTCTTGAGTGCAATTTCATATTTTTCTTCCTACACTCCTCCACATTGTGCCTATGCCTTTGCAATCCCTACAAATCATCTTCTGAGTCACCTTCACCCCCTTTTCATTTGTAAATTGCACAGCATCAGACACCACCTTCTCAATGTCAACTTCCACCAGAACCTTGGCATATTCTAAGATATCTTTCTAAGAACACTAGTAGAAAAACACTCAAATGCTCCGGTTAAAAAGGCCACAAATGCTCCGTATTTGACTCGTAGCATACGTCATACGAGCATTTGAGCATTTCACAAATGCTCCGGTTTTCCCTTGACAACCGGAGCATTTGCTATTTTTTTCTTTTTAAAAAAAATTGTACAGCTTGCTAAAGCTAGCAAGCTGTACAACGACAACACAACAAGAAGCAGCAGCAGAACCATTGTGTTTCAACATAGTACACATGCATCAAATGTCTCATTAAATGATATTGACTAGCAACAAATACATAAAGTAATTATAACTCCTGTATAACAATTTTTGCAAATATTAATTTAACACACATTACACTCTAGACAATATCTGAACTGCAGACAACATCTTCTCCAAATCTGAAAACTCCAAACACCAACATCATAGACTCTAACATCTAGGATAAGATTTTTAGCTACATCGGAACTCTTGAACCTCTGTGAGGGGCTTCCGTTCCTTGTCAAGAAGAGGAATAGGATCCCTGAAAAAGCAAAGAACGAGGGTGTACACTATCAGTTTTGACCAAGTAAAATCAAGACACAAAATGAAGCACACACCAAAAAATAAAGAAAGGACATTTCTCAGAAGAAGAAAGTGAAGAAAGTGCATAACAATTACCCAAATTCTTTGTTCAGACCCTTTGCAGCAGCTGAAGCAGCTTTGCCACCTCCATATTTCTTGGTAAACTTATCCTTGACTCTCTCAAGGAAAGCAATTAGAATCTGCCTACCCGCGGACTCAACCGCAACGACACAAGAAGCCGCACCACGGAGAGAGCACATAGTAAGTCAAGAAAAGACCAAACTACTACCCATACCAAAAACGACCAAAGACAGTCAAGAAGAAATGAGCTAAGAGATACATAATCTAGCAAGATGTATAAACCAGAAACTGGAAGGCAAGGGGGGAGGGCCTACATTGGGGTCAATTAAGAGTTTGAGCACATTCTGTTTTCTTGTCACTTGCCAATCTAAACTCACGATACCATTCAACTAGAACATACAACAATAATATCAATCTTTATATGTTCAATTGAATCCATCCAAACATGGCAGGAATGCACCAAACAAGAAATATTAGTCACCAAAACTAAAAGGTGATTTGTTTAGCTATCCTGTCTAAGTCACTGATATAGCTAAAGGACAGACCAACAAAAAAAGTGAGACAACACAATTAATTCTATGCCAAGCATAACATAAAGGTGCATAATTAGATGGATATCACACAAAACAGAAGAAAGGTGTGATATCAATAGAACCAATATTCTCATTGAACGACAAAGACGGTTTTGTTGGCATACTACGAAAACCTGGCACGCGTATTGATGAGTACAATTGCTCCCTAAAAGTAAATTTATTATCTAAAGATGGAATAATTGCAAAAACAGCTACAACAGGTTTTTATCAAGTATACTCCATTTAAAAGCAAATATTCACTGACCTGCCTGTTGCCGTATACACTTGTGCTTTTATCAAGTATAAACATCTGGTTTTTGCTTCGCCAAATAACCAAGTATTAAATTCCATGTCAAAAGAAGGTGCCCTCTTAAAACTGCATAGGCTTCATCGTTCCTGTGAAGATTCAGTAAGGCTTGGCTTTGAAGCGCGTAGATCTTCTTGTCAGAGATCAGGAACAAATGTTAATCAGTTGTTGGAAAAAACAGAAGCTAACGATGATTATACAATGCATTTTTAAGATAATCCACCTGTAAGGAAGAATTGGCACCAATTGCTAATGCATCGCTGGTCTGCCTTAACAAAGTTTCCCAGTTCTTAGAATCCTTAGCTTCATTACATGTACTAAGGCAAGCTTCAAGAGCTTTCGCTTGAGTTATATCTGTTAAACTTGCTATGTTTCCTGAAAGACAAAAATGTTGGACCGCTTCCTCTGCATATCCCAATCTAATAGCAATTTCATAGGAAACCAAGTCATAAACTAAGAAGATGTATGAAATTCAGTATAATATAGTAAAAGTCAGACAAATTATAGAAAGAAATATTACCTGAAATAAAGAGTTGCAAGATGATGATGAGCTCGTTGATACGAAGGCTCGATTCTGACAGCTTCCCTACACTCGAAAACTGCCTCCAGGAGCCTACTAAGGGCTGTCAAAGCTGCAATCTTATTACTTCGAAAGCGAGGAGTCATTTGCTGTTGCAGCTCCTCCATTTCCCTTCCTTGCAGACATCACTACTTGTTCCCTATGGAAAGGTGAATTTAACAACTAGTTGGTATTCCATCTATCTCCTTCATGTCTAATTAAATTCATAAACTTCTGAATTTACTAGTGAGTTCACATAAAAAATTATTTCCTCTACACACTCACAAACAGGGAATTGAGAGACAAAACGTGAGATTACTCCATCAAAGATTCCATAACCTAATAACAGCATTCAAAGATTATTTGACACACATCAAATAGCTGCTCTAAACATACAAAAATACACGGTCCAGATTCTGTGACGGAAGGTAAAAGCTAAGTTCAGGCCTCCCTTTTCTCAATTCGTTAATCAGGCATCCTGGAGACTTAAAGGAAAAGGGAAAACCAGTATACCAACTGAAACAACAAGAAAATGTCATAAATATAAATCTCATCAATACTTAACCCAAAATATCATAAATAGCAGTATATCTGTTAAGAAAAATAATGCAATACAGAGTGCTGAAACCCAGGCTTGCCATGAAGCAGCGAATATGAAAGTAGATGAAACAATTGTGCTGAGAGCTTCAATGATCTGTAGAAAAGAGCAGTAATCACAAAATTTCCTATGTCACATGCTCAACATTCATACGTGCATAGTCTGCTACTCACCGGGGTCAACCTATTCTTCTCCTTGTCACTGATCATACAGGTCCATTTTCTGTTGTAAAAATTAACAGGAATTAATGAGTAAAATTAGTATTGTGTTACCTCAGTTCTTATTGTAATCAGATTCTGGGAAGGCACTAAATAGTGAAAACAAAAGGGCTAGAAACACGAAGGGAGACAAAATCCAAAGATTGTTTAAATGTCAACTTTCCATAATAATTAGAAAATAAAGCTCCTTTTGGGTTGTACTATGTTACTCGGAATCTTCATCTCACCTTAAGTACCCATATTCGTTACTCAACACCCTTAATAATAAGAGATATAGGTGCTCCCTGAATGTCCTAATTAAAATGAAAAATAAACCAATATACTGATGAAAATAAAAGCAGACAAATATAATTTCCAAACAGAAGAATTAAATATAATCCAGCCGGAATTAGAAAAAAAATGACAAGTAAATTCAACAACCTCATGCAGATTCCATGGGCCGAATTCCCACATAAGTATCAATATTAGCCCTTGAATTTCAATACATCCCCCTAACCTAGTATTATGTAATAGTGATTTGATTACAATATGGCATGATAGCCGAGTGGTGTCAGACACAGACACTAATCCATCATAAAAAAGATCCCTCTCAGATTCAGTTGTCATATTTTTAAGCACAAAGTATAGATTTTTTTTTTTGAGTTAGAGGTGGTACATAAAGCGAGCACGGACATCGGGGTCTTCTAAATCACAAGTACAACTGCTAAGCACATATTGACCAAGAAGTCGGTGCCCAGAGAGCCTTATGATTTCTCAAAAATTTTGAAATTCAAACCTAGTGTTTCCAATATAAACGCACGCTGGTGTATTTTTTTCTTGAACTCTAGATAATATGCTTTTTCAGCTAACCAGTCAATCTAAAATTATCAGCTCAATACAATTCAAAGCTTGGTGAAGTACTCTAGCATTGAGCTAAGCAACTGATTTATATATTTTTTAGTGAATAAGGCAGTAATATACAGAACCATGCAATCTCATGGAATGAAAGACTTATCAATTTAAGATGAGTTTAGAAGTAGATCTCACATAGTTCACCAGTAGTAGGACAATCGGATCTTCAATATTATCAAAGTCTCAACTTGATACCCACGGCAAGAAAATCATCTAGATCAGTCCTGAGATAAAGAACAGTAAACATAAACATTCTCTTCATCATGGGTGACATTACATGCAACACATATCTTCAATATAACAGCACAACGACACAACCTACCTTTCAGTTCACACCTTACTTAAACAGATTATCTAGCAGGAACATTAAACATTAGGTACACAAAAATAAAATATGGGAAATAGGGATGTTTATTTCTGAACAACAAATAAACCCTTAAAAGCTAATATAATTCTATAAAGTCAGTCCAAAATACTCTAGATTAAATACTCAAAAATCTAAAACTCAATAACTTCAAGAGGCATTTGAATGAACTCTCAAAGTATACACAGATTCACTGCAATCATGTCTCTGATTAGATGAGTTGTGATGTCAGGAACAAGGTCGAGGAGTAGACTCTCTTTTCTAAGGGTCCTAGATGTAAACATAATAAGCTTATAATAAAGATAGTGTATAACCACTAGACAACCATACCAAGCATCATATAAGCTTCTAAAGATATTCCCCATCTATAGAAAACAAACTGACAAACCAACGAACCAAATAAGCCACATTAACCACGCGGATAAGCAAAATGACAACCAAGGCAACCAGAATGCTAACAACCATCGAAATCATAACTAAAAATGCAACTAATCATGCACTTGACAGCAAGGGACAGACCAAAGAATGAAATTTACTACTCCTCCTTATGATTGCCTTTTGTTTTCCCCCATTATGGTTGCGCCTTATCATCACCAAGAATAACAAGGCTTTCCACAAAGATTCCAGAGTCCTAATAATTCTCTTTTGGCATGCAGCCCGTTGATTCCAGCTCGCAAGGCCATTTGGGACCTCATACCAATGCAGCTCCCAATAATCCACCTCAACCAAAATAATTTCCTTGTCACCAGAACAACTAACAAGAAAAATCAATCAAACTACTATCCTGCTTATTGATACAAATCGCTGGAATCCATGTATCTCTGATTCCATACTCCTTCATCACCCACAAATCAGCATAACCGTGAAAATTATAATTAACACACCACAAACAACCACCCAAGGAAGATTATCTCGATAAAAAATTCGGACACAGTAAAAATTTAAGCCTTAACAAATAACAAGAACTTGTGAACCACTAATTTGATCTAACACAAGTCACAATCATCATAATTTATTATATTTCATCAAAGGAAAAGAGGAAGTTAAAGAGATGGGGAGACAGAGAGTCATAAACTCAAATTGACACAATTCCTACAATTATCAATTAAGCCTCACAAACTGCAATCTGTGGCATACTTAAATGACAATATCTTCAATTCAGAGTCACCAAAAAGAAAAATACGCACTTAAAAAGTTGAGCAATTACTAGAACTCAAAATTACAAAGAAAACTAAAACCCTAAATTTGTCAAAAAGGGAAGCACGGAAAAATAAGAGTGGTGAGTAAACATTACCAGGTGAAAACGAAGGGTGCCGATCACAATTATTAAGCAATTGGAGTCGTGGATGGAACTTGAAGTTGTCTGCGACGTTTGGGGTTGTGTGAGTAAGTCATAGTTAGTGAAACCCTAATCCAGTCTCTATCTAACATCGAAAAAATCACAAACTCACCATTTTTAGCCTTCGAATCATCCTTAAAATCACCAGCCATGGCGAAATTCGATCTTCTACTAAGATTGAAAAATTACCAGAAAAAAAGTTAAAGCTAAGTCAAAAAGTTAAATCTAAGGCAGAATTTGAACCAAGTGAATTTATCTGGGTGGTAGTGATGGTGGCGGTGGTGACACAGTGGCGGGGGAGCGATCGAAAAACCGGAGGAGCAACGGTGGTGACTCCTTGGCGGGGGAGATAGGGCTTCGTTAGAAGGGGAAACTGAAATTGATAACTGATAGAAAGCACGGAGGGAAGGAGGGAAGGAGTGAAGGACTGATGAGAGAGTCGAAATAAAATTATACTACTGCGAGTTTTGATTTAATAACTGAGAGAAGCCTGTCAAAAAAAAAATTTTAATTAAGAGAAGGTCCAAGATTCCAAGTGCTCGGGTTGATCAACCGGAGCACTTATTCACAAATGCTCGGGTTGATTAGTCAACCGGAGCATTTGACATCAAATGCTCCGGTTGATTAATCAACCCGAGCATTTGTGAATATTTGTAATTAAAATTTTCACAAATGCTTGGGTTAATTAGTCAACCGGAGCATTTGATAAGTAGCAAAAGCAGTTTTTTCCACTAGTGGAAGTAGCTCTATCAGATCTAATAGGAGTCCCTGTTAATCATGCAATCTTATTAAGAGCCATCTAACTCCAGTATTTCAGAGGTAACCAGGTAACCTGATCCATGTTGGCACCTTCGTAACTACTTCAAACAACAAATCCAACTCAAGAGACCAAGGTTTCATGATAATAGGCTTTTGGTCATATAAAATTGGCCCAGCCTCAATTGCCTTCTGTTGCCCTTCCAAACTTCTGAATCTTACCACAAAAACACCACTAACACCCATAGCTATTCTATCAATTCCAAACTTACCCCATACTCTTCGCACAAATCCACTAATAATCCTATAAGGAGGTTTAACCCCCAACACATAACATACAATAGCAGACTCCCAAAATTCTATTTCAGACTTAACATCTTCATCAGTAATCACAACTTCATTAATTTGAGCATTAGCATTAACATCAGCATTAACATCAAGAATAAGGTCTATTCCCTCTTCTCTAATGCTCTCAAACAAGTTTTGTCTCCAAGTTGTAGGATTACTAATATTACTTGGATTGCTTGCCAACTGTTGCATTGGATGACGTGAGGGATTCCCACATTTCCAGATGAACGACGCAACGGAGTAAGAATTGGCGTAATCTACTTTTCCAATTGACTCCTAGCTGCTTCAAAATTAGATCTATCCAGATTCGACATATTCACATCCACCGATGATTGAGAAACATCATCCTTATCGTCATCCCAGGTCCAACTTAGAGCAGGAAAATCCTGAATCTCATTGACATTCTTCTGCTTCCTTAAATCAATCATTTGAGGTTTCTTTACCAATTGCACCGGTTGCTTAGCTTTTTGTCCACCATTGCCTTTCTCCACACCTTTCGCCATAGCTCCAGTAATATGAGGAACGAATTCCAGCAATATTGAACACTAACTTGTATTTTCAATTCTAGAGAGAGGCGGGAACTTCTCTCTCAAAAACCTCATTCGGTAGTTCAGTAGTTGTTATTTTAAAGTTAGAAGTTTTAGCTACATATGTTTGTGTGTCAAGTTATAGTATTGCCAAAGCGTATTTATACGTGGCAGCAATACCCATAAGTTTCTCCAAGTATTTTACGAAAGTATAAGTTTTTAAAATGGAGAAACTTAGGGGGCGTTTGGTTGGGGGTATTGTGGAAAGGGAAAGGGAATCAAGAGACTTGATTCTCTTACTTGTTGTTTATTTGCTCAAATCAATGAAACCCTTTACCCTCTCCTTACCCCCAAAGTCCTCTACTTTCATTCCCCTACCCCCCCAAGGGTTTCACTTACCCTTTCTTTGACTTATTATTGACCATCTCTTTGACCACCCAACCACCACTTGACCCAACCATTCAACCACACCTGACCACCCAACCACCACCACCTGCGCACCCTACCACCGCAACCCGACCCCTCTACCACAACACACCATACCACCGCAACTAGCCGCCGAGAAACACCCCTACCATCCACCACCTAAATGACGCGGGGAGGGGAGGGAGAGAACGAGGTGGTGCGGGGAGGGAGGGGGGGAGACCGCAACGGTGCAGGGGGAGGGGTGGGAGATAACGCAACGACGCAAGGGAGGAGAGGGAGAGAACACGACGGTGCGGGGAGGGGGAGGGGGGAGAACGCGATGGTGCGGGGAGGGGAAGGGGGACAACGTGACGGCGCAGGGGAGGGGAGAACCGCCGCGGGAAGGCGCAGGGGTGGGGAGCACCGCCGCGGGAAGGGGAAGAGGAGGGGGGCGACGAGGTGGCGTTAGGAGAGGCGGCGGGGGAATAGCAACAGAGGGAGGAGTGGTGGTGCTAGGGTGGAAGAAGGGTAAGAGGAGGAAGAAAGAGAATTGACATTGTCTTAACCAAACACCACTCTAAATCTAAGGGTTTTCTTTTCCTTTCCCCTTCTCCCCCTTTCTTGATTCCATTCCCTTTACCCCGTAGCAACCAAACGCCCCCTTAGGGTTTTACAAAGTGGTATCAGAGCCATGGCCCATTTCGGTGTCCTGTAGTACCTACAGGGATGTAGGCTCCTTAAAAGAGGGGAGAAGGTGCGCTGCCTAAGATATTGGCTATCCCACATCGGAAGTTTGAGGAGAACGAAGCGTTCTTTATATAGAGGTGGACACCTTAACCTAGTAGAGGCCTTTTGGGTAGGACTTCGGTCTTGCACCAAAGCAAATCCTTGCGGGCTAGGGTCCAAAGAGGACAATATTTACTAGTGAGCTCTTGAACACCTAGGGGTGTTACACATCTAGAAAGAAAAAAAAACCCAGTTGTTCGAGAAGACATCGCAACAAATCAAACACCCAAAAACGAAAAAGGATAAATCATATTTTAGGTAAATTGTTGGACGAGTCCAAAAGAGAGATGAAATTGTAGGAACTAAAACTGGTAGAACAATTATAACAAACTTATCTGAAAGTCATGGTGTAAATTAACACTGCCATAAAATTGAATTTACCCCATTACAGACACACATACTCTTGGCAACCGACCTCCAGGGATACACGACTACGGCTCCTCAGGTGTAGCACAGAGTCACAATTTGAGAACTCTCTGAACAATGCCCAGAAGAACAGAGAAGAATGAAATTGTGTTTTAGTAATTTTGTAGAGGAGGCGAATTTTCTGTGTCCCAAAGAAGACTGATCAGGCTCTTATAAATAGAGGAAGGTCTAGCAACCAAAACCGACAAGGCAATCAATCGCATGTTAAAGCATAACGGAAAAAAATAAAGAAGGCAAGAATCTGTAATGGCGTAAAATTAGGAATGATAACGGTTACAAAATCAGTGAAGATATATATGAATGCTGATTTCCAGCTCAAAATACAGAACTGATAAAAAAAATACCACAACCTCAACTGCGCCACTCGCCCGAGCCTGGCCTGGCCGGTGCACGCGCATGTGTATGGTAACTAGTTCTTTTCCTCTAAACCTTCAACAAATGTCTAAAGAAGAAAACTCTACATATAGAATATAGGATACCACTAAACCACCAATGTGGGACAATGAGCTTTTTGTTCTTTTGAAGCAAAATTTGGAGTGAGAAATACTATCACTCAACCACTAACTCCAACATCCCCCTACACGATTAAAAGAAGAAAGAAGCAAAATAACTGAAAAGGAATTCGTGGCACGGATATTCAGTTTTTGAAGCATCAATGTCTTATGGACTTGAATTGATACATAGTGCATACAAGCATGTCTTACTGTCGTATTAGGTATATTATTTCTCTTTGAACCTTTTTACGATGTTAGTAATTCACATCTGCGCACTTAAACCTTTCTCAAATTAATAGTTTCTCGCGGTTTGTAATTTTAGTGCCCCCACAACTTGCCTGGATTTTCATGTATGCTCTAGAGGTCCTAAGCCTTAGGGACTCTCATAGGGGATTGGGCATAACCCACACATTCACATATGTAAGTCCATCAAGTTTGTACTGTCACAAACCACCTTATCAAGGCTATGAACTTATTAAGAGCATTTTGCTCATCCTTACACATATAACACTTTTTATTAATAGCAATGGTTGTAGCATACACAACTTAAGCTCTTTTGTGACTTCCTTTGACCCTTTGAACTTAGGAATTCCTAAGAAGGATATCCATCACAATTTACTCCACAATAGGCTTTACACTCATTCCTTGTGCTGACTCCAGCACCATCTTTCTATAAAGGCCTTTGGTGAGAGGATCAGCAATATTCCTACTTGACTTTACATACTCGAGTGACATTACATTATTTCTAATTAGATTTCTCACAATAGCATGCCTTAAGCGAATATGCCTTCTCTTTTCATCATAGGCTTGATTATTCGCTACCCCGATTGTTGCTTGTGAGTCACAACGCATGAAAACTGATGGAGCTGGCTTCCCCAAAATGGAATATCAACAAGCATACTCCTTAACCATTCAGATTCATGTCCTGCCAATTCTAAAGCAATAAACTCAGATTCCTTAGTAGATTTGGCAATACAAGATTGTTTTGATGATTTCCAAGATATAGCACCACCAGTAAGAGTAAAAACATAACCACTAGTAGAATTAATCTCATCATTATCCGACATCCAATTGGCATCACCAAAATCCTTCAAGAACACAAGGTGATCTTAGATAATGTAAACCCCAATTAATGGTACCTTTTAAATACTTCAACAATTTAATCATATAGCATCCCAATGCTCAGTACGAGATACCTGCTCAATCTATTAATGGCATATGCTATATTAGGTTCAGTGTAATTCATCAAAATATTACACTTCCAATTATCTTGGCATATTGTTCTTGTATAATGTCACCCTTATTCTTTTTCAAATGAATACTAGAATCATATGAGGTTTTCATAGGAGTACAATCAAATTGATTAAACTTCTTTAAAATTTTCTCAATATAATGAGATTGGTTTAAAGACATCCCTTATGCAGTTCTAGAAATCTTTATACCAAGAATAACATCTGCCTCACCTAAATCCTTCATTTCAAAACTATAATTTAGGAAGGCCTTGGTTTCATTTATCTATATTGGTTTCAAAATTCAACATATCATCCACATATAGACATATGAAAACACAACCAAGATCATCAGATATGGAATGACTACAAGCATCAGAATCAATTACCAAAGAACCATTAGACGTAATGGTTTGATGAAATTTGTCATATCATTATTTCTTTTCTTGTTTTAGACCATACAAGGACCTGACAAGTTTGCATACCTTGTCTTCCTATCCGGGAACTATACATCCTTCAGGTTGCTACATGTAAATCTCTTCATTTAACTCACCATTATGAAAAACAGTTTTTTTTACATCCATTTGATGCAATCAAATCATGAATACATGCAAGTGCAATAAAAGTTCTAAAGGCGGCAAGCTTTGTCAAAGGAGAATAGGTATATATCAAAGAAATCTAGACCTTTCCTTTGGTGATGCCCTCCAACCATAAGCCTAGCCTTAAACTCATCCAAGGTCGTCCTATCAGGTTTGCACTTCCTTGTAAAGATCCATCTACTGCTTAAGGTCTTACAACCTCTAGGAAGGTGCACTAAAACCCAAGTGTTGTTACTCATAATGGACTCAATCTCACTTTTAATAGCCTCTAACCAAAAACTAGACTCAACAGATCTCATGGCCTCACCATAGGTCCTCGGAGTTTAGACAAAAACATTCACTTCATGCTCATCTAAGCACTTTTTTTTCAACAAGGAAGGCAGTAATGAAGTCAGGTCCAAAGCTAGACTCAGTTTTAGTTCTCTTACTCCTCCTAGGTTTTAGAGTCTCACTAGATGATGCAATGTCATGATGCATAATTGTAGAAGAAGACGTAGCAGGTAAACCAGAATGAACACTTACTTTCATAGGAAAATATTTTTAAAGAACTCAGCATCCCTTGATTCTCTAATAGGTCCAATACCAGATGCATCCTTAAGAATCAGTGTATATGCAGCACTGTTAGAGCATAACAATTAATGATATTATCCACAATCTTAGGTCCAATTTTATTCCTCTGAAAGTCAGTAAGTTTTTTTTTTCCAAACACTCCCACACTTTGAGGTAACTCAAATTAGGCTTGAAACCTTTCCATAAGTAATAAGGGGTTTTGTTGGCTGCTGTAGTCTATCATGTGTGGAAGGCTAGAAATAGTGTTGTTTGTGAATTTAAAGTCCCACGTCCAGGTGCTGTAGTAAAATGTAGATTCAGCAGACTATATGTAATAGAGTGAAGAGCTTGGTGAATGTGAAGTGGTCTAGGGAAGATAAAGACTGGTTTGTACAGCTAGTTCTTAACTGTAGATGAGCTGTTGGGGTTGTATTTTTTGGTGTAATTTTTGTTTCTGCTGACTGGTAGTGATGTTAGTGTTGTTTTATGCTTCTTTGAAGCTTAGGTTGTAATCGTTGTTTGGTGGTGCTTTTATGCTTTTGGTAATAATATTCTTACATTTTACCAAAAAAAATATATGGGGTTTTGTCTAACTTCTTATGGAGAACACAATTAAGCACATATCAATAAGAAAGAATGGCCTCACCCCCTATGTTAGTAGGCATACCCGAACTAATAAGCATTGCATTCATCATATCCTTAAGAGTTCTCTTTTTCCGCTCAACTATTCCATTCAGTTCTTGGGTATAAGGAGTTGTAACTTGGAGAATAATCCCATTAGACTTACAAAATTTCTTAAGGGAAACACCATCGTATTCTCCACTCCTATCTGATATCATCACCCTCTTAATCTTAAGGTGTAATTGGTTCTCAACTTCAGCTTTATAAATAAATAAAAAATTCTTCTACCTCATCTTTAGAACTCAATAAATAAACCTTAGTAAACCGAGAAAAATCATCCACAAAGGTAATATAGTAGCGCTTCCCACCCCTACTCATGGAATTCTTAAAGTCACCTAATTAAGTCACTATGAATCAGTTCAAGTATGGTAGAAAAACGAGCAAGATTTTTGCTATAAGCTTTCTTAGGGTGCTTAGCTTCTCCACATACTTCAGATGTATCAAAGGAGGTATTGCTAACACTAAGCTTTGTAAGTCTAGAATGTCATGAAGAAACAAACTCAGCAATATAAATGAAAGCAGTAGAAGTTTTATTATCAGTTACAAAGAACAAATAACCCCCATTACAAAAACCCTTAACCACAAAATCACCATTTTTGGTTAATGTAAGTTTATTATATTCAAAAGTCATCTAGATACCAGCTTTGTTTAAAATAAAGATAACTTGAAATGAGGTTTCTGCGGATATCGGTGACATGTAAGACATTACAATGGTTTTTTCCGGAAGTTGATTTCAGAAAAACCTTTCCTTCGCCAAGTGCACTTACAGTGCTTGAGTTGCTCATGAAGACACATTCGCCTTCTGAAAATTTGTTGTAGCCCTAGAACGTTTCCTTGCTTGAACAGAAGTGGCGAGTTACTCCGGTATCCAACACCCACTCGGTCACATTGCTCACCAAATTCACCTCAAACACCATAGCAATATTCGTATCTTCAACAAGGTGGCTTAAGGTTTGTTTTCCTTTGTTTTGTTTGTAGACTGGTTTCCAACAGTGCTTTTATGGCGACAATCCTTTGCAGCAAGACAAAACTTACCACAGACAAAACAATTTCCCTTGAACTGTCTACTTCCTTTGAAATTATTGTTCAGCCTCGTACCATGAAACTGATTTGGACCCTTACCGTTTGGTCTTTTACCTAGATTCTTAAATTCAATAAGGTTAGCAGCTGAGGAAGAATGGTCAATAGATTTTCGTTTAGCTTGGATCCAGTTATGTTCCTCATTCTTGATATGGGAGACAAGCTCTTGAAGGGTAAAGTCCTTTTATTTATGTTTCATGGAATGGGCATAGGTTTCCCAAGATGGGGGGTATTAGCTTCTCAATAAGACAGTTGGCTTGAAAAGTTTCACTTCATACCCTCAATAATAATATCAGCACATAAATGTTCATACTCATGAACTTGGTCAAGAACATGTTTATCATCAGTCATAGAAAACTTTAACCAACGACTATAAGCACACTTCTTAGTCCCCAAATCATTAATATCATACTTAGTTTGTAAATCCCAAATATCCTTAGCATTTTTCGACTTACTATATATCATATAAAGAGCAGCAACCATATAAGGCAACAACATCCCAGGACAAGTCTTATTATCCGTAACAAAAGCGCTAACATAATCCTTGGGTGCAACATCGTATTATAGACAGTAATCAACACCAATTTGTCCGTAAAAGAATTCCATCTTATCAGACCACATCTTATAATTATTACCCTCAAATGGGTCTAACTTAGACATATCAAGGATAAAGAGATTGGCAAAAATAAGCACAGCAGTAGGGATAATATTTTCACCAACCATAATAGTTCCACAGATGTACGAAATAAAAACGCAATTCAACTTTAAATTGTAGGAATTAAAACTGGTAGAACAATTATAACAAACTTATCTGAAAGTCGTGACGTGAATTAACATTGCTCTAAAGTTGAATTTGACCCATTAAGTACACACAGATTCTTGGCAACCAACCTCTAGGGATACATGACTACTGCTCCTCTGCTGCAACACATAGTTACAGTTTGAGAACACTTTAAACAGTGCCCAGAAGAATAAAGAAGAATGAAATTGTGTTTTAGTATTATTGTAGAGGAGGCGAATCTTTCTGTGTCCCAAAGAAGACTGACCAGGCTCTTATAGTTAGTGGAAGGCCCAACAACCAAAACCGGCAAGGAATCAATTAGGCGCATATTAAAGCATAATAAAAAGAACAAAGAAGGCAAAAATCTTAATGGCGCAAAATCGGGAATGATAACTGTTACGAAATCAGCGAAGATATGAATTTTGTTTTCCGGCAAAACATACAGAAATGATGTAAAATAAAATACCACAACCGCGCCACTCGTCCTCACACAGGTGGCACGTGTTTGTATGGTGATTAGCTCCTTCCCTCTAAACCTTGAAGAAATGTATAAAGAAGAAAACTCTATATAAAGAATATATGATGCCACTAAACCACCAATGTGGGACAATAATGAGCTTTTTGTTCTTTTGTAGCAAAACTTGGAGTGAGAAACACTATCACTCAACCACTAACTCCAATAGAAATTCAGAACGAAAATAAAAGATTTGAGGATCAGATATGATGAGATGGAAGAACTCAGTTAGGTATCATTGAAAGTTCGAGAAAGAGAGCTGAATGGTTAAGTGAAGAGAAGTATAGATGGAGGTAGGGTAGTGCTGTCAAAAAATAACCTGACCTGAGAACCAAACCTGAACCTGTAATGACCCATAACCGACCTGCACCTAAAATTTTGGTAAAACAGGTCACCTATAACCTGACTTGTACCCGACCTGATAATAAATGATAACTGAACTTGACCCAACACTCCATGACCTGAACATGAACCGACACCCGACCAAAAAGACCATTAACTAAAGTGATGCGACCTGATAATGATCTGAACCCGATTCAACACTTGACCTGATTTGAACATGAAACCGGTTATAACTTGACGCAATATGTTATTGTCCCGACCTGTTGCGACCCGTTACCTAATTTTACCAGACCTATTTGACCTGGTACCTGGTTTTACCCGGTGTATTGCTACCCATTATCCGATTTTGCCCGACTGGTTGGTTGTTGATAATTCGACTTGTCATTGACCTCACCACATAGTAAAATAAATCATAAACTAGTACTACTATAAAAAGGTATATAGAGACCCCCT